>CM075009.1:27362572-27380193 GCA_037576675.1 Pangasius sanitwongsei
ATCCATTGTGGTGGTGTATAGAGCCAAAAATGTTAGAATTGTGTCGATGTCCCAATATTTATGGACCTGACTGTATTGTTTATTTGATATCAGTTTAAGCTGGGATCACTGGGTTTGTGTAAAGATTTACTACTTTGCTTTTGGAAACTGGGACGTATAAACCTTCTCCAAAGCTTTGCTACATTAGTGTAAAGTTTTACTATGCCAATGTACAGGTGTCCTGGGTGGATCTAAAGTGTAACAAGGGTAGTGTAATGTTGTAATGGATTGGTGTAAAGATACACCAGGCTGATTAAAAAGTATACTTACTTACTTACTGTAAATGTTTGCTAGGCTAAAAGTAGTGTAAAGTTTCCTTAGTTACATTTTTTTCTGAATTAGTGTAAAGGTTTGATGGATTAGTGTAAATGTTTACTAATTAAGCATAAAGGTTTACTGAGTTAGCATAAAACTCTGGTGGGCTAGTAACTCAAGCTTGTGTAAAAGTTTGCCTAGCTAGTGTAAAGTTTCTCTGTAAAGTAAAGGTTTGTACAGCCTATAAGGTTTTCCTGAGCCAGTGTAAAATTTCACTGAGCGAATCTAAAGGTTTTACTCGGTAGTGAAAAGTTTCCGTGAGCATGTGTACAGGTTTGTTTGGCTATTGTAAAGTTTGTAAAGTTTTGCTAAGTCTGTGTAAAGGTGTGCTAAACTAGTGTAAAGTTTTATTAAGTCAGTATAAACATTTTCTTCTGTTGTGTAAACTTTCTGAGCCAGTCCAAAGGGTTACTAAAACAGTGTAAAACTTCGCTGCGCCAATGTAAATGTTTGATCATCTAGTGTAAAGTTTCCATGCAGCAAGCAAAAAAATCTTACTAAAAGTTTTATTCATTTTTAAAGACTCGAGGTTCTGTGTAAAGTTTCATAGAGTAAAGTTTCACTATGCCCATGTAAATGTTTGCAAGACTAGTGTAAAATTTCATTAAGCTTGTGTAAAGATTATATAAGCATATGTAAAGATTTGCTAACATTGTGTAAACATTCACAGAGCCTGTGTAAACGTTTGGTAAGGTTTCACTATTTTCACTTTTGCTAAGTTAGTGTAAAGTTTCACTATGTCCATGTAAATGTTCGCAAGGCTAATTTAAAGATTTATTTATAGTGTAAACCTTCACAGAGCCTGTGTAAACATTTACTAATCTGTTGTAAATGTTTGATAGGTTAGTGACCAATCTCCAAAGGGCCAATGATGCTGCAGGTTTTGTTCTCCTGCTTGTTTGGAATGAAGATCTGCAGCCACCCAGACATTCTGATAGAACTGGAAGTTTTTCAGAGTGAATGTAAAGTTTTCACTGTGATGTGCACCACAGTATTTGACTGCATAAGGTTTGCTAGTTTTATGTAAAGGTTCTCTGGGCTAGTGTAAAGTTTTTGCTAAGCTTCAGGAAAAGGTGTGCTTGTTTAGCCTGAGGTAATTTCGTTGAACCCTAAACTGGGTTTAAAAGTTTGCTATGTGAATGCGAATGTTTGCTATTGTATGAAGATTTGATAAATGAGAGAGCCAGGGTTCAGCTGCTATCGTTTCTATAGTAACAGCTCATACACAGGGAAGTTTTCTTAAAGTAAGGAGATGTTTAACTAACATGAATGGAAGGCGTCTCCAGTGTCAGCGCTTTCTAACAGTCAGAGGTAAAGCTGTAACATTAAATTTCTGATGTCTTCAGGACAGAGGAGTTTACGCTTCTTTTCGGTTTCTCAGTTCTATCCACCGTGTACGCATGACATGTGCCAACCCCCCCATATCACCACGTCAATCACAGAAAACTGTAAAGCTGATCTGAGTGATAAGTGTTGTAAATGTCCGATTACCGCAGTGGGACAGCACCATTTCTCCGCTGCAACTCTATACATCTGCTTAAATATAGACATGCAACAGAGGCTGTAACCGGACGCTGTACTACTGATCATAAAGAGTTGATATTCCATTCTCAACAGCCGAGCCAAACACAGGGACGGGGGGTCTGAATCCATAAATCAGAATTCAGACGAAGGAGCAGAGAGAGAGAGAGAGAGAGCGAGAGATTAAGAGAGGTTTACTGTTTGTACTCTGAAGTACATTTTTATCCCACAGCGCTGTTGAGTTCTGAATTCTGATTGGTCAGAAGGTGATTAATTTTCTATAACAGCAGCTCTGACAGTAGTGCAGCTGCAAATCACAGGTTTATATTAATGCACTCGTTCTAATATGTTTTCGTTTCTATAGTGACAGCTCATACACAGGGAAGTTTTCTTAAAGTAAGGGTATGTTTATGTAGCATGTATGGAAGGATTCTCCAGTGTCAGAGCTTTCTAACAGTCAGAGGTAAAGCTGTAACATTATATTTCTGACGTCTTCAGGACAGAGGAGTTTACGCTTCTTTTCGGTTCCTCAGTAACATGACAAGCTGCATAAATACTTCTGTCTTATTAAAAGAAAAAAAGAGAGGCTATATACGGATAAAATATGATGTGCCGTTCTTTAATAAATAAAAAACATGACTATTTTAATCACTCTCAGACACACACACACACACAGTTTCAAAGCAACACAACAAGTGAATTACGTAAGTAACTCTCATCATCATTCCTCTGAGAGAAAGAAAGAAAGAAAATGGTGCTTGCGTGCTTAATGTGAAATATCACATTACGCCTGAACGCTACACCGATGCTATTCTCTCACATCTCGTTAACAATGAGAGCCAAATTACTCTCTGAGATTAACTGGATAATGGTCCATTCTTTTCCAATTAGGCCTCGCGTTCAGACGCAGAAGAGAATTCATTGTGCCAGTGATTTCTCGGGGTTGATTACAAGGTCTCGCTGATAATAAGAGAGTCTGATAATAAAATGATAAATGTAATTTCAGCTCAACTCCCCCTTTCACATTAGCGGATGATAAGCTAGTTAACGGCCCACTCTTCCCTGAATTACGCTATTTTCCATTCACAGGACACGAGCAACCATTTAACGGCTTCATTCTAATCATCATCATCGAGTATTACGCTTCGTTAACACAAAGATCTCAGAGAAAATCAGCTTCTCCAGCTATGATGCGTCTTTCTCATCTTTTTTTCAATGAAGAGAGTTAAAAGAAGTGATTGATGACCATCTTCTATATTCATCTCTCTCTCTCTCTCTCTCTCTCTCTCTTTCTGTCATTATGGTTTTGTTTTTGTTTTTTTATAGGTTGTCATGGTAATTCCTCTCTGATTAATGTGGAAGCCATATTTGTTTATTTATATCTTGGATAATTTCTGATCTTGTCTAATGAAAGGAAGCTCATGATCTAACTGATAAACTGAACAAGCAGATTACAGCTAGAAATGGAATTTTTGAGTCTTTTCAGTGACACAAGTCTTTTCAATCTGTTCAGTTAAATTATCATGAAATCATCTAAATCAGAAAACAAACAGTCTGAGTCATGTAAAATAACAAATAATCTATATTAGTAAGTTGTGTTATTTTATAACATGCTTGGAGCTAATATTGCATGCTCTGGACATCTCCAGCTCAGAGCGCATGAATCACTGAACAACAGAGAATTGCGAATTGAAAAAAAATTCACTTAAGGCATCAATCAGGTTAATAGCCATTGTTTAAAATGTAGCCTCAAAGTAATAAAATGCATCCTCAATGTAAAAAAATGTAGCCTCAAAGTAACATGTAACAAAATATAGCCTCAATGTAAAAAAATGTAGCCTCAAAGTAACATGTAACAAAATATAGCCTCAATGTAAAAATGTAACAAAATGTAGCCTCAGTGTAATTAAAAAGTAACAAAATGTAGCCTCAATGTAACAACATGTAACAAAATGTGATCACAATGTAACAAATTGTAACAAAATGTAGCCTCAGTGTTACTAAATGTAATAAAATGTAGCCTCAATGTAACAAATTGTAACAAAATGTAGCCTCAATGTAACAAAATATAATAAAATGTAGCCTCAATGTAACAAAATGTAATAAAATGTAGCCTCAATGTAATCATAATGTAACAAAATGTAACAATGTTGCCTCAAAGTAACAGAATGTAGCCTCAATGTAAGAAATGTATGTATGTCACTGTCACATTGAATACATTTTGCATGTGAAAGATCTTTTATTGTCCTCTCCAGGCCTCTGAGCAATTCTCGATTCTCGATATATACACACACACAATTACCTCAAAAATAAAATCCAGCAAAAGTATTTTACATGTAAATAATACACTGCACTGTTCAGTGTACAGTAATTATCTGCCTCAATGCTTTTTAAACGATTTCAGATTTCCGTATCAGTGTTTATCATCATACTGTTGTGTCATCACATCTCTATCCTTTTCCCACACTGACTGTGCTAATGTAATAATGCAGTGCTCTTCAGACTGTGCTTTAACGTGCCTGTGTCACGCCGCCGTGTTTTAATCCCATAAAAGCTTCAATCGTCTCCGTAACAGATCCCGGGCTCTGTTTGGAAAACAGCCAAATGCCACAGACGCCGCTGAACCATACGATACGGCTCATCCCCGAGCACGGTGTCCGCCGAGACCTCCGACTCCCAGTCCTGACACTCACAGAATCCGATTTTAAAAAAACACAGTAAATCAAGCCATCCTGAAGTGGGCTGAGTTCCAGGAGAAGATGAGACGCGGACTCCTGATCCTCATGATGCAGAATTCATTTAAGATCAATTGTAAATTGTAAAATACTTCCTCCGTGTACATGCGAGACCTACACAGTGTTTCTGATATCAGCGCCTTCAAAATTTATAGTTTTTGTGTGGAAGTGTCTCAAGTGTGTGGAAGAGTGTGGAGTGTGTGGAAGCATGTGGAAGTGTTTGGAAGCATGTGGAAGCATGTAGAGCGTGTGGAAGCATGTGGAAGCGTGTGGAGTGTATGGAAGAGTGTGGAGTGTGTGGAGTCTCTGGAAGCGTGTGGAGTGTTTGGAAGCATGTGGAAGTGTGTGGAAGTGTGTGGAAGCATGTGGAATTGTGTGGAAGCATGTGTAAGTGTTTGGAAGCATGTGGAATTGTGTGGAATCATATGGAAGTGTTTGGAAGCGTTTGGAGTGTACGGAAGAGTGTGGAGTGTGTGGAGTCTCTGGAAGCGTGTGGAGTGTGTGGAAGCGTGTGGAAGCATGTGGAAGTGTCTGGAAGAATGTGGAATTGTATGGAAGTGTTTGGAAGCGTGTAGAAGTGTGTGGAAGCATGTGGAAGTGTTTGGAAGCATGTGGAATTGTGTGGAAGAGCATGGAAGCATGTGTAAGCCTGTGGAAGTACGTGGAAGCATGTGGAAGTTTGTCTAATGTGTGGAAGCGCGTGAAGTGTGTGGAAGCGTGTGGAGTGTGTGGAAGTGTGTGGAAGCGTGTGGAGTGTGTGGAAGCGTGTGGAGTGTGTGGAAGTGTGTGAAGTGTGTGGAAGCGTGTGGAGTGTGTGGAAGCGTGTGGAGTGTGTGGAAGCATGTGGATCCTCGGAGAGAAGAACTCAGACTTAACCTTGAACTTCAGGAGGAAATTAGAGACTAAACTGAGAGACAGAGCTCTGGCTCAGAGCAGCTTTACTCCAAATCCTGCAGGCTGTGTTCTCTCAGAAAAGCAGCATGATCTCACACAGCAACAACACACACACACACACCACAGGGTCAAAACACATCCAACAGCTGTGTTTATTTCACCAGTCAATATAAATTTTAGCAAGAATTCATCACTTGGTAATTAATAAGTCAGTGATCAGTTATGTGATATGTACTGAATAAAACACTGGGTGTGGTGCTTTTATAGGAAAATAATCAACTTTGGGCTGGTTTGATGAAACAAAGTCACTGTTACCACACAAGTTCTTTACTTTCCTATAACAACACGTCCCTTAGTGTTTTATTCCTTTTATACCACAGCAATTTATCAACTATTACAATTTTTTTATTTATTAAAGTTCGGCATGTCATACTTTTATCCATTTATAGTTACATTTTAAAGTTCCTGTTCTCGCTTATGTTATAGCAGCTATAAACAGTCATTCCCTCACTTTTTTCTCTCTCTTCAAATTAATAAGACAGAAAAACAAAAACGCCGTTTGTCACGTTACCGAGAAACTGCCAGGACGCGTGAACTCCTCTGTCCTGTAGATGTCGGAAAACTTAAAGTTAAACTTTACCTCTGACACTGGAGACTCCTTCCATAAATGTTAAATAAATTACAGAAAACATATATCAATGATTTTTTAGATCTTTTTATAATCAGTGGAGCGTCCGCTGTACACGTCCATGTGAATGAGCTGTTGCTATAGAAACGATAACGTATTAAAACGAGTGCATTGATATAAACCTGCGCTGCTGTCAGAGCTGCTGTTATAGAGAATTAATCGACTAAACCAGTATAAAAACATAGCAAGAAATATCAGAATAATCTTTTCTTCCCTGAGTCCTGAACAGTTTATTTTAAAAAGTATCACAATTTTTGGTGATGTGGCGAAATTTGTGGCAATTGAATATAATTCTTTCAAATACCTCAAATTATCATCAGTAGATATGATGTGATTTTGGATACTTTCCATTTTAGTGTCTCTAAGGCTGTTCTGAATACTTATTATTATTATTTTTATTGAAATATTATTATTATTTAAAATACAAACATTCAGAACAATAAGCCATTCATTCCTCTGTTCTGTTAAAACCTTTCTCAGTGAACGTTTACCTTTGCTTATGATAAATGATGAAATCTAACGTTTATGTGCGGAGAAGTTTTTTTTTTCCTTGAGGTCGTATTTCATGTGCAGTGTGGCATCAGTAAATCCTCTGGCTTTGGAGTTTAAGCTTCCTAAATCTCCACGTGGCTCTGGCAGAAACGAGACAAACATTTAAATGTCACATCGGATCGAGCAGAATCTAAAATAAACACTGAGAGAACCGTATTTTCTCGTGCACAGTTCCATAACTGCGCTCTGGTGTGGCCTTTAATGCACTTACAAACTGGTGAAGTGGGTGTGGCCTAATATTCTAATGAGGAGCTTGATTGACATTGACAATTGAGGCACTCAAGCAACTAAATCAGGATAAAGTAGTGACGATACACTTAAAATCTCTAGCTTACCTTCTATTAAAACTAAAAAATTAAAAGTTTTTTATTTTTATTTTTGTTCAACATGGGCGGAGCTTAAAGTTGATCACCTAATTTCAAAGTGTTTAAAACAAAATATTGTTTTTAATACACAAAATAATAGTTGTGTTTTTTATTTTTAACAACAAAATTTTTTTTTATGTTTTGATGAACATTAAACATGAAAGTATTTTTACCAAGAATCAATCAAAATACACGAATCAGCAAAATAAGAATAAAAATCAGTAATATTGTGAATAATGAATCATTTTTAATGCACAAAAACATGAATCTCCCTCTGAATCTGTTAAACAAAAAAACAAAACTATTTTTTATGCATGAGCAAACAAAAAATAAATAGTTAATAATTATGATTTTTAAACAATTTTTAGCTTTTAGTTTTTAATTGCATGATCACAAGACAGCATGAATCAGCAATTTGTCAAAAATGGATTTTTAATGTGCGATCAACCCAACGAGAAGAAAAATAAATAATTTGTGATTTAAAAAATAGTTTTTAATTCACTAACACATAAGTCAACACTAAAAAAAAAACTTTTGATGTACGTTAAATAAAAATACAAAATTTTAACTCATTTTTAATCCACAAAGAACAAAAAAAGTAATCTATCATGAATGGATTGGATTTTTTTTTAATGGTGCACACTAAATAAATAAATAAATAAATAAATAAATAAATAAATAAATAAATAAATGCCATTTTTAAATTTTAAAGCACAATCAACAAAAAATCCTGATGTATGTCAAACAAAAACTAAATTTTAACTTTTTTTAATGTAAAAAATGAGTAGTTTTTAATGAACAATCAGCAAAAATGCTGGAATCTGCAATTTCAAAAAGCAATTTTTTGATGAATGTTAAACAAGAATGTCATTTCTAAACTAGTTTATACTGTACATATGATCAGCTAAAAAAAATCAGGAATTTCTCTTTACTATATAAATGTAATAATTTAAATAATTTGGAATTTAAAAAGTTTTGATGCAAGAATGAGATTTTGAATTAATTTTTAAAGCATGATCTACCAAAAAAAAAAAATTAAATTATTTTAATAAACAAATCATTTTCAATGGACAGTCAATGAAAATGCTGGAATGTTCAACTTAATAAAAAATAATTTTGATGAACATTAAACAAGAAAGCAATTTTTAAAGTTTTTTAATGCGTGATCAATCAAAAAACGGTTAATGAATAAATTTCAATGCATAATTGTAATTAAAAAAGTTTTAATCAGTGAATATTTTTTAAATGATGTGATCAACAGGAGCTCATAAAATCAGCAGTTCTTTAGATTTAAATGAGGACAAATAGAAGGTTTTAAATCAGCAGATTTTTTTCATTAATGCACAAAAAAAGAAAAATGTTTGAATCTTCGTGATCATTTTTCGTAACACGTGACTGATTTGCGATCTTTCGGCGGTGGAGAGAGGTCTGAAGTCGTCCGTAACAGCGAACCGCTCACTGAGTGAAGGAGATAAAAGCCGGAGCGAGTGGACAGGAGAGTGATATAGTAGTGGAAAGATGAAGGGTCGAGATTCGCCGCTCTCGCTCGCACTTATAATAGAACCCTAACGTGATCCTGCGACCGGAGAACATCGCCTCAGCGCCATGGAAACGGCGTTAAAAGCACAGAGCAACTGAAGCACTGAACTTTCCAAATGCGTAGAAAGGTGTCTGGCTTTCCATATCACTCTCTCTCTCTCTCTCTCTCTCTATCACACACACACACACATAAATGGAGAGTGTTTTTGAGCTGATAAACAGACACAGAAGGCCTGAGCTTCTAGAAAGTTCTGTGTACCACAGCAGTGTGTGTGTGTGTGTGTGTGTGTGTGTGTGTAAACATGAACCACAAAACACTAACCCATGCATCATCAGTCTCCAACATATAAAACATAATATGTATTTGTTTGTTTGCTTGTTTGTTTGTTTTGTTTGTTTGTTTATCATGCATAACCTCAATCACTTGACAAAGAAATTTCCAAACAGTATTAATTTTCTTTAATATTTAATTTTATTTGTTTTATTTCAATTAACATTCACCCTAAAATGCCTGAGAAACTGCCCCCTTTACTGTAACTGCATAAAAAATGCAACAATCTGTCTATAAATATTCACAAATATGCATGAATATGCAAATGTCCTCCTAATGTCCTGGCCATTGGAAGTTCAATCATCAACATCAGGCCTCATTTATTAGTTAATTAATGTAATAATTGGTTACTAATTTTATGTGTAAATGTTTTTGTAGCCAAAGGGAACTAAAAATTCCCAAAGTTTTTTTAAAATTCTCTTCGTAGTCACGTGCGTGTGTTTATAAATATTCATCAGCTGTGAATTACCAAGCATGTTCACGGCACATTTACATTTAGCCACGCCTACAAAACTCCATAAAAGGTGTGGCTCAAAGAGAGAGGAAAACGACAAAATGAGAAGTAAAAGAGTAAAAGAGCGCCCCCTAGGTGCAGTGCGAGCTAAATCTTCCAGCAATGGTTACCATAGACACATACTAACTCCTCCTCTTTTTATTGGCCGCCATTACTTTCATCTTGATTGAATAGCTAGTTTTAATTTTGTTAATTTATGGATTTGTTTTGGAATTGCTTTCTTTTAGGTCAGGGTAAAAATGAACAGGTTCTGTCTGGGTGTTGAGGTGGGCGGAGCTTATTTCTGGGCCAGAAAAATGTAAACACAAGCCTGAATTAAGGAAAATGGTGATACCGGAACCTGATCTCATAGAGAAATGTATGAATTTCAACATGTGACAGCAGGATGTGGCTGAATTTCTTACGAATCAAGGAAAATAGGTGGAATGAATGGTGTAGCTCCGCCCCTAATCCTAACCCCACCCCCGATCCTAATACTAACCCTAACTTTTTCAAACAAATTGAGTTGTGGGAATTGCTGTGAAGATGCAGTAATGCTGCAATAATGTGAATCACACTGAATTTTACTGAGGTGTCTTTGAGATGATATGATAATTAAAGGTCTATAAACATGTTTAAAGATTACAGACCGCACCTTTAAAGTTAAACTCCACCCTGAACGATTTGCATATTAATATTTCTAATTAAATCGTGTTCTTCAAGATTTACTTTGAAGAATGAAATTCCTGAGTTTTTAGTTTAAACCTACTGCTTATATTACCCACAATGCCTTGGGGGTTCAGTGGGATTTCTTCTCTAAAAAGAGCGAGATGCGTAAAAGAGATCGTAAAGCTGCATTGCATTCTGGGACTTTGAGTCCAACATTCGCTCCAAAGTCCGCACCACTTTTAATGTCCTCCTGTGACATTAGAGTGACACACAACCGCTAACTTCTCACAGGAATAACAAAAATACAGCGCCAACCAACACATTATCGCCAGAATCGCTAAACACATCAGAAATATTCCAATCTAAACATTTAGTGTGATTCAGGGAGGAGTTTTCCTTTAAGAGACATAAGTTTAGGGTTAGGCGTAGCGTAGCATTGCGCTAAAGCCAACGTCGTTCTTGGCAAGTGCGGGATTTGATGTGCGCATTGGGGGCATTGCGAGAATAAGTGCCATTGCTTACCAGCTGTGGGATGAACACACTGCCTCAGAGTGCCAGTCCAGGTGAAGACGCTCGGCCTGCCGTGGCTGAACATCACTGCGCTCACGAGACGTCACAGAATTAATAAATAAATAACTATATGAACAAGAAGAGCAGGAATGGGGAACGTTCTATCTGGTTTGTTTGTGTGTTTCTCTCCTCCTTGACTGTCCAACCCCCTGTTCACTCTCTCTATCTCTCTCGGTGTGTGTGTGTGTGTGTGTGTGTGTGTGTGTGTTGGGTAGTTTACGAGTGTAGCATGTTGGACGGAGGCCAGAGGTCGAGAAGCGCCGTGAACGAGTGACCCTGCGAGTTCGAGCGCCGATAAATCAGTGCAGAAGAGCGTTGTCATCGGTGAGAGGAGGGAAACGGCGCCATGCTGTAGTGGAACCAAGCCCACTGGCAGCTACACAGACCTACGTGTGTGTGTGTGTGTGTGTGTAAGAGAGAGAGAGAGAGACAGAGAGAGAGAGAAAGTGAATAGGTATGAAACAAAGATAAAGAGAGAGTGTGTATGAAAAGGAGAATGTGAGATAATGAGAGAAAAAAAGTGTGTTAGAGAGAGAGAGAGAGAGAGAGAGAGAGAGAGGGGATGAGGTCAAGAATGTCAAGTATGTGAAAGAGAGAAAAGAGTGAGATGGAGAGAGAAAGCGACTGAGTGATGGATAGGAACAGAGAGAGAGAGAGTAATAGAGACAGAGAGTGACATGGAAAAAGAGAGAGAGAGTGACTGAGAGAGAAAGAGAGAGAGACAGAGAGAGAGAGAGGGGATGAGGTCAAGAATGTCAAGTATGTGAAAGAGAGAAAAAAGTGAGATGGAAAAAGAAAGTGATAGAGCGATGGATAGGAAGAGACAGAGAGAGAGAGTGAAAGAGAGAGAGAGAGAGTAATAGTGACAGAGAGACACAGAAAAAGAGAGAGAGAGAGAGAGAGAGAGGATGAGGTCAAAAATGTCAAGTATGTGAAAGAGAGAAAAGAGTGAGATGGAGAAAGAAAGTGATAGAGCGATGGATAGAGAGAGAGAGAGTGAAAGAGAGAGAGAGTAATAGTGACAGAGAGAGACACAGAAGAGAGAGAGAGAGAGAGAGAGAGAGGATGAGGTCAAAAATGTCAAGTATGTGAAAGAGAGAACAGAGTGAGATGGAGAGAGAAAGTGATAGAGCAATGAATAGGAACAGAGAGAGACAGAAAGAGAGAGAGAGAGGGAGGGAGAGAGAGAGAGTAATAGTGACAGAGAGAGACACAGAAAGAGAGAGAGAGAGAGAGAGAGAGAGAGAGAGGGAGGGAGGGAGAGAGAATGAGAGAGAGAGAGGATGAGGTCAAGAATGTCAAGTATGTGAAAGAGAGAACAGTGTGAGATGGAGAGAGAAAGTGATAGAGCGATGGATAGGAACAGAGAGAGTGAAAGAGAGAGAGAGTGAAAGAGAGAGAGAGAGCCCAAAAGAGAAAAACAGACTCAGAATGACTGAGAGAGAGAGAGAGAGAGGGAGGGAGAGAGAGATAGAGTGACAGAGAGAGAGAGAGAGTTACTATGGTAGTGTGTCCATGTGAAGTATGAATAGTACGGCATGCCTGGAACTCGTCTATAAAAACCAGGCTACAGTAACACACACACACACACACACACACACAAACACACACACACACACACACAATGTCCTAGTACACTTAATTCAATTGTCTTCATGCACAAATAGAAACACACAGGCCACTTGGCCACAGACACTACACACTAATAAATGCACTTCGATAAACACATCTAACACAAAACCCAACACGTGAACTCTTCACTCTTTACATTTATTTAAAAATCCTGTCAGAAATCTGGACATGTTAGCTCGTTAGCTCGTTAGCTCATTAGCTCGTTAGCTCATTAGCTCGTTAGCTTTGCTAGCGAACTCTGGCAGTGAGAATTTAAACACTTAGGCATGTGAATTAGGATTTCTGACAGGATATTTTTATCAGATTAGCTCATGCTAAGTACTAGCTTGAGGTGAAGCAGTGAAGATTTAAAAAATGTCTTTATGAATGATTTAAAAATCTGTCAGAAATCCCATCAGATTAGCTCATGTTTGCTAGCTGGCTAGCTTTGGCAGTGAAGATTATAAACATTTATGAATAAGATTTTTTAAAATCCTGTCAGAAATCCTGTCAGATTAGCTCATGTTTACTAGCTAGCATTAACAGTGAAGAGTATAAACATTTATGAGTACACCTTTTAAAAATCCTGTCAGCAATCTTGTCAGATTAGCTCATGTTTGCTAGCTGGCTAGCTTTAGCAGTGAAAGTTTTACACATCTATGAATAAAAGTGCTGTCAGAAATCCTGTCAGATTAGCTAATATTTGATAGCTAGCATTAACAGTGATTATAAACATTTATGAATATGATTTTTTTTTTTAAAATCCTGTCAGAATTCTTGTCTGAAACATTAGCTAATCTTTGTTAGCTGGCTAATGTTTTGGCAGTGCACTTTCTGTAAGATTAGCTCATGTTAAGTAGCTAAAGTTATCAGTGATGATTATTAACATTTATGCATATTACTTTTTTAAAAAAAAATCCTGTCAGAAACCTGCCGCTAGCATCTTATGTTAGCATTGAATATTATGAATGTTTAATAAATATGACTTAAAAGTCAGAAATCTTATCAGATTAGTTCATGTTACGTAGATAAGATTAGCAGTGAAGATTATAAACATTTATGAATTGACCTTTTAAAAATCCTATCAGAAATCTTGTCCAGTTAGCTAATGTGTGCTAGCTGGCTAGCTTTGGCAGTGAAGATTATAAACATTTACGAATGTGACTTTACAAATCCTGTCAGAAATCCTGAGCAGTTTAGCTCATGTTAAGTAGCAGCTAGCATGAGAAGTGAAAATTATAAACATTGATGTATATTACTTTTAAAAAATATCTTGTCAGAAATCTAATCACATTGGCTCACATTCGGTAGCTAACATTAGCAGTGAAGAATATAAACATTCATGAATATGACTAAAAATCTGCTCAGAAATCTAATCAGATTAGCTCATGTTTGCTAGCTCGCTAGCTTTGGCAGTGAAAGTTCTAAGCATTTAAGAATAAGAATAAAAATCTTGTCAGAAATCTTGTCATATTAGCTCATGTTAGTTAGCTATCATTAGCAGTGAAGATTATAAATATTTAGGAATATGACTAAAAATCCTGTCAGAAATCCTGTCAGATTAGCTTGTTAGCTAGCAGCTTGTGTTAGCAGTGAAGATTATGTTTATGTTTATGACCTAATACTGCTAATTAATCTATATGATGCTAACGCTAATGGAATAAATCTCTAGAGTAAATAAACTCCTCTGGCATTTAGTTATAAAGTTACATTATTATTATTATTATTATTATTATTAATATTATTATTATTATTAGGGTAAAGATCTGATTGTAGATAATAAACAGAAAACTATGTTGACTTATTTTAAGCTTTAGCATTTTTTTGCTAAAAAGAAAGAAAGAAAGAAAGAAAGAAAGAAAGAAAAAAGAAAGTAAAATAGAACACACACACACACACACACAGCTTGTTGTTTCTTTTCTCACATTTTTGTACACAAATCATAAATAAATTACGAACTTTCCTGACATCTGAGCAGCTTACTGCTCTTCTCAGGAGAGACGCCGTGAGGTAAATAAAAGAAAAGAAAGTTATATTTGTTTCTTAAGCTGTGAATTTATGATTTAAATCTACTGAAGCTCGGAGGTTCACGCATTTCCAGAAGGATTCTGATTGGTCATCAGGTGCTGATTCATTTTCTATAACGGCAGCTCTGACAGTAGCGCAGGTTTATATTAACGCGCTCGTTCAGATACGTTATCGTTTCTATAGCAACAGCTCATTCACAGGGACTCGTACAATGGACGCTAAAACTGATATTAAACGGATTAAAAGGTTTTCTGTAATTTATGGAAACACGTCCCTGTGAATGAGTCAGTGAAAGTTTATTGTGGATGACATTTCTGTAGATTCTGTAGATTGAAGTTCCTTTACATCGCTTCCTGTTTTTCCAGCCACACGCTAGATGGTTTTGTTTAGACCGGACTGGACATGTTGGTAATTCCCACCGCAGCAGGACTCCATCGTTTTATTTTCCACCGAGAGCTTACGGACCCGTGGAGCCGTCAATCACGCTGCGGCTGTAATGCGAGAGACGGTCTGAACTCACAGCAGCGCATGGCTGAAATAGCACTTTCCACAGAGCCACAGACGGAGAAACCCGACCTCAGTCTCAGAGAGAGAGAGAGAGAGAGAGAGAGAGAAATTGACGGAGGAGGTGAAATTACAGCGTATGTAATTTCTTCACAAGAACACATGCTAAACACCTGTTCGGAGGAAGCGCTAAGCAACAATCCACACCAAAACATCGCTAACACTGTAACCAAATCCGAGTCCAGTGTTTACTGTTTAAAATCGACGTCCAAATCGGAATCCTAGTCTGAATTCCTGAGATGTAATGGAAACAAAATATGGACTCTATATTTAATTATTTTTTTTTTTTTTTTGGTTCATGGACCTTGATTCCAGAGGGACGGCCAGGTTTGAGGACAATCCGAGACTTCGGTCTGGCACGTAATCTGGCCTCACGATGTCCGGGTTTGTTGTCGCAAACAAAAATCTCTCGTCGTAAAAGAATTCTTTGGTTGTGAATTTAGATCACAAAAGATCAGATCACTGTAAAAAATAGACATCGTAGCAAGTGAAAATATCTTGAATATAATCAAATTTATCTAATATTTCCTGTTATAAGATTACAATAAACTGAAGATTATTTATTTGTAGACATTTTTACTCATTTCAAGGTCATGTATTAGCAGATAAAATTAGCATCAGCCAATACAACCAGACATTTTCAATCTTAGTTAAAATTCATAAAAATGTCTAGAAATAGGGTTAATTATCTTATATTTGGTTTACTGTAATATTAGAATATTTTATACTAGATAAATTTGACAATATTTATTCAACATGTTTAGACTTTTTTTTTTTTTTTGCAGCGCAGTGGTCGTAGAATGCGTAATGCTGCTTTCAGACGCGCCGTTTTACACGTAATGCTACAGGAGGCGGCCATTTTTAAAAATCTCAGCCAATCAGGTCGCAGCACAGGGGACAAGCGAGAAAAAAAATATGGAGGACAAACAGCTGGTGGGAAGAAAAAAAAAAAGAGTCTCGTTAGTAAGCGAGTATGAGGTTAATGACGTGTTTAGTCGGATATTGTTAATATTTTGTTGATGTGATGTGTAAACGTGTTATTTGTTATGATGTTAGTCAGTATGATGTCACGGAGCGGACGCATTAGACACACGACCACAGAATATTGATAGTGTGAATAAACGCGTTTCGATGCGTCCCGGACAGTGCCAAATGACCGTCTAATCGACTGCTGCATCATCATCATCACAAAAATACGCAATCATTGCGAGACTGTTACAGATAACGGCGATTCGTCACCTCATCTCCTGTTCATTAAGAGTTTCTTCAGAAGACCACGCAATCGAAACGTTTAAAAACAGCACGTAAGGTAGATGAGATAGGATCTGCGGGACATTTCTGTCTGTCCGTGACGCCCTTCATCAGGGGAAACGATGTATAAAATCCGATCACAAGCGGTCACTGCCGCTTTCGCTGTCCACTTGTGATCGGATTGCTCGAGACGGATGTTAATACCGGGTGTGAACAAGGACATAGTTACACTAACGTTAAAAATGCATTTTATTATCATTATTATTATTAATAATAATAAAATTGGCTAGGTAGCTTGTAGTAGCTAGGTAGTAGCGTTGTTATGGTTACGGTGTTACGTGTAATATGACGTACTCACTGACGGCTGCTTTAGTGCCGTTACGACCAAAGATGGCCGACGAAAAAAACGTTCTAGTGAAAATGTTTTTTTTAATTAAAATCTCAGAGTGTGAGCGTTGCTACGACACTCGTCTAAAATCCACCAATAGGAGGACGGCAAACTCACGGGACAGTTACGTCGACGGCGAAACGTAAACTTGCGACTTGTGGCTTTGACCCAGTCATGAGCAGACATCTCATCTCATAATCTGACACGTTATCTCGCAGTCTGTTACAGAATTCATCCCGGGTTTTATTAATATAATTTCACGCAGTGCGCCAATTAATAATAATAATCTTTAAAAGCCCGGATTTAAACTCTCGCACCTTCGATATGTCAGGTTTAGAAACTCAGTTACAGCTGACTTTATTACGAAATCCACATTTTATAAATATGCAAATTAGAAACAGATCCTAACCAAGAAGCCACACCCCTTTTCCCTGGTAAACCGGCGATGTGAGCTTGTATTTGCATACTGAAACACGATTGGCTGTTACACTTTATGATGCAACAACACTCGCCTGTCACATGTTCATCGCTAACTCAGTGAAGTTTCCGGTTTTTGCACTTAAATTAACTCCTACAACTTCATTTAAAGGTGCGTCTCATTCTACTCGTCCAGTTAAGACAATGTTTGCTATAAACACACAAATTACTTTTTTAATAGTCATCTTTAGCTCGTATTTTAGCCAGTTTGTTCCTTTTTTAGTTGTGGCCCGGAAGTGTTTTGTCTTTTAGCCTTTTTTTTATTTCAATTCCAGTGCATTTTATTTATTTATCTTATTTTTCCACCAACTCCAGTTTTATTTATTTAGATATTTAATTTTCAACCATTTTAGGCATCATTTTCTTTTTTTTTCTTTGCGAGTATATCTATTTTTTGTAACAACTTTTACTCATTATTATTATTGTTTTCTTTAATGTTCCTCACTTTTAAGCTGTAGGCAGTTATAGCTGCTGTAAAAAAAAAAAAAAAAAAAAAAAAAAAAAAAAAAAAAAAAAAAAAAAAAAATATAAAAGTAATAAATTTTTTTTTTTTATATTTTTTTTTTTTTTTTTTTATTTTTTTATATATAA
>CM075009.1:27400486-27410492 GCA_037576675.1 Pangasius sanitwongsei
AACTCTGATTGGTCAGAAGGTGTTGATTAATTCTCTATAACAGCAGCTCTGACAGTAGCACAGGTTTATATTAATGCACTCATTCTAATATGTTATCGTTTCCATAGAAACAGCTCATACACAGGGACTCGATTCACTAATAATAAACAGATTAAAAATAATCTTTTAAACTGTGAAGTTTTCTTTAAGGAGGTGTTTGTTTAACTCCAGTGTCAGCTTTTTGACGCATCCTACTGTGGATTATTTTTGCTATGACATCACACCCCAAAGTGTTTTTTTTCATTGTTTAGTGTAAGTGTTTTTATTTTTTAAGGATTAAAAAGAAATCATTTAAACTCATTACAATCCGGTACATCAATAAATCAGCCGTGAGATACCATGTGACCTTGGTGTTAGCGATGTTAGGAGGGATTTTACGGCTTTTTTGACATCAAGGGGGCGACCAGGGTCACGACAGCGGCTCAGATATTATTCACACACTCCGTAAATCAGAAATGAGAGAAAAATAATAAGTAATGGGGGAAAAATCAGAACTAAAACAACACTGCAGCTGTTAGTGCTTGGACCCCTAATGAGAGAAGCTACATGAGACCTGTAGCTAAACACACACACACACACACACACACACACACACACACACACACACAGTGCGTCGGCTGATTTAAAGCAAAAGCTATAAAAACTGCTTTGATCTAAACCGTAGAGCTTTGAACAGCGTGATTAATGATGAAGGGGCAAAAAAAGAGATGAAACAGCAGCTTATTCAGCAGAAACACACCTCCCGGGATCAATACAGAGAGAGAGAGAGAGAGAGAGGGAGGGAGAGAGGGAGAGAGGGAGAGAGAGAGACCCACACACAGAAACTGATAGAGAGAGAAGCAGTGATGGCGTGAGAAGGAAAAAAAAAGAATGGAAAGGAATAACATACTGCTACAATGGAGACAGAAAGAAAGATTGAGTTGGGGATGAGGAGGAGGAGAGTAGGCAGTGAAGGAGAGAAAGAGGAGGAGAGGAAGAGGTGAGGTAGAGAAGGAGATGACAGGGAGGAGGAGAGGAAGAAAAGCAAAGGAGAGGAATAGAGGAATAGGCAGAAAGAGGAGGACAGGCAGAGGAGAAGAGGAAGATGAGGAGAGCAACAGATGTAAAGGAAGAGCTGGAGTGGAGAGGAAGAGGAGGAAAGGAAGTGGAAGCAGTGAAGGAGAGAAAGAGGAGGAGGAAGAAGGAAAAAGAGAAGAGGAAGAAGGAGTCGGATAGATAGGGAAAGAGGAGTGGAGAGGAGGAGAAAGAAAGAGGATGAGACGAAGAAGAGAAGGATAGAAAGAGAAGAAGTGGAAAAAAGGAAGAGGAGAAGGATAGATATAGAAGGGGAGGAGAGAAGAGGTGGCGAGGAAAAGGAGGAGAGGAATAGGCAGAAAGAGGAGAGGAAGAAGAGAATCAGCAGGTGAGAAATGAAACTTTTCCTCAGGGGGAACAACAGATGGAGGAAGGAAAGATGGGGCAAGGACGTCTTCCTCCTGTCCTCTCTGCTGCCATCACCACCTACAGAGATCACACACACACACACACACACACACACACACACACACACACACACACTGCAGAGAGGAACTCCACAGGGAGAGATGAAGGGGAGAGAGAGAGAGAGAGAGAGAGAGGGAGAGAGAAACTATGCTGATTTACAAACTCCGTCAAGTGTGTAAGTCTGTGTGTGTTGAATCTAACAAAATTAAAATCTGTTTGTTCATTAATTCTTCCACCTGGCTGCATATTGATCTACCTGTCTGTCTACACATTTTTCTGTCTATCTCTCAGTGCATTTGCCCACCTGCCCGTCTACCTGCCCGTCTACCTGCCCATCTACCTGCCCGTCTACCTGCCCGTCTACCTGCCTGTCTACCTGCCTGTCTACCTGCCCGTCTACCCGTCTGTCTATCTCTCTACCTCATAACTGATTGACACACGTGTCTATCAGTCTGCAAACCCATCCATCAAGATACCCATCTGACCATCTATCAACTGCTCAGTCCCTCCATCACTCCTTCCATCACTCCTTCCATCAATCCCTCCATCACTCCCTCCATCCACCCATATGGATTTTTATCTGGCCTTCTATCATCCTCTCTGTCCCTCCATCCCTCCATTCTTTCATCTGTCCACCTTCTATTTTAGTGTAAAAGCAGCAGATCATACGTGTTGATGAGGCAGCACTGTTTATCTACTACAGTCTCTCTATCAAACACACACACACACACACACACACACACACACACACCCTGCTCAGGTTTCCTCCCATTGCAGCTGAGCCTTTTGTTCCTTTTGTGTGTGTGTGTGTGTGTGTGTGTTTAAAGAGAGAAAACAAACAGCTCGTGCACATCCTCGTTTCTCATACAGGATGATCAGTTAGAGATCTGGCAAACTTACCCAGGAGAAAAGGTCACACTGCAGCACATTCATCTGGAGAGTGTGTGTGTGTGTGTGTGTGGGAGAGAGAGAAAGAGAGAGAAAGAAAGAGAGGGGGAGAGAGAGAGAGAGAGAGGGAGAGAGAGGGATAGAGAGAGATGCAATATACAACAGTGAGGCTTTGGCTCAGCTTTCTGCTCTGCTTGAGACATCTGACTGCCTTTTGTTCTCTACCTGTCTGTCTGCCCATCAGTCCATCCATCTGTCTGTCTGTCTGTCTGCCCATCAGTCCATCCATCTGTCTGTCTGCTAATCAATTCACCAATCCATCCATCCATCCATCTGTCTGTCTGTCTGTCTGTCTGTCTGCCCATCAGTCCATCCATCTGTCTGTCTGCTAATCAATTCACCAATCCATCCATCCATCCATCCATCCATCTGTCTGTCTGTCTGTCTATTAGTCCATCCGTCTATCTGTGCATCATTCTTTGGTTGTTAGTCTGTCAGACTGTCTGCGCATCTGTCTGTCTGCACATCTGTATGTCTGTCTGTCTGTGTGCACATCTGTATGTCTGTCTGTCTGTGTGCACATCTGTATGTCTGTCTGTCTGTGTGCACATCTGTATGTCTGTGTGCGCGCGCGTATTGATTTCCAACTGCAGTGCAGGAGAATCTGTCAGGGAGTCACTACAATACATTTATCTGCAAAGAGACAGAGAGGGAAAGAGGAGAGAGAGAGAGATAAAGAGAGAGAGAGAGAGACAGAGAGGGAAAGAGAGAGAGACTGAGAGAGAAAAAGGAGAGAGAGACAGAGAGAGAAAGAGGAGAGAGAGAGGGAAAGAGAGAGAGAGACAGAGAGGGAAAGAGAGAGAGAGAGATAGAGAGAGAGAGAGAAAGAGGAGAGAGATAAAGAGAGAGAGAGAGAGAGAGACAGGCAGACATGGATCTGAGAACTCAAAGTTATAAATGAGAAAAAAAAGCTGTACAAACTAATAATAACACTTTTTCAGAAAAATCAGATTTTCAGTCAGAAAAACGAACGAGTCGTTGAACTTTTATCACCAAAATAAATACCACAAAACACGCACTAGTGTACAACCACCATTTATTAAAATTGTTTTTTTTTCTGTTTTATATATCCAAATACTGATAAATAAAGCCTGTTATAAAAAGCTTGATTCAAAATCACCAAAAAAAAAAAAAAAACACAATTAATACTTTAACAGTTTAATTTTGTACATTACAGATATTTACACAAATGTAGCCCTTCTTTACACAAATTAAAAGGTACCTTTTAGTAAAATACCCTTTTATCTTAATTTCTAAAGCTGAAGGCAACGTTAGGACCTGCTGGTTACGTGAAGTGCGCTCTTGTCATCATGCAAAATTAAAAACAAACAAACAAACAAACTATAATGAGCCTCAATGCACACTTGTGTTTATTAGTATTGAATAAATGTAACAATTCATTAAATAAATTGATGATCCCTAAAAAGAGCATGAACACAAACATGACCCTAAACTGATTAACACAAATTAACAGGACAGTTTGTTGTTGTTTTTGGGATGATTGACAATTTCTTGTCCTTTGTTTGTCGTTTTTGTTGTGCGTCAGTTTGCATGTTGCACATTTTTGCATATTTTATCTTCTTATAAAAGTGTGTGGTGATGTTTTATTAATAATCATAACTTTATAATTAACAGTACTGATTGTATGACATTGGCACCATTATGCGGCGCGCAAATGGCGCCCTCTAGTGGTCAACGAAAATATCAGGCGCAGGAGCGATCAAGTCCACTTGATAGGGAGGCTAACGAAGGCACGTCCAATGATCTTTTGGTTGCTTTTGTGAAATAAATTAAGGTGAAGTACGCGTCCACTTGCAAGTCTGATTCGTTAGAAACCTCGACACACAAAATAACGCAAATGGCGCTCGTCTGGATAACTGTTACTTTTAGCCAATCATACAAGGGTGAATGACATCATAACATTTTTGCAAAAGCACTGTTACAAAATATAAGCGTATAAAACCTATTAGGTTAGCTCGCATACTCCTTCTAACATGTTATCGTTTCTACAGTAACGGACTTTTGTACGACGGACGCCCCACATAAACGAATTAAAAAAAAGTGTGTAAGTGTTTATATGGTGAAGTTTTACAACGTTCCACAACATTAAATGTAGCTATAAATGGACAAAAAGTATGACGTGTCACTCTTTAATTGTAATCGTTGGCAAATTTCTGTGGTACAAGAGGAATAGATCGCTTCAGGGTGAGGCGTTGGAGGAAAATAGTACTAAAAGAAATAAAAATGGAAAAGGAAATCAAACAAAAAAAAATTTGCAAGTGGACGCGTACCATCAAAATACCCTCACCATCTTTGTGTTCCACTCAAAGGTAGGCTGCCTACGTAGGGACAAGACAGTGGTTTGAAAAGCGTCCTCATTTTGGATGAATTTGATTTGTAATTTTGTGATGTCAAGGATAAAAATGAGCAAGTTTTTTTTCCCGTGACCAGATTAGAATATCAGCTCTATTCGGTTTTATTGTAAAACTCCGCTTCTTTTTTCATTCTTCTTATTTTTATGAGGTTAATAACAGAAGTGCCTGTCCTGCAGGCGAGGACTCCTTCATCACATCGCATTCCCTGCTCAGAATATTCCTCATTACGACGCTAACAAACGTTTATCCGTCGTTACATCGGATCATCTCAACACCCGGCTCGGAGTTCTTAAATATTCATCATTCCATTTACAAACTCGTTCGTTTTTTTTTTTTGGTTCACGCAAAACCAAATCTAGCTTTCTGTTTGGTTCAACAACATTCATATCGTACAAAAAAAAATAATCGAACTGATTGTCTCGGATTAAAGCCGGATCTTTCTTAATATAAAGTGCTAAATAAACAAGAATAAAATAAAATAAATTCCGCAGAGGACTGACTACGGAAGCGGAAATCGCCGCTTTTAACATGTGACGTCTCTTCAGTGTAACGTTTCTGCTGTTCAGTCATGACTGAGGAAAAAAAAGGGAGAGTTAAATTACATGAAAATAAAATAGAAATAAAATCAAATAACACCCATAAAGGCACCCGATCACACTGTAATTCTTTAAAAAAAATATTAAAAATAAAAATGTCTCCATCCAACTCAATAGCGTTTTTCCTCTCCATGCATGTCTTTGAGGTTAAAGCCATAATAAATCATTGTTTTAAAAAAATTGGCAAAAATTTTTGAAAAAAAGCTGTGGGTTATTTTTATTTTTTTTACATTTTTTGAGATGTGTCCAAGCGTATCGTTATTCATCACGATGCTTGGTGAAGGATTGTCACTTGTGGACTTCGCCTAATTTTTAAATTTAAACTTTTTAAACATGACAAACGAGAAATTTTAAGTTGTTTTTCTCAAGATCACGCCATGAATCAAGCTCTTTTAAGCAACACAGAGCTAGCTAACATAGCAAATAAAAAAAAAAATTAGATGGTGTATGATCATCAGACGATAATTAATTTTATTTAATTTAAATTGTCATGTTTTTATGTTTTTAGACCAATTTGCGTCTAATAAGGCTGAATTTTTGAGAATGTTACCTCATGAAAATAAAACGATTTATCTCGCGATCAGGAGAAATAATCAAGACAATAGAATAATAATAATAATAACAACAACAACAACAACAATGACAAGAACAATTTTTTTTTTTTTTAAAAAGTGGCAAAATGTGGATGGAAATTTCTAGAAATTCTGACGTCCTCCATTACATGTGGTGAAATTGACACACTGCAGAATGTTATTAGTTTTGTTAGTTGAATATCCTTCAGTAAAAAGTATTTTTTCTCCCAGAAATCTTCCAAAAAAAAAAAAAAATCCAGCGGCTTCGAGTCTCCTGCAGTCTGAAAAAAATTCTCTTCTCTTTCTTCGAAAATGTTTTTAAATAAAACAAAGAAAATAAAAAAAATTAAAAAGTGCCCACAGTGGTGTGATGAACGCTGAGCTGACGCTCGCTCCAGAACCCACACACCGAAGTTCCCAGGTGCAGAAGTACAAGTGTGTGTGTGTGTGTGTGAGTATAAAGTGTGTGTGAAGGAAAGGAAGGAAAGAGCAGAGAACTTTTCCCCCCGGTGCTGAAAAGCTGGACCTGTCAGCCTCTGAGCCGGGTCAAGCCGAGCCGAGCCGCACGGCATTGTGGGAAGGCGGAAGAAAAAAAAAACAGTGAGGTCAGCAAAAAAAGACGTCTTTGCCCGCTGAGGGATCAGGTGCCGCTGCACCGAGGGTTTCTGTCAAACACACACACACACACACACACGTTTATTTACACACACGCGTTTATTTACACACACGCGTTTATTTACACACACACATTTGACTGTAAATGTGAACATATTTTGGTTAAGTTTGTAAACGTGTATATTCTTATATTTCAGTAAGGAAGTGTGTGTGGTGAGTGTATGTGGTGTGTGTGGTGTGTGTGTGTGGTGAGTGTATGTGTGTGTGGTGTGTGTGTGTGGTGAGTGTATGTGTGTGTGGTGTGTGTGTGTGGTGTGTGGTGAGTGTGTGTGTGTGTGTGGTGAGTGTACCTGTAGCCTGGCTCTGCTGGCCTCCTTTTCCTTTCTTCTTTTTCTTCTCCTTCTTGTCTCTGGGTTTAGCGAGCTGCAGCAGGCGGTTGGGGATTTGGCCGTGTGGCTCGGCGGCGCCGCCCTTGTGTCCGGAGCCGGAAGAAAACGGGTTCAGGTTCTTCGCTTTGCGTTTGGAGTCGGCGCGAGAGAAAACCTCCAAACCCTCAGGTGCCTCGGTGGAGCTCAGGAACTTCAGCGAGTCTTCTGAGGCGGTGGAGGAGGTGCGCGGTCTCTGTTCCACCAAGTCCTGCTGAGACACACGGAGGAGGAGCATGAAACATCTACAGGAATACTGAATACAGGGGAGTGTGTGTGTGTGTGTGCCTCTGTGTTGTGTTGCTGTGTGTGTGTGTGTGCGCCTCTGTGCTGTGTTGTTGTGTGTGTGTGTGTGTGCGCCTCTGTGCTGTGCTGTTGTGTGTGTGTGTGTGTGTGTGTATACCTCTGTATTGTGTTGCTGTGTGTGTGTGTGTGTGTGTGTGTGTGTGTACACCTCTGTGCTGTGTTGCTGTGTGTGTGTATATACCTCTGTGTTGTGTTGTGGTGTGTGTGTGTGCACCTCTGTGTTGTGTTGTGGTGTGTGTGTGTGCACCTTTGTATTGTGTTGATGTGTGTGTTTATACCTCTGTATTGTGTTGCTGTGTGTGTATACCTTTGTGTTGTGTTGCTGTGTGTGTGTACCTCTGTGCTGTGTTGCTGTGTGTGTATACCGCTGTGTTGTGTTGCTGTGTGTGTGTGTACCTCTGTGCTGTGTGTGTGTGTACCTCTGTGCTGTGTTGCTGTGTGTGTGTACATACCTCTGTGTTGTGTTGCTGTGTGTGTGTGTGTGTGTGTGTGTGTGTGTGTATACCTCTGTGCTGTGTTGCTGTGTTTGTGTGTGTAGCTGCTCTCTCTCTCTCTCCAGCCTCCTCTGGTCGTCCCGGAGTTTCAGCAGCTCTCTCTGGTACTCCTCCTTCCTGCTGCTGAGCTCCTGCTGCTCCTGCTGCAGCGCCTCGCGTCTCCTCTGCGTCTCCTCCTCCATGGCGACGAGTCTCTCCTCCCTCAGCGCCAGCTCCTCCTCCCTTCTCCTC
Organism: Pangasius sanitwongsei; assembly: GCA_037576675.1. Lineage (NCBI taxonomy): Eukaryota > Metazoa > Chordata > Actinopteri > Siluriformes > Pangasiidae > Pangasius > Pangasius sanitwongsei. Next base: position 27,408,570 of record CM075009.1, read on the forward strand.
CTCTCCTCCTCCTCCTCTCTCCTCTTCCTGTCGTCCTCCTCTCTCCTCCTCCTCTCCTCCTCCCGGACCTTCTCCTCCTGACGCTGCTTCTCCTGCTCCATCAGAGAGCTCAGCCGAGACGAACACGACGACGAGGACGAGATGGAGGACGAGGACGAGATGGAGGGGTGACGGAGGGACGGTGAGTTCAGGGCCTGGCGCTGCTCCTCGATGAAGGTGTCCTGCTGGACCACCACGGCCTGAGAGACAGACAGACAGAGTTACCTCTGTTATTATTCTACAGCGTTGAAAACACAAACTTCAGACAGGCTCCGTCTCAAATTACTTTACTACCTACTACCTAGATATTAGTGTTTGATTTGAGACACCTGTGATGGCTCCGCCCCTTATGCTATGTAAATTAGTCTGCGATTGCAGAACATGAAAAAGTGTCCTGTGCTCCACACTTGACTTCTAGTACACTTTGTCCTAGCATAGTACACACTTCACAAAGCACTAATAAACACACTGCGATCTACACAGTAGCTGACACACTAACACACTGTAACACGCAGTAACTAAGACATTGTGACAATCAGTTACACCGTAACACATAAACAAGTAAAACTCGACACCAACAGTGTCGCCTTTGCCACCAACAAGTCTCGTCCTTATTCTGAGGCATAACTAACTCTAACACAATAACTAACACTGCGACCGTTACACTGTAACAAACACAAATTAACTAATACGGCAACAAACACACCGACAAATCAACAATAACTCTAACACAGTAACAAACACATGACTGTTACACTGTAACAAAAGCTAAAACTGACTGTAACACACTGACTGTAACACAGTAACAAAAACACTGCGACCGTTACACTGTAACAAACACAAACTAACTAATATGGCAACAAACACACCGACAAACTGTAACGCAGTAACAAAAACACGACTGTTACACTGTAACAGAAGCTAAAACTAACTGTAACATGGTAATTACCACATTAACCAACACACATTAAAACACACTAACTGTAACAGTAACAATATAACAAACACAAACTAACTGTAACATGGTAACTAACACATTGTGACAAACTACCACGAACAAACACAAACTAACAAACACTAACTGTAACAGTAACACAGTGACAAACACACTGCGATCATTACACTGTAACAAACTAAAACTAACTAACAAGCTAACTAACACACTGTGACAAACTAACAATAACCAACACACTAACTGTAACACTAACTGTAAACAGTAGCACAGTAACAAACACAAACTAAATCTAACTCGGTAACTATCACATTGTGACAAACTAACACTAACACACTAACTGTAAGAGTAACACTAATAAACACAAACTACTGTAACATGGTAACTAAAGCATTGTGACAAACTAACACTAACTAACAGTGGCAAACACACTAACAGTTTCACTGTAACAAACACAAAGTAACACAGTAACTAACACATTGTGACAAAATAACATTAACTGTAACACACTAACAGCAACATTAACACACACACCAACTGTAACACAAAAATATATACACTGTGGCAGTTACAGTGCAACAAACAAACAAAAACTAACTAACACTGTAATGAACACAAATTAACTAACATGGTAACTAACACACTGTGGCAAACTAACACAAAGTAACTGCAACACACATTAACACTGACAAACAATAACTGTAACACAATTACAAACATACTGTGACTAATTCGCACTAACAAACACAAACTAAAAATGTAACTAATACATTGTGTTAACACAAAACACAATAACAGACCAACTGTAGCAGAGAAATTTAAAACCGTCATTACAGTTTCCCTTCACTGGAACTGAGAGACTCAAACCTGCTCCAGCATGACGATGCCCCTGTGCACAAAGCGAGCTCCATGAAGACATGGTGTGTGAAGGT
>CM075009.1:27439828-27459595 GCA_037576675.1 Pangasius sanitwongsei
CACAACGCTGCACTGATACACACACACAAACACACAGCTACCCATGGCTGTGTGTGAGTGTGAGTGTGAGTGTGTGTGAGAGAGAAAGGGAAGGAGACAGAAAAAAGGGAAAAGAAAAGAGAGACAGACACAGAAATTATCTAAACACACACACACACACACACCCCGAACTTCCCTGATTAACAACCCAATAATGACCTTTGACTCCTGAGTTCTGAGAAAAACAGAGACACACACACACACACACTCAATTTAAAGTGTTTTTCCATCATCTCCATCAAACATAAGCCACACCTCTTGAGCTGAGATTGACACATATACAGGCCACGCCTCCTGCTTTAGAAATGATAGCCAGAGGCCACGCCTCCTGCTTTAGAAATAATAGCCAGAGGCCACGCCTTCTGCACTGTGACTGACAGATACAAAGGCCACACCTCCTTTTTTAGGAATGACAAACACAAGCCACACATCCATCTTTAAGAATGATAGAGGCGTGGCCTCTGAACAGGAAACACACCTTGCACTTAAACTCAAAAGTTCTGCTCCAGCACACTGATGCAGACACAACACACACACATGCGCACACACACACACATACACACACGTGCACACACACACACACACACACAAACCACACACATACACACACGCGCGCACACACACACACAAACCACACACACACAGAGTTTAAATTTAGAGATGAGTGAGGCTCAGAAGCAGCTCTGATACTGTAACTGCAGAAAGGCATTGTGAGAAACGTTCACAGCGAAGAGTGTGAGATAGAGAAGCCTTAATGTTAAACAGAAAACACACACACACACACACAGAGAGCACTTTATTAGGAACACCTGTACACCTACTCGTTCGTGTAATTATCTAATCAGCCGATCGTGCAGCAGCAGCTAAATGCGTAAAATCATGCAGATACGGGTCAAGAGCTTCGGGTAATGTTCATATCAACCATCAGAACGGGGAAAAATGTGATCTCAGTGATTTTAACCGTGGCGTGATTGTGGGTTTGAGTATTTCTCTAACTGCTGATCTCCTGGGATTTTCACACAGAACGGAAAAACAAAAAACATCCACTGAGCGAGAGTTCTGTAGATAGAAACGACTTGTTGATCAGAGGAGAACGGCCAGACTGGTTCGAACTGACAGAAAGACTACTGTATCTCATATAACCACTCTGTACAACTGTGCTGAGCAGAAAAGCATCTCAGCATGCACAACACGTCCAACCTTGAGGTGGATGAGCTACAACAGTAGAAGATCACGTCAGGTTCCTCTTCTGTCAGCTAAGAACAGAAAGCTGAGGCTGCAGTGGGCACAGGCTCACTAAAACTGGACAGGTGAAGACTGGAGAAACGTAGCCTGGTCTGATGAATCTGGATTTCTGCTGAGGAACACAGATGTGAGGGTCAGATCCATGGACCATCCATGGACCCAACCTGCCTTGTGTCACCAGTCCAGACTGGTGGAGGTGGTGTGATGGTGTGTGGAATGTTTTCCTGGCACACTTCAGGCTCGTTATCATCAATCAATCAATCATTGCTTGAATCATGGCCACAGCATATTTGAGTATTGTTGCTGATCATGTTCATCCCTTCATGGCTACCATTTACTATCTTCTAATGGCTTATCATTCCAGCGTGATGATGCACCATGTCACAAAGCAAAACTCGTCTCAAACGGGTCTCATGAACATGACGATGAGTTCAGGGCTGTTCTTCAGTGGCCTTCCTAGTCACCGGATCTGAGTCCAGTAGAACACAGCATGAAAGTGCTCCTGAAAAATCTGCAGGAATGGCGTGATGCGATCATCTCAACACGGACCGGAATCTCAAAGGAACATTTGCAACATCTTGTGGAATCCGTGACACGAAGAACTGATGATGTTCCTAGAGCAAAGGGACCGAGAGCCCTGCCCAGTGTTAGTGTAGTGTTCCTAATAAAGTGCCCAGGGAGGGTAACTGTGCTTGCAAACACTCAAATATTAACAGACAGCAAATATACTCTTCTCACACACCAACAGTCAACAGTACACACACACACACACACACACACACATCCTCTGCACTTAACACACACACAGCCATGTGTAACTTTTACCAAATGTGTATCTTTGAACACAAACTCTCATAACTATGCAATTACATAGGCAACACACTCATATGCGCGGACACCACACACACACACACACACACACACACACACACTACAAGTGACATTCACACACACACGAATATGATCAGACACACTAACAGTCAAGCTTACACACACACTCATGGAAAGACACTACAAACACAAACTCTCCTCTTTAAATTCAACTACACACACACACACACACACACACACTCCTTATTAGGACACACCCTCAAGTGAACCAACATCTTCATCTCAGACAAGTTTCTGTCCTGCTTTTCGTCTTTACACAGAACGCACACAAGGATTCAAACTTTCCTCACACACACACACACACACTCACACACTCACACACACACACTCACACACTCACACACTCACACACTCCCCATACCCTGATCAGCAGCACATCATCCGTACGTTCCCCCCTCGTCCACAGTGTGTATCGGCGCCGGTGTCGCTCGTACATCTCCGCAGAGATGGAGTAAAAACGTGGAGATGAAAAAGAAGAATGTGCTGGAGGATTCCACCATGAACGCAAGTGTGTGTGTGTGTGTGTGTGTGTGTGTGTGTGCTGAAAACATCTGCGCTGGGAATCAGACCTCCCTCTCTCTCTCTCTCTCTCTCGTTCACACACTTCTTTCCTCCCCCTCCTTCACTCCTCTTTCTCCCTGCTCCAGCACACACACACACACACACACACACACACACACACCCTTCTTGGCTCGCCTTGCTCTGTCTCGACTCTTTTTCTCTTTTCATATTCAGTTCCCTCGTTCCTCCTCTCATTTCTCCATCCATCTGTTTCACATTTTCTTCATTTTTTTCCCTCGTAAACGTTCACTCTGAGCACACAACTGTTCTGATCTCCCCACGGCTACATCAGGACGTCAAATCAGGACAGCGAAATTTAAGCTCAAAAAATTTTAAACTGCAAAATATAATCAGTTTTCCTCACTGTCATAAAAGACATTATTTTTCTGTTTATTATTTTTAGTTTATTTTTAATTTTAGCTTTGATGTTGATAGATTCGTCACTGTTTTGCTCCACAGTGTGTTCTTGAACTTAGCAGCTCAGTTCAACAGTTCCCGCCCACAATGCCACTGTAACCAATCAGACCCGAGTTCCCGCCCACAATGCCACTGTAACCAATCAGATTGCAGTTCTTGCCCACACCACCACAGTAACCAATCAGTTTGCAGTTCCCGCCCACAATGCCACTGTAACCAATCAAACGAGAGTTTCTGCCCACAACGCCACTGTAACCAATCAGACGAGACTTCCCGCCCACAATGCCACTGTAACCAATCAGACCAGAGTTCCTGCCCACAATGCCACTGTAATCAATCAGAGCACAGTTCCCGCCCACAATGCCACTATAACCAATCAGACGAGTTTCTGCTCACAATGCTACTGTAACCAATCAGACCAGTGTTCCCGCCCACAATATTATAACCAACCAGCCCAGGGTTCCCGCCCATAATGTCACTGTAACCCATCAGCCAATGCCATTGTAACCAATCAGAGCGCAGTTCCCACCCACAATGCCACCGTAACCAATCAGAGCACAGTTCCCGCCCACAATGCCACCACAACCAATCAGAGCACAGTTCCCACCCACAATGCCACCGTAACCAATTAGAGTGCAGTTCCCGCCCACAACGCCACTGTAACCAATCAGAGTGCAGTTCCCGCCCACAATACCACCGTAACCAACTACAGAAAGTTAAATAAAAATCTCGCCTCCATTCCTGGACAGTTTTACTATTTTTCATTTTGCTGTTTGGACTTTAATCAGGTTATAGAGCATTTAATAAAAGATTTTTAAAAATTCCATAAACATTTAATCAGGCACTTATTGTTTCTTGTTCATATGCTAGTTTATGCCTGGTACCAAACAACGAACAAATTAATTCCGTCACTGTACGTCTCGGTGACTCTAGAGGGCGCCAGTGTCATTCTTTCAGCTCTGTTCAGCTCCGAACCTTTTCCACATCAACTCCTGCAGCAAGTCTCAGTTCTGCTGCTTCCTGTATCCTTCTCTCATCAATCAACACAGACATTTTATTAAGTCAGTCACACTTATTCACACTTACAAGGATTAAATAAAATAAAACCTGTTTCAAACCTAAACTACTTTAATTAAAGTTGCACTTTTTAAACATGGCTTTAAATATCAGCGTTTAAAATCTTACATTCTGATTAACACAATGTTCAGGGATTCATTCTGGTCGTGTTGGATTCTTCGGTGTAAACGACAATGCATACATTTTGTTCTTTTCCTTTTAAGCAAAAAAAAAAATTAAGTAATTAATTAATAAAAGCAAAAACATTCCTTTGAGAAAGTTTCCCATAAATTCAGACGCAAGGTTAAAATCAGTGGCACATGAAATAAAAAAAATGAATGAATGAATTAAAAAAACACTGAGCGCAGCAGCTTCTAAGAATTCAGTTATAACTAATTATAACACGTATAACAACTTGTCTATTATAACTTCTTTAAAATAAACTATCTATATCGCAAACTATAGTATAAAATATCTTTTTTTTTCTTTTTGTAACTTATTATAATTAGAAATCCGGCCTCCGTGACTCAGCATTGCTGAGAAAAGTCCAGCAGACGGGGACACTTGGCCTCGGCCTCGTTATCTTGAGAGTCTCTTTAGATAAAAGGCCCAGAATGTCATTTCTCACGAATGCCGACGATGTAAAAGCGACGGATCTTAACGGCGTGACGGTCTGAGTGCCTGAGGAACGATAAGCTCTGACAAGAAACAAAAACTTCAGCTACGCAGTTTGATAAGAAACCGACTGTGTGTAGCAGATGAGTGGGAGCGTTATCTTTACAGCAGAGAGCATCAAAGTAACAAAAGGACTGGCATTGTTTTATTAGTTCAAAAAAAAATACTGAATTAAAAGTGTGATAAAACCTCCTACATCCCGCACACACACACACACACACACATTACGATTTCTAATCACCTCGATTTCGTGTCATGTGGCTTTGTTAAGTTGCACTCGAGTAACAGAGAGTCAGAGCTCGATATAAAAAATAAGTAAATAAAATGTAAAAAAACAGGATGTGCTGGATCAAGTGCTATTCTATGTGCTGCTGAATAATAAGCGTGGAAGCCATTTTGTTAAATTAATGTGAGAATTACAGCTAGCACTATTCATGCAGTAAAACATATACTGGTGATATACGAGACTAAATTAGATTTATTTCAACACTCGCCATCTTCTCTTTCATATATCATCATATTAGTGTTTTTATTTCAGTTTTAAATTACTTTTATATTACATCATATTACATCTGACAGCCCGTATTTTCTATCCCTGATTTTTTGAATTAAAACACTCGGTCTCAGACGCTTCTCTTCGAATCTGAGATGAACTACACGCAGCTGATTTTAATAATCTGACTGTGGAAGTCAGAGAATCCACTTCAGCAGCTGCGTAACCCGACTCTGAATACCAGCAACTTTCCCGGCGTAAATACTAACGTATCGTTTGGACTTAAGTCGCCGACTCTGAATGCGGCCCCCTGTTTCCATTCTCCTTACACCTTCCGTCTCAGATAAAAGGGGAACATTTCTGTGTTTCTGTTTCCACTCAGGGCTTTTACGCTAAATCTGAAAGGTCGTGTAGAAACGAAAGGATGGAAACGCACACAGAGTAGCGAGTCAGAGACGGTGGAAACTCGGACGTTTGAGAAACGCAGCAGGAAAAGACTGGAAACAATACGACAGCTCACAGGGATATGACACACTATGAAGTGCTTAGTGGTCATGACCTTCTTCCTGTTGGCTAATCAGCTACTTCCTATTTCAGGTCCAGACCTTTCCCTGTGTCCCTACGTCTCCACTTTTCAAAGGACAGTTTCTTCCCTCTTTCTGCTACCTAAACACGCAGTCTGCCTCCTAAAAGTCTTTATTTTGGTAAAATTTTAAAAAGCATGTCACATGTTGAACGTAAAAATGCTACGTTCTCACACTCCTAGTGGAGCGTTCCCATATAAGTTTGACCCCAGGCAAGGTCAAAGGTCAGGAGTTCAGGTCTGAACCTACGTCACACGTCTGTAAATCTCCTCAAAGGTCGCGGAGAAAGAAAAAGAGGAGTGAAGCCAGTCTTCATTTCTTTCTGACACACACACCCACTTACTCACTCTTGCTTACTTCTAGCAAATTAGACACAAATATGATAAAAAGTAAACACGCCACGGGGTGTAAATGCAGACAGACAGGTTACGCAGGTGACTCCGTTCCCCCAAGAGAGAGAGAGAGAGAGAGAAGGAGAGAGGGAGAGAGAGAGAGAGAGGGAGAGAGGGAATCAAACTGAACACACACTCACCTCACTGCGCTGATCCTTGTGTGTTAACTCGCTCCCGGAATGACCATCGTCTCCTACGAGCAATCACAAGAGCACACAATTTGCTCAAATTCTTTCATAAAATAACAAAATCAATCTCTCTTTAAAAAATAATATGCAAATCAAATGCAAATCATTTCTAACGTACTCCTCAGCCTTAAAAACGCTAGGCCACGCCCCCTACCTGAGTCTGATCCTGGAGTGATGATTTTTTTTTATTATCTGATCAGCTTGTTTTTATCTGATCTTCCTATATACGTTTATAGATAACGGCGAGTCATAAAGCATGAGCACGAAGCCGTGCGAGTGTGTGGCGCGAGTGTGTGTGATGCAGGTTTAGTGCGTAACGCTTCCATTACCTGTTCGCTACATTAACCTCGTAATGAAAGAGGGAAAGAGGAACATGGACATTTCTGCTGCTGTTATCAGTAAATAAGCTGAAAAATAAATACACGTTAATAAGGATGTGCTTGGATTCTTTAAAAATCAAAAAATCTTGCGATACTAAATACATTTTATGAAAATCCTGTTAACTGTGTGTGTGTTAAGTGTGTGTGTGCACACCACTTAATAGTTTAATAATAGCAGTATAATAGATAATAATAATAATAATAAGTTTAATAGTTATGGTTTGTTTTAAATGACACGCTAAATTAATATTGTGCTGAATAAACCTAAAATAGCTTGTTTGCAGTTTCATACAGACGCATTTTTAAGGTTTTTGTTTGTTTGTTTGTTTGTATTGTTTTTTTCTCTGATGTCATTTGACCGATGAAAGTTTTCAGGCTGTAATGAAAAAAAAAAAAAAAAACACAATTAAATCAGGTTATGATTCCACATAAACTGTGTTTAGCTTTTAGCTTTTCAGCGGCTACATTTTAAAACACGACATAAATATATAACCAGATTGAAATAAGGAAATATTCAGCTGGGGCTTGAGTTTTACTCAGTTTTTCTTTCTCCCTTTTGTGCATGGATTAAATTAAATATTTATTATTCTCTGTCCTCTTCATTTGTTGTGAAGTGTTTTATTCCTCTTACACCACAGCAACCTGCCAATAACTACAACTATTTCATTTAAGATTTAGCAACACACGTGTAGTTATGTTTAATGATCTGCAAAACGAGTTAGTTCCTGTTGTCGCTTACGTTATAGCAGCTATAAACACTCGTCCCTCTCCAGCCGCTCTTTATTCTCTCTCAAGTTACGCGTTACTGAGAAACCGCAAAGAAGCGTAAACTCCTCTGTCCTGAAGATGTCGGAAAACTTAAGGTTACAGCTTCACCTCTGACTGTTACAAAGCGCTGACACTGGAGACTCCTTCCATAAACGTTAAATACACACATTTTTCCTTACAAAATATCAATGATTGTTTTTTAATCCGTCCACCGTACACGTCCCTGTGAATGAGCCGTTGCTATAGAAACGATCACGTATTAATAAGAACGGGTGCGTCAGTGTAAACACTACTGTCAGAGCTGCAGTTACGGAAAACTAATCAACAGGTCTGGATGTGTGTGCGTGCAGAAGCGAAGTGCCTCGGGGACAAATACTCGACATTCACTTTCCTCACGTCTCCTCACTCCGACGTTAAACTCACTTCTGTGTACTGGATCCGAGTTACTGCTGAGTTCTGGTCTCTGATTGGTCAGAAGGTGTTGCTTAGTTTTCTAGAACAGCAGCTCTGACAGCAGCGCAGGTTTGTATTAATGCGCTCGTTCTGAAACGTTATCGTTTCTATAGCAACAGCTCGTTCACAGGGACGTCATAAAAAGCAGGAATTTTGTTAATAAATAAAAAAATTGTCATCAAATTGCTGCGGAATAAGAGGAATATAATATGCTGTTATAGGAAAATAATTAACGACCCTTCATTTTACACACGCACACACACGCACATGCACGCACACGCACGCGCACACACACGCACACACACGCGCACGCACGCACACGCACGCACACACACGCACAGTTTATTCCTCATTAACAGAACATCACTGTGCAACGCGAACACGGTTTCGTTTTATCCTTCATGTGAACACTACAGTGATGAAAGGCGATAGATTTCCTCTTTTTCCACGCGCTGGTTCCTCTTCAGTTCAGTTTCAGGAAGTTTTTACGCTCACTACAGCGATATTCTGCAGAGTCCTTTTATCGAACCAAGGCAGTGCTTTCTGCGTAATTCATTAACTTTATATCAGCGATAAATGCTCGTTCAATCACAGAGAAATCACGACAAACCCACGCCTACACACACACACTCCTACACACACACACACACACGTACGCGCACACACGTACGCGCACACACAAAACCAGCCAACAATATACACGCATTGATTTCTGTGCAGAAAGATGTTTCTTCGCTTACACGTCACGTCACGTCACGTCACGTCACGTCCACTGTTACTCTTCAGTATCAGACGACGCTAAACTCACGGCTATAAACTTCTGATTTGTTAGCTACATTAGCGAAATTACTATTCCTGAGCAAAACTAATCTACTTAAACCTTTTTTAAATTCATATTTGACATTTAATGATGATGATGATGATGATTTATTGTTGTTATTTAATATATTTATTAACAATAATAAAAATTATTATTATTATTATTATTAGCAGCAAACAAATGATTTATTTTGTGTTAAATAAATGACACTTGGTTGAAATAACTGCAAAATGGAGAGAAATTTTACTGTAATATTTTTACTTAGTATTTATTTTTAAAGATATTTTTCTCCCGATGTAACAGATCAAAGCAATCAGTAAAATGATAAACATTTAGAGAACTAGAAATGCACATAATAATAATAATAATAATAATAATAATAATAATAATAATTAAATGTCAAATATGAATTCAAAAAAGGTTTAAATAGATTCGTTTTGCTCAGGAGTAATAATTTCGCTAATGATATTTCATTATTATTATTATTATTATTTTGCAGTTATTTCAGCCAGGTATGATTTATTTAACACAAAATAAATCATTTGTTTGCTGAATAAATTCCATCAAATAACTCATGAAAATGTGTGTAAGGATGGAGTGTAGAAGCTTTTCAGCTGTAACAGTTCTTTTAAAAAAAAAACTAAAGATTAAATCAAAGTGCAAATAAAAATAAAATAAAAAAAAACTAGATGAAAATTTTCAAAACCGGTCACTTGAAGGAAAAAAAAAATTAACATTCAATGAATCCCCACAAGTACAAGCTTGAGTGTTCATTTTATTTATTTATTGACTTGTTTGTTTGTTTGTTTGAAATGAATCTCTCTCTCAGGCCAGGGGCTTTTTTTTTTTTTTTTTTTAAAGTGAAATCACTAACCAGAGCGTCTTTAACTCTGACGTGATAAAAGCAGCTCAGACAACAAAACCACACTGTAACCATGACGACGCTGTCACCAGCCTGAGCTCGTATCAGAAGAACTAATCTCGCCCAGTTTGCTCTGCAGATTCGATCTGCTCTAAAGATCACCGTGTGACTCTGGTGAGGTCACACACACACACACACACACACACACACACACACACAGTTATTTTTACTTACAGCAACGTTGATACATTGCCATAAACCTCCTCATATTCGCTCGCTCACATGACCCACAAGACTCGGGTTTTTCACCAGAACTCCGTCCTCCATGTTTGTTTTTCTCGCTTCCCCTCTAACTCGCGTCCTGATTGGTCCAAAATATATTTTAACGATTTGCGAGGACTGAAACGAGACAGCGAGCAGCATCTGACCCTCACACCGAAAGTTATTAACTATGTTGCTGAATTTACGCTGATTTCTCGCTAGCACCGGGAGAAACGACGATATAATATCGATATCACGATAAATGATTTCCGAATACGCTTTTCTGTAATATCACGTGATATTTTAGTAAATTTTATTATTATTTTTAAAATAATTGCACGCTGACTGGAAGCATCTGATGTTAAAATGTTTTTACTACGTTTTTTCACTCATGTAAAATTTTTTTTTTTTCCCCTCGTTCTCAGTGTTAAATTATTTTAAAAATAAAATGACAAATAATTTTTTTTTTAAATAGAAAAAATATGCTAATTAATTTATTATATTGCGTACATCGTTACAACATTACGATACGTATCATGTATCGGAAAAATGCCTTTGAGCTTCATATTTATATATATATATATATATATGATATGATATTTTGGTTCTATGGCCCCGCCCCATTCCTATTCTAATTATATAAAATGGAAACATGACTAAAAATGACTGGAACTTCAGAACATCCCATAATGCAGCTCTGTGCTGGTTAAAACTTTAACAAACCCTAAAACTCTAAAACAGTGAAAATGTCTACCAGCATGCATTTATAAAAATCTAAATCTTACTTTAATTCTATTTAAGCTAAACTATTCGTGGTTGTATTTTAGTGTATTTTAATTAGTTTTATTTACTTGTTATTATTTTTCCCATTAAATTATTAATATCCATATCAGTGTGCAGCTAAAGAAAGCTCTGTGGAACTATATAATATAATATAATATAATATAATATAATATAATATAATAAGTGTTAAGTTAAACATATGATAATGTTTATCTTTAATATAACATTTATTTATAGTTACAAAATAATAATAATAATAATAATAATAATAATAATAATAATAAACCCTAAAATGTCACTTAGACTCAGTGACTATGAACTGCTCTTATTTGACAATATTATTAGACTTAACGCAGAACAGTTTACGGAAATTTCTACACGTTACTTTGGTTAAAAAGTTTATCTACAATCTACATCACTGCGATTAAAAATAAAATAAAACATTTCCATCTCTTGACTGACGGAAACAGCCGCCCTTTTACCGGAGTGATGAAATCAGGGACGTGTGAACTCGCTGCGCTGAAAATAGAAATAAATCAAGAATAAACAAACGCTATTCTTCGCGGCTGCTCCTGAACGTGCGCGATAACGGCCTTCCGTCTGCGCCACGTCCACGTCTACGGTCCACAGCAGTCACATCAAACAAAGAGCTTTGTTTTAAACGACACGCGCCGTTGCTTTTCATGAGCTATTCCGAGACACGACGGCACTGAGGCGAAGGTGAACGGAGGTAAAAGAAACGTGATGGAGACGTCCAAACGTGGGCTGAAGAATGACATCATTATATAACCTCAGTCACATGGGAGACACGAACAAGAGACGTATAAAACAATACACATAAAATGTCTACTTTCTTATACAGAACTAATATTCAATCTCTTCTCACCTGCTACTTGTTCCTCCTTCGGTTCCTCTCCACGTTCCTGCTCCGTGTGACTTTTCTCCTCATCCAAATCCTGGATCATACCACTTTCCACGTCCACAGGGGAGCTGGTATCTAGATCCAAGCCAGCACCACTATCCAGATCCATAACGGAGCTCAGATCCATTGACTGGTCGGACATCCTGAGTGAGCCAGAGGTGGAAACGTTCTCCAAAGCCAAACCTGAATCGTTACCGGAAACACGAGTGTCCAGGATTGCAGTCTCGCTCTGAACTGGAGCTTCAGGAAGACAGGTATCCATCTGAGAGCTCATGACCTCAGATGAAGGTTGCAGAGATTTCCCGAGGTTTTCCTCACAGGTTGTCTCCTCCAGCTGGGTGTGATGAGGTGTTTCTCTGATGCTCTCCTCAAAGGCTGTGATCTCAGGTTGCTGATCAAGAGACGTTTCTCCAATCGTCAGCTTATGATCTGGGTTCTTCTCTGAGATTGTGACCTCAAGTTTGGGGTCTTGAGATGCTGCACTTTTGCTCTTCTCACCGGTTGCTGCTTCCGGTTTTTGGTCTAGAATATTTTCCTCAAAGCTGTTAACCTCGGAACAGGGGCCAAGAGACATTATTCCAATTGTTTCCTCAAAAGTCATGGTAAGATCATGATTGGGGCCAAGAGATGTTCCTCTAATGCTCTCCTCAGAGGTCATGACCTCAGGTTGTTGGTGTACAACATTCTCCTCAGAGCTGTTAACCTCAGGAAGTGGGCCAAAAGACGTTTCGCTGACTGTCACCTCAGAAGGCGTGATAAGCTCATGATGGAAGTCAAGAGTTCCTCTGATGCTCTCTTCAAAGGTCGTGACCTCGTGTTTGGGGTCAAAAAGATCATTTCTGCTCTTCTCAAGCTGTTGGACTTCAATGTTTACTTCAGGGCTGTTAACCTCAAGAAGTGGACCAAGAGATGCTTCTCCAATTATCTCCACAGAGGACGTGAAATTATGATTGCAGCCCAGAGATGTTCCACTAATGCTCTCCTCTGAGAACATGACCTTAAGTTGTTCACCTTGAAAGCTCTCCTCAGAGATTTTAACCTCAGGAAGTGGGTCAAGAGATGTTCCTACAATTGTCTCTTCAGAGGAAGTGATAAGATCATGATGAAGGTCAAGAGATGTTCCACTAATGTTCTCTTCAACGGTCATGACCTCAAGTTGTTCTAGGATGGTTTCCACAAAGTTGCTATCTTCCAGATGTGGGCCAAGAGATGTTTTTACAACTGTCTCTGAAGAGGTCATAAGCTCAGGCTGTGTGTCTTCAGATGTTTGGTTGTTACGCTCCTCAAAGGTTACGACCTCAGAATGTGGGTCAGTGATGCTTTTAGAGAAAGAAGTGGACAGAGATAATGTTTTACATGGCAGTGACGAAATTTCTGGGTTCTCACCAAGCTGTGTAGGCATCTTCATCCACTCCTCGTGAACATCTTTAGATTCTGGAGGTTGGTCATTTGGTGTTTCAGAACCTACAGCATATCCAATCGTTGCTGTTCCTCTAAGGTTCTCCTGAGGTACAGAATCACATGGAGGTGCTGCAGTCATATTACTTACTATCTGCGATGTTTCTGATCGCTCACACTTCTCAATGAAATTTGGTTCTAACTTCATAACCTCCTCCTTGGTCTCCTCCAACTCGGTCTCCTCCATCTCTGAAGGATGTGTACTGGAGGTTTCTGAATCGTCAGTAAGTGCACTTGTTGATATTCTCTCGATGGTCTCTGAGGTTGTGCCGTCCAGCTGAGGATCAAGGGGACTGCCCCTGATGGTTAGTTTGGAAAAAGTACCACACAGTATTGTTAGAGGTGACGTTTTCAAGCTTTCACACATCTCAAGCAGCTCTGTTTCCGTCTTCTCACCCTCCTGCACGGTCTCTCCTGAACCTGCAGGACAGCCCAGTTCCAGAGAAGCTGAACATGTTGCTTCAATGGAATCGCTTGTTCTGATGAAACCATCTACTGAAAAAAACTCACAGGGTGACTCTGGAGGTGTCTGAAATGTTAGTGGATCCCGTTCAAGTTTTAATTCTAAACCACTTCCTGTTTCTTCAGGGTTGGAATCAAACACCATTATTCCTGGAGGAATTGTTGAAATTTGGTCCAAAAACAGGGCTGGACTTTGTGATCTTACTGGATC
The DNA here is from genome assembly GCA_037576675.1 of Pangasius sanitwongsei. Lineage (NCBI taxonomy): Eukaryota > Metazoa > Chordata > Actinopteri > Siluriformes > Pangasiidae > Pangasius > Pangasius sanitwongsei. The sequence continues at coordinate 27,453,750 of CM075009.1, forward strand.
TTGGTTCTGGTCCATGGTGTCCATGATCTGAGTGTCTGTGACATCAGATTGTGGCTCACTATGCTCCTGAGACAGTTCCTCATCTCCACAAGGGGACTTGGTAAGTATTTGAGAAATTTCTTCTGATATTTCTGGAGATATGATGGGTTGGACATCGCTTTTCGATCCTGGTGAGGAACTTTCCTCTTTTTCAGGAAGTAATGTCTCGTCAACTCTGATTTCTCCACCACTTTTCTCAGTCGTGAGAGAAACATCAAGCTCTAAGCCGTCAGGTTGTCCCGAGGCGTCAGTGACATCATCACAAGGTGGTGGTTCTTTTATGGAATCTGAACTCGCCTGTTGTGAGCATTCGGACGCTGTTTCTGGCGGCGCGTCGATTTCATCGCCTGCGGCTGCATCGGGCGCCTGTTTGACAACCGGAGACGGTTCGAGACGTACGTTGTGGACCGGCCCTGGAGCCATGTTGGGTCTGAAACTTAAAGAATCCAAATCTTCACTGATGTCTTGATCCCGGTTTGTGCAGCCAGTGGACTCGTATATCCGTTCGCTGCCGGTTCCTGTTTCCTGGATCTCCTTCCCTTTTTCCGAGGCATTAACATCCAAATTTAAGTAAAAACGGGAGCGTTTCTCGCTGTTCGTTTGTCCATCAAGCGGCTGTGCGCTGCCACTCGACAAAGAAGTTTCCTGCCCGGAGTTACGCTCTCCTTCCCTTTCCTCTGGTAAGTCCCCTTTCGCCTTGTTCTTTTCTTCTTTCTCGGGGAGGAGTCCTTGGGTTTGACCCATCGTTCCCTCCTGCGTGTTGCCAGATTGGATTTTATTGTGCGTCTTTGTCTCGGATGCAGTGCGGCTCCTCTGTGTATGAGGCGCCTCCCTGATTACTCTCGGCTCGCTATCTACTTCCTCCTGCTGCTGCTCTCCACAGGAAACGGTGGTGACAGCCACAAAGTTCTCCCGCTTCCCCGCACACGCTCCCTCACCCTCTAATCCCAAAGTCCGTTTCCCAGAATCCGAGCTTCCACTGGACGCCGGCACGTCACTCCCCTCTGATTGGGCGCTGCCATTCCTGCACTCAGCGTGCTCGCTGCTTTCCTTCTCAGCGTCGACTTCCTGATCTTCGTGTGCCGGTGGTTTTTGGAGGGAGGGGTCTTCAGAGGGAGTCACCGCAACCGTCTGCAAATCGCCAACGAAATCCCGGCTCAGGATCAGGGGAAAGGATTGGCACTGCTTCCAAGATCCTCCCTGAAGAAACAGAGATGGAGAATTAGTGAGGCTGAAGGCAGAGAATTAAAAAAATAATCAGGAAAAGGAGAATCAATAGACAGGAGTCCAGTGGAATAAGAGAGAAGATGAGATGAAGATGGAGAAAAGGAGAAATTTAGACAGATAGAAAGATCTCAAAGGTGTTTTGTTGATGTGAAATGGAGAGAAAGAACAAAGGGAAAGTGTAGAAAAAGGAAAGAAGGAAAGGAGAAACACCAAAATGAGATGAGGTGAAGAGAGTAAAATGTGGTATGATTCTTAAAGCAGGTCTGTGAAGTTATTATAAACAAGTCACACTGGAATCTAACGAATCTAATCTTAATGAAAATGAGTGGAAAATTCAGAAAATGAAAAAATACTCCAAAGACTCCAATTCATAAAATAAAGCCAAATATTACTTCACATGTTTAAATAAAGCGAGTCATCTTTTAAATTGTCAGTTTTTGTAAATTAATTTCTACTAAACAGGTCACTGACTATAAAAAGTTTGAGAGCATCATAAAATAAACCTGAAAAAAAAAAAAAAAAAAAAAGTGCGATAATGTAAACATGAAAATAGACACTGTAAAGTTAAAAAAAAAAAAAAAACCTCCATCCGATTGACTGTTTCGATAACGAGGTCTCTTATCTACAAATACTATAATCTTTATTAAAAAAAAAAAAAAAAAAAAAAAAAAAAAGTTAAGCGTTGCTGTTAGCCCCGCCCTCTAAGCGGTGCGAGATTCTGTACAGCGCTGACTTCAGACTTCACAGCCAAAAAAGGAAAGAAAAGAAATAAAAAGAGTGAAATATAGAGGAAGAAATATTAAAGCTGATAGAACATTAACACACACACACTAACACACACAAAAAGGTAAACAGACCATATCTACTTTTAGTCACTGATAGAAACAAAAACACAAAGAAAGAAAGAAAGAAAGAAAGAAATCGTATGAATTAAAAATATAGAAGGTTAACGTTGTAACTTGCATATAATAATTTTTTTTTTTTTTTTTTTTTTTAAAAACAAAGGCTTTAACATTTGTACTGTATTTGTGATGGAAAACACTGATTTCACTGGTATGTTCTCAACCAATCAGCAACAAGCAATGCTGATAGCTCCGCCCTCTGAGTGATGATGTATTCTGTACAGCTGGAGATGTGGGAGTTCTAGGTGCCAAAACTTTTGCTACAGGCAGAAATGAAAGAAAAGTAATAGCAAGAGAGATAGAGAGAAATTGGGTAATGTAGAGAAAGAAATGTTGACAGAAACCTGACAAAGTGTTAAACACACACAGGCACACACACAGGCACACACACACAGGCACACACACACAGGCACACACACAGACACACACGGTAGATCGAGTGTATGTACTTTTAGTCACTGATATCCGCCTCCTACTGAACTGAAACCTGCAGAAAAACGGCGATGACTCAGAGCTGACGCTCAGCTCTCCATCAGAAACACCCACAAACCTCACACTCGTTTATTACCGTATTATTTGATTGATTTTGTGTTTATTACGTGGTTATTACCTTGTTGTGGCAGTGAGAGTGGGCGTAGCGGCGGAGCTCCTCCACGTCTCGCCTCAGGTCTGGAGGTTCTCCGTCTGCCTCGTTCTCCACCGTCAGCGTGAAGGTGTTCAGCCTCGGGTGGTACAGGAACGCTCGGCCTGCTGGGTAACAACGTCTGGGTGCTTTTGTTTCAAGGTGCGGTGTTTTCTCAAGCCTAACACACACACACACACACAAAAACACAAGACGCCCAGGTGATTCAGAGGCACCACACCTTCAACACCTACACACAGCCACACCTCTCTCTCTCTCTCTCTCTCTCTCTCTCTCTCTCTCTCTCTCTCTCATAACACACTCGCTGTCAGTCACAGCAGCTTCAAACACACACACAGAGCTGTGCACACCTGGAGAGAGAGAGAGAGTGTAAATCACAAGGTGACTGCTCTTTCAGTTAGCGATGCTCCTGTGATCCTGAAGACAGGTGTGTGTGTGTGTGTGTGTGTGTGTAACTCGTTATACACAGGCATGCATCACATGCATAAATGTTGCGTGTGTTTATAAGCAAGAAAACCGGTTTCATTGAACAATACATGGAAATAAACACTTCTGCTAAATGAACACAGTGTTCAAAGAAAGAAAGAAAGAAAGAAAGAAAGACGTAGCAGAAAAAGTAACAAAAATAAACAAAAATAAACAACCATACTCTCAAATTCTGTCAATTTAGGCCTCACTTTGATTACATTCATTTTATTTTATTCATTTTTATTATGTATTAATATTTTAAATTAAAAAAAAATCTAGAGGTACTTTAAACAAAAAATAATATAGAATTAAATTAATTAATTCATTCGACAATTATTATTATTATTATTATTATTATTATTATTATTAAATAAACAATATACCATATATCCTGCCATTTAAAGCTTCACATTGATGACATTTATTTTTATTTTATGATTATTTTCGGAAAGTCAGTCATCATCAGAAACCGTCGCTAAAATAAAATCAAACACGGAAATATCTGAGGTAAAATTACGCTCTGAGGGAAGTAAGTCACATTCCAAAACCCGAGCAAATGTGGATCAACTTCCTGTTTTACACCTTTTTCAGGGAGAGCTAGCAGAGCTGCCAAATTAGCACTAACCGCTAAATGCTAATCTTTACACTTTACACTTTTAATCTTTACACAAACCCGCGTAAGAAAATGGCTAGTGTTGGCATCACTCGGAGTCAAGAAGACATTTTTAACCAACATCAAAATTATTCATAGCCATAGTAACTAAAACACACACACACGTAGGAAAGAAAACAAGCCCTATACAAGGACACTGACGCAGACACACCTACTAAAACAGACAGCAAAAAACACACAGTGTAACTGAACACACACACACACACAGACATACACACACACACACAGAGAGAGAGAGAGAAATAACTGATCATCCATGTGTTTATTCTGAAACCTCTCACAGCCACAAAGCACCTCCCTGATCACCACACACACACACACACACACACACACACACACACACACACAAATCCTTTTAACACGGGCAGGAAGACAGAACTGACACGCTAATGCAGGGACGTATTTTTAGCAACTGGTGCTGCTGAATAAAACACAATAAGCTGCATGTGTAAGCTAATACACACACACACACACACACACACACACATGCTTAGACAATAGGCTGCATGTGTAAGCTAATACACACACACACACATGCTTAGACAATAGGCTGCATGTGTAAGCTAATACACACACACACACACACACACACACACACACACACACACGCTTAGACAATAAACACACTTCCTGTCACAAGTGACCCACAAGATAAGGCTAATGGATATGACCTAGCTAGACAACAGTGTGTTTACAGTGTAAATATTTCTACAAGGTGAAAAGCACTCAGGACTCATATTAATCAAATATCAGTTTAATGTTTGATTAATAATTAAATAAAAATATTTTGTACATTATAGTATTATTAAACATGGAATGAACGAAATGACTCAGTGCATCAGTAAGCGATACTGAATCATTCACCTAAATGACTCGTTCAGAAAGACTGAATCATTCACCTAAATGACTCCTTCAGAAAGACTGAATCATTCACCTAAATGACTCGTTCAGAAAGACTGAATCATTTACCTACATGACTCCTTCAGAAAGACTGAATCATTCACCTAAATGACTCGTTCAGAAAGACTGAATCATTTACCTACATGACTCCTTCAGAAAGACTGAATCATTCACCTAAATGACTCGTTCAGAAAGCCTGAATCATTCACCTAAATGACTCCTTCAGAAAGCCTGAATCATTCACCTAAATGACTCCTTCAGAAAGCCTGAATCATTCACCTAAATGACTCCTTCAGAAAGCCTGAATCATTCACCTAAATGACTCGTTCAGAAAGACTGAATTATTCACCTAAATGACTCCTTCAGAAAAATTGAATCATTCACCGAAATGACTCCTTCAGAAAGCCTGAATCATTCAAGTAAATGACTCCTTCAGAAAGACTGAATCATTCACCTAAATGACTCCTTCAGAAAGACTGAATCATTCACCTAAATGACTCGTTCAGAAAGACAATCATTTACCTACATGACTCGTTCAAAAAGACTGAATCATTCACCTAAATGACTCCTTCAGAAAGCCTGAATCATTCACCTAAATGACTCGTTCAGAAAGACTGAATCATTTACCTACATGACTCGTTCAAAAAGACTGAATCATTCACCTAAATGACCGTTTCAGAAAGACTGAATCATTCACCTAAATGACTCGTTCAGAAAGATTGAATCATTCAAGTAAATGACTCCTTCAGAAAGACTGAATCATTCCCGAGAACTGCGAGAGAGTGTACTATAAGAGTGTGCTGCAATACAGAGCACTGCAAGTGTACTATACGAGAGTATACTGTGAGAATGTACTATACAAGAGAGAGTGTACTATGAGTGTGTGCACTATACAAGAGTGTACTATGAGTGTGTGCACTATACAAGAGTGTACTATGAGTGTGTGCACTATACAAGAGTGTACTATGAGTGTGTGCACTATACAAGAGTGTAC
>CM075009.1:27480731-27497628 GCA_037576675.1 Pangasius sanitwongsei
AAAGTTCCTTGGAATTGTTCAGGATCAGATTCCTGACTCATCATTCGACGTTAAGGTCGTTAAGGTCGTCTTAATCTTAACCAGATTTGAAAGCTAAAAGAACATTTTGTAGAGAAATAAACATTATATTTATATCCGAGCTGCAATTCCTTCCTTCCTTAAAATATGTTTAACAATTAAAAAATTTATTTTAAATATTTTATAAAAAAATGGAAAAGACGAATAATCTCTGAGCTTTAGTCTGTTAGTAATCACTGAAGTCTACTGAATATTTTACTCAAACAAAATTGGATTACAATAAATAAATAAATAAATAAATAAAATCAAAATACAGCTACCTACAGCAGCGATATGTGGGGGTCCAAGCACCCTGTGAAACACCTGCTCAAAGCTGATTGGCTGACAGCAGCCATGTTTTTTTTCCCCAGTAACCAATTCACTAATAATATTTTTAAAGATCGAATGAACACACACTCTCAAAACTTTAAGGCTCCTCCCCTTAGGCATGGCCACGCCCCCATAATATTGTCTTGTGAATCCAATCGAGTTACAGCTGTTTGAATAAAACAAGCTCCACCCACTAGGATTGATTTAATTTGTTTTATCATGCCAAAGTCATTTAAATAAAAAGTTCAATCAACTATAATTCCTAAAAAAATAAAGAAATAAAGAAAACACCAACCAATCAAACTTTTTTAGTAAAATAAACAATGTGACTCAGCGCTTTCGTTTTTTTCTTAGAAATGAACTAAAACTGAAAAGTTTGCTTTTGTATTTTTTTTCCTTAATTATTATGAAATGAATCTATTTCAGCAAGACATAAACTGCTAAAATATTTATCACAATTGTTTATTTATTTGTTTGTTTATCTATTTAATTAACAACCAATCAAAAGAAGAGCTCTAACAAGAGGTATATTTGTATATATTCAAAGACAAATAAAATACAAACAAATAAAACTAACATTACAAAGTTCGTCCTTAAACAATTTTTAAAAAATAATAAAAAATGAAATAAAATAAAATAAAAGTATCCCTGCTAACTGTTAGCTACTATTGCATGTTTCGCATTAGCATGCTCATTGGGTTATCGGTTATTACTCAGTCAATCTAATAAATAAAATATAATAAAATATAAATTATATATACAATATTATAGATAACTAACAAACAATATAAAATAATTTTAATTTCATTTTTTATTAAAGAAAGATCATTCATCAATCATCAAGAACAATCATCACCGTTGTAACGATGTGTGAAACAAGCTGCCGTTAGCCGTTAGCATTGTGCTAATCACTCAGCCCTGACGCTCACGCAGTCATTCCTGGGATTCCTCCGAGCTGATCCGCTGAGGGAAATTATTTTTCCGAGCCGCACTCTCGCGACCTTGAGGTGAGCAGCGACGTGGAACTCAAGTGTTTACCACAAGCGATCTCATGCTAACAGAATAAAAGCGGTCAATATTTACACAGCACTCGTGTGAAACGCGACGACAAAAGCAGCGCGCTGAACGGAACGGAACGGACCACCACCTTCATCTGATCTGCTGCGCTTTATTTATCTTTAATATTTAATATTTAAGATAAAACTGAGCTCTAGCTTGTCCATGGCTTCGTTCCAAACCCTGACCTCACAACATTTAACACAATTTTTCTACCTAATTAGCTAATTGCTAATTAGCTAAGTGATCATCAGCTTCAAAACTACACGTTACTGTAATTAAATAACTTCTAAACACTACTTAGCAATTGTTTCTATTATTCAAGAGTTTAGAGCTTCGAAAATTACATAATACTATAATTATTTTAATTACTGTAAGAACTAAAAACTATTTAGCAAGTAGTTCTAAAAAGCTAGCTAAGCAATTTGCAGCTATCGAGCGTAAACACTTAATAAAGTGTAATTTATTTACAGCAGCATACAATTTAAAAACTGCTACTAGCTAGCTAGCTGTGTTTAGAACCTTATGAATCTGCATACAACTGTAATTAAATAACTTACATAAACTAATTAGCAAGTTTTTTAGCTAGCTAACTAGCTAGCCAAGCTATTAGCAACTGCCAAAATTGCCTGCTACTGCAGCTTAATAATTTCTAAACACTACTTAAGTGGTTCTAGTTCGCTAACTAAGAATTTAGCAGCTAGAAAATGTAATTAAATAACTACATCACCATTTAGCAAGTGGTTCTAGCTAGCTAGCTAAGTGTGTAGCACCTTCTGAAAATGACATGCTACTGTAATTATATAACTACTAAACACTGTTCTAGCTAATCAGCTAGCCAGATAAGTGTTTAGCATCTTCCAAATTTGCATACTACTGTAATTAAATAATTATGGAACACCAGGTAGTAAGTGGTATTAGCTAACTAGCTAGCTAAAGTGACGAACAGCTTCCGAAATTGCATGCTACTGTAATTAACTAACTTCTAAACACTATTTAGCAAGAAAACTGCATAAGACTCTGTAATTAAAAGCCTTCTAAATATTAAGTCGAAATAGTGCTTGTGCTATTTTATGAATTCGTGTCAGCTAACTAGCTAATTATGTGTTTTACGAAATTTGAAATACAAACACAACATCCTGAAGTACATGAATTAAATAAACTATTTAACACAGTGTTATGTAAGCAGGTATCACAAAAAAAGGGTAATTAACAAATAAATAGAAATTTTAACCCATCCAGGTTACACAATTTAGATCTAGCTAGCTAGCTAACATTTAGCTACTGCAATAACAGCTTCGTAGTACTTGCTCACTTTCTAATCTCTTTCCCATTTTGGATCAATAAAGTACGTAAAGTATTAGTTTAGCCATTTTTTTATTTTATAGAGTGATAGAAGCTAACTACCAGGCTAGCTAGCTAATCAGTTATTTTTAAAAAGAGCTGCTCCTCGTTGTAACACTAGATTAGCTTATTTACGCAACCTTGCTTGGTCACTATGTCACTGTTTCTTCAAAGAAATGGAAAAATGGACGTTTACACCTCAGACAGGAGGAAACTTTGATTCAAAAAAAAAAAAAAAACGTTACAGAGAATAAAAACATTCCAGGCCTCTGTGATCAAAGCTCTGTGCGAGCAGCGATACGGAGAATCCGGACTCCCGAAAGGAAACGTCTCAACGCTATTAGCTGAAATGAGTCAAGTGGCCCATGAAAGAGCCGTCATTAGAGCTCGTTTTCAACACGTACACAGTCTGAGAGCAGAGATAAGCAAACCCCAGACAAAAGAACAAAGACTAAACACTCGTAACCTCCCCAAAACCGGGTCGGTCTGTGCCGACAACCGGTCACATGACGCATCACGATATTTTACACGGATAACGCTATCTCCAAATTATCGTACACCAAAAAATTCCAAAAAAACAAAAAAAAGTTATTCATGCTGAGAAGGTAGCAAGCAACAGTTCGCTAGCATCCAATAGGAATCAAACGGAACCTAACAGGATTAGATGTATCTAATAGATGGATTAGATGGATAGTAGGATCTGGTCTTACTGGTGTACCCATGGCAACAAGGGCGGAGCTTACGTGAAAACGCAATTTTAATTGTCTGACATAAGCGTTAGCCGTTCTTTTCTAATGTAGTTCAGGAGGCGTGGCCTTTGTCTGCTAACGATAGGTAAGGGGGTGTGGCCTCTCTGTCTACATCAATCATTGTGAAGGAGGCGTGGTCTCAGTCTCTGTCTGTCAATCAGAGTGAAGGAGGCGTGGTCTCAGTCTCTGTTCGTCAATCAGAGTGAAGGAGGCGCGGCCTCTGTGTCAGTCCGTCAATCAGAGTGAAGGAGGCGTGGCCTCTGTCTCTGTCCGTCAATCAGAGTGAAGGAGGCGTGGCCTCTGTCTCTGTCCGTCAATCAGAGTGAAGGAGGCGTGGTCTCTGTGTCAGTCAATTTTGTAAAACTATCATATTGAATCGTTAGCTAATTTACATGTATTTTCATACATCTGATTAACAGACTGTCACTGAAATCTCACACACACACACACACACACACACACTCCACTTTCACACTCTCACACACACACACACACCATATAAGGGCTCAGTTATTACAGTATAACAGTAGTTTATAACAATATATCATTAATAAATAAATGTATATAAATATGGAAACGTCGCTTTGGCTGCAGGAGTGTGTGTGTGTGTGTGTGTGTGTGTGTGTGTGTGTGTGTGTGTGCGCGCGTGGGGAGAGGAAACAGTCCAGACACACCTCTCCATTAAACACGCAGATGTTCACACACACAAAGAGCGTTGTGTTCTCCGCCCAGCTCCGCTCACAGGTCACTAAAGGTCAAATGCATTTGCCCATCAACAGCTGAGCAGTGTGTTAATGTCTGTAACATAGACATTATAACGTAACACGCCTGTGATCTGTGTGATGAAAATTAAAATCATAACGGCAGTGTGTGTGTGTGTGTGTGTGTGTGCGCGCGTGTGTGTGTGTGTGTGTGCATGCGCTCAGGTGGGGGCAATTCAGAGTTTTAAACACACGCTTTTGTGTAAAAGAATCTTAACATCATTTCTATGAAAAAATCTGATTATTTTGAGAAGAAGCATGAGTTTCTCCTCCCACACACACACACACACACACACACATTATATTCACACAGCTGCAGCAGAGTTAAAAGCCGACAAAGGAACAATTGTATCTGCACAACACGACTATATAAATTAAATTATGTAATAAATAAATCTGATATAAAACCAGGACTGCAGAGAGACAAGCTCACTCAGGCACAAAGAGAAGCAGGAATAGAAAAGGTTTGTGCATGCACAATAACATGCAAAATGCAACAAGGGCATGTAACAGATGTAAATATGCAACATGGGCATGCAAATATTAAACTGAACATGAGTACGGAACAGAAGTATGCATGACCAAATCATGCAAAGTTCAACATTAAGGTAAACTTTCAACAGGAGTCTCTAATATTAACGTAAACTTTCAACATGAGTCTCTAATATTAACGTAAACTTTCAACATGAGTCTCTAATATTAACGTAAACTTTCAACATGAGTCTCTAACATTAATGTAAACTTTCAACTTGCATCCCTAACATTAATGTAAACTTTCAACTTGCATCCCTAATATTAATGTAAACTTTCAAAGTGAGCATGCAACATTAGCATAAACCGTAAACATTCAGTAGGAATCTGTAACATTAACAAAAAAAAAAGTTCAATATAAGCATACAAAATTAATGTAAACTTTTAATAAGAATGCAACATTAACCTAAAAACATGCGAGATGAACAATAACATGTAAAACAAACCCACTATGAAAACGCAACACAAGAAAACAAGAAAAATGACATGATGTATGAGGATGCAACGCAAGAATTTAATTTGCATTTCAACTGGTGGAGCGTCTGTCTGGAGTGCGTTTCTGCTCTTCCCGAAAAGAGTGGGACATTTCAGAGCTTAGAGCAAGGAAAGAAAAGAAAAACTGAACACTAAAACATCTGCGGTTTTCCACTGCACTGTGGAAATAAGGGTTTATATCTCAAACACGCACATTAGATCAAATCATCGTCTCAGACACGACTAGGCCTGCACCAATAATTACTTATAAAATACAATCGCAAAACACGTCCAGCCCACACAATGCCGTCGTTATAAATAATTACTCAGCGGCTTTGGACAGAGTTCGTGTTCCCAGGATTAACTCAGTCCCTTTGGGAAGGCAGCCTGAGGACAGCGGTGTTCCGAGGGTCCTTATTTCGGAATATGAGTAAAGACAATCCCACAATTCCGTTCAACAGAATTTGATAATCATGACGGAAAAAAAAATCTGTTTACAAAAGGCTGTGACGTTAACACTCGGCACAGAAAAGGAGGAGAAACCGAGTAATAAATCATTTGTGCGGTTTTCACTGGAGGAGAACCGAGAAAGAGGAGAAAGAGAGAAAGAGAACGAGAGGAGGGGGAGACATGTTCGAGAACGTGACAGGATTTCAGCCGTGCAGTCACGCGTGTTGAGAGAGAACACGCTCCAGGAAGCTGCAACACGAGATAAATTTAACGTCCACAATGCAAAGTGTCTCTGCTAATACATGCTCAATACACGCTAACACAAAACAACGATCTCTCAACGATGTTTAGATCCCTGAAAAAAACAACAAACAACAACAACAACAACAACACAAAGCTACGACATGTTCATGTTTTTTGTTGGTTTTTTCTTTCAGAGATGATAAAGAACACGTTATACTGTTCGCAAAAGTGTCAACAACAGTTTAAAAAAAAAAAAACATTACGCAATAACAATTAAAAAAAAAAAACAGCATGCAGATTGTTTCGAAGACGAGTTCTGACCCGAAACCTTCGCACGGAAAACCTTCCGCGAATTCCATTCCATTCCGAAGCACATTTAAAAACTTTAACATAAAAAATTCTTTCCATGAGTCACTTGATGCCAAAAAAAAAAAAATGTTTGGAAAACATTAGAAAACAATTTGTAAACCACATGGAAATTTTTGATTTCGAAAAAAAGAAAAAGCACACAAATTAAACTTCAATTTGATTCTAATCCTACGTCACGTTAACACTAGCGAGCAACAAGCCTCTCGTGTTATTTGTAGTTTGTCGCTTGTAGGCGTGGCCTGAAACAGTAGTAGTTATAAATACATGTTCTAAAGCTAACTAGCTAAAAACCAAATTAAATGATGCACTAAACAGTGTGAAAATCAGGTGTGATTTACGTTACACGCACAGTTTCGTTATCAGATTAGATTAGAAAAACAAGCTAACTGTACTAGCTACCTACACTCACCGAAGACACCAACGATCTCTGCTACTTCCTTCCCAGCTTCTTCGTAATGTCGTGTGTGTGTGTGCGTAGGAGAACATTTTTTCGGACGTGGTGTGCGAGTAGCCATTAAACACTAAACACGTTTATCATTTTTGTTAAAAGTGTTTTTCTTCCATCCGTCACACAGCCTGCGTACGATGGCTTTAACGACACATTTACGTTTTAACAGTGAATAAAAAACAGAAGCTGGATTTTTCTAGAACAAGTTAAAGATTTTGCAGTAGAAGTGTCAATTTTTGGCGTAATGTTGCCTGTTTAGCTAACTAGGTTAGCTAGCTAACTAACCAAATCGAGGTGACTAGCTGTCCTGATTTCGTTGTGCTATTACATACACATGCATCAAATTTTCTTGCACTTGCCAGGAGGTTACTTATTTGCAAGAACAACACACGATGCAAATCACCATGGTAACGCTCACACTCACCTTCTGTTTTCATGCATCCTCCAATCAGGAATGAAAGAATTTTTCAACGTTAACATAAAGCTCCACCCCAGTTATAAAGCTTAACTTCACGACTTCTTATTGTTCTTATTAGAACGTCGACTGCATACAATCGATCCTACAAAGTCGTCTTGACGGCATTTATGGTATATATTAAGTGTTCATACAGTGTTGCCAACGATATTTGTTTATTTATACATCTATAAATACGCAAATATATATTACAATAAAGCGTAAAGTTAGCGAGGTTATCTGTAACACCTGCCTGATCTACGTAGCGTGCTAGTCTCATCTGTTGACAGGTAATATGCTAATATTTAGCTGATTAGTTACTTTCTTTTCTAGTAACTCCTCTTTGAGGTGTCGTATCTGTAAAAAGAATTTTTTTTTTTTTTTGGGTAGCCATCACGCTTTAGAACCAATTCTGATAAGAGCTCTTTAATCAGACACCACAGTCTTTTTTCGTCTGAGTTTTAAGGGAAAACTATGTGCTAAATGCAGCAGAAAGAGACTCGCAGAAATAAACGGGAAAACCAACTTCTCCATCCTGCCAGCAGCCAAAGACCACAGAATGTGGAATGTGTGGAATTGGGATTGAGCTCACAAAGCGAGAGGAGCACGAGTTCGACAGAAAAGCATTAAGAAAACACACGGAGGAAAACTCACTCTCTCTCTCTCTCTCGCTCGCTCGCTCTCAGACTGATGATATATTCCAATATTTAACACATACACAATACAAACCATGCTCACTTTTCCATTTCCGATTATATATCCAGACGGAATTACAAAGCAGAATCCATTCCCATGGCTAAAGTAATAGTTTTGGCGAAAAATAAAACATACACAACGTCTCATTTATCGCAAATAGCTACAACAGCCGATCAGCCACAGACATCCTCGGTTTCTGAAGTTAGTTTATTTTCTTTTGTTTTGCAATCATTTCTGAGAAAAGACGTCCGCATCTTCTTACACTCATCATCTTCAAACTCTGTAACCTAACAAAACATTAGCATAAAAATAGCGTAGAGCGTATTTACATATGTACGATTTAAGTGAAAATTCATTTAACACTATTTATGACGTCATAGATTTGGTAGGCGGGGCCTAAGAGGCGCGACTGATACAAGACTGCGTGATTCCAGTTGGCCGAGATGGCGGCTCACGTAACGTGATGAATTTTTGTTCATAGTTCTGTTCATTATACGGAAAGATGATGTTTGAGTGACTTCAGTGAACTATATGATGTAAATGTGGAGGAAACAAACAACAGCAGACGACAAAAATCATGATGCGTGATGAAACCTGTGATTGGTTGATGCAAAAGAAGTATGCCAAATTGTTAAAAAAAAAAAAAAAACACAATGGCTGACTGAATAACAGCGCCACCTGCAGTCCTGGAGCACTCCTACGCTACAAAAAAAATTGCATTTGTATCGATTTTCCTATAAGGTGGTGTTTATTTAACGTTTATGGAAGGAGTCTCCAGTGTCAGTGCTTTGTAAGTGACGTTACTGCTTACACTGTTGTAAATAAGAATTTGTTCTTGATGACTTGTCTGCTTAAATTAAAAGTCAAATAAAAAAATTAGCTTGTAAGCTCAAGGTGGCTCGACTGTAGCAAAGTTCTTTTTGCATAAAGTCTACCGATGCGTTAAATCAGGAGGATTTCCTGAACTTTTTGGGCAAACGTCCTTAAAAGGACATTATGAATTTTCTGCAACTCCTCTTTATTTAATTGTTATGCTTATAAATCCAGATTCAGTAAATATCTTGGCCTATTTTCGTGTTTGTTTTTTTGACTGATTTAGAGTCGCTCGATGTCGTTGAGGCTCTCATGGTGGAAGACGGATGGAGAAGTTTGTCCATTTAGACATTAGTGCGCACAGTTTTCGTAGCTGTTCAGAATATTAATTTGTAAAATAAACAAACGAAGAAAACAAAAGCGGATATTGTGAGTTTCTGTCATGACCCCTAGTTTGGGAATTCCTGCCTCAACCTAACCAACATAACGTGTCCTGAACCACATCAGGAAGTCTGTGAGATCGCTAGAGATCTGAAAGTGGTTTGGGATTACTTATTAGCCATGTCAGCATGTCTTGGCTGTCGTCTGAAATAAGACGGAGGTTTCATGTTTGTGTAAAGTTCTCCTTTAACCACTGAGCCAACAATCAGAACGGCTACAGAGAAGCAAATGTAAATAAGGCTAAATGTAATATCGATACATGACTAACACGCCGAGTTTGCACTGTAATGCAGAGTCCGGTTTATGCTCCTCATTTCCTTTTCTAATACACACACACACACACACATCTGTTTTGTGTCCCGTCTTAAACCATGAGCCAAGTGTTTCAGCATAAGTGCCTCTCTTCACTAACACACAAAGGCCGCTCTTTCACACACTGAATGAGCCGACAGTGAGAGAGGCGTGGGGGCGGAGCCAGCGCGTTTCATTCCAGCTGAGACTGACCATGACATCATCGCAGCCTGACGTATAAACTAACTGTTATAGACTCTGAGTAAACGCTCGCTGAATCTGAAACATGAAAAGCGGAACGAACTTGTTTCACAGACATTTCACATCACTAAATGTAACTATAAAGGGATAAAAACTATGATGTGTTGTTCTTTGTAATTGTTGGCATGTAGCCGTGGTATAAGTGGAATAAATCACTTGGCTATGTGCTTTTATTGGAAATTAATCAACAGTAACACTGTTCCAACACATCGCCCCCATCACTAACATGCAAATCGAACAACGCTGATCAGAGAGGTGTTTAATTTGTTTAATTTGTGTTTACTTAGTTAGCATTAGAAGATTTGTATACAGCTTATAGTAGCTTATATAACTACTACTGTTTTACAGTGGAATTAAAAAAAAAAAAATCTGGACAGGCCACGCCCACAAGTGATAACAGTAGCAGTCACTATACGGCCACAAGAGACAAACTACAAGCAACACGACAGACCTTCATTTCAACTTATAGCCCTTTGGCCTGAACTACGTTAATATGTTTATTTTTGTGTGACTGCAGCTCTCTGTGTGTGTGTGTGTGTGTGTGTGTGTGTGGGGGTGTGTGTGTGGTCTCATTCAGTCTGTGAGTGTGTTTCTCTACTGAAGGTCAAGTCCAGTTTATTTATAACACCCAAAATCACAAGCACGTCCCAGTGAGCTTTACAGGCCTCAACACAGAGGTGCTAACATCGCTAAAAAACAGAAATCTACCAAATTAAATCTGTTCACAACGCCACTGTAACCAATCAGACCACAGTTCCCGCCCACAGCACCACTGTAACCAATCAGACCACAGTTCCCGCCCACAGCGCCACTGTAACCAATCAGACCACAGTTCCCGCCCACAACGACACTGTAACCAATCAGACCACAGTTCCCACCCACAATGCCAATCAAACCACAGTTCCCGCCCACAGTTCTACTACAATCTCCTGGACATGATAGCCAGTTTGGTGCCTCAGGGCACTAACCCCTAAACCCTAAACCCTAAACCCCTAAACCGCCTAAACCCCCTCAACCCCCTAACCCCTAAACCCCTAACCCCTAAACCCCTAAACCCCTAACCCCCTAAACCCCCTAAACCCCTAACCCCTAAACCCCCTAAACCCCTAACCCCCCTAAACCCCCAAACCCCCTAAACCCCCACCCCCTAAACCCCTAACCCCCTAATCCCTTACCCCCTAAACCCCTTACCCCCTAACACCCTAACCCCCTAAACCCCCTAACCCCCAAACCCCCAACCCCTAAACCCCCTAACCCTAACCCCCTAACCCTAACCCCCTACCCCCTACCCCCTAAACCCCTAACCCCCTAATCCCTTACCCCCTACCCCCTAACACCCTAAACCCCTAACCCCCTAATCTCTTACCCCCAACTCTCTCCCAATCTGGGACGGAGTTTATCCTCCAGTAAAACCTCACCCTAAATGAAAGTCTTTCAAAAAGCTTCCACTATTTCATCCTTCTGAGAAACACAACTGGTAACACTTTCACCATCTCCCAACATTCTAAACACAACAAATCCAAAACGTGTGTGGAAACAATGGAAGATTTACACGAAACCTAAACCTGATCATCGTCCTGCAGAACACCACACATGCAGCTTGTTAAGGAAAACCCGCTGGAGATACGCTGTTAGCGTAGCGACCGAGGCTGCGCGTTCGTGAGCAAATATTGGTTTAAAAGCCATGATACGAGCAAGAACACATTAAAGGGTAAAGTGTAAAGCTGTGTAATCCGGAACATACAGCTGGAGGCTTCAGCATGTTTGTTAAGAGTGTTGAATTGTTTAGAGACAAAAATTAGATGATCAGCTTCAAATAAAACCACAAGAAGCGTGTTCTTTTTTTATCTGTCCGATCGTCTAATCAATCCAGTTCCCACTCACAACACCACTGTAACCAATCAGACCAAGGTCCTAATCCACCAAAACCAATAACAACTTAGCCCCGCCCACAATGCCAACATAAATAAAGTTCCTGCCCCAATTCCAGCAACCAATCAGATCACATTTCCCGACTCGTTACCACCCATTCTTGCCCACAATGGTGCTAACCAATCAAACCACAGTTCTTGCCCACAATGGTGCTAACCAATCAAACCACAGTTCTTGCCCACAATGCAACTGTAACCAGTCAAACCACAGTTCCCGTCCTAATGCCATTTTGACCAATAAAAATCTCGCTCCGCACACAAAGCCAAGATAACAAAAAACAGTTCCTGCCCCAATTCCAGCAGCCAATCAGATTATACTTCCCGACCCGTTACCACTATAACCAATCAAACCACAGTTCCCGCCCACAAAGCCAATCACAATCATTAAATGAAGATCACAGCTATCGTCCTGGAAAGATTTCCATTCGGTTGTCGTGTTTGAAATTCAATGTAAAATGTCTTCTCAGGGTAATAAACAATAAATCGGAGCACAGTCCCCGCCCACAATGCTGCTGTAGCCAATCAGAACTCAGATCAAAGTGAATACAATTCAAAGACCCTCTGGAACCTTTTTTATTCTTATTTCAAAAGTTAATGAGGAACACCACGTGGAACTAAACACTCCAGCTACTGAGGCACAAGAGAACGATCTAAGAATATAACACACACACACTCACACACTCACAGCAGTGGTTATGTTTGGATCTGAGCCGTTACATCTCTGGCATGGTTAGAATAGTTTCAGCAGCAGCAGCAGGCCGTTACATCAGTGAGCTGCTCGTTCACACACAATCATGTTCCTAAAGTTCTGATGAGTCCAAACTACAACCTCGTCAGCATACACAGACCTCCTTTATTTCGCCAGTTTACACAAAAATAAAATCAGAAACCTAAAAAACTGTGATGATTTATAAAATGTTATGGACAGTAACTCTTCAGTCTGACTATAAGGAAACAACAGGAACACTCAGGAACCAACAGGAACACTCAGGAACCAACAGGAACACTCAGGAACCAACAGGAACACTCAGGAACCAACAGGAACACTCAATAGCCAACAGGAACCCTCAATAGCCAACAGGAACCCTCAATAGCCCTCAATAGCCATCAGGAACCCTCAATAGCCATCAGGAACCATCATTAGCATTCAGGAACCAACAGGAACACTCAGTAGCCTTCAGGAACCCTCGGGGCATCCACATTTCTACATGAGCAGGCAGGTCAGCATTCTTCACTCTTACCTGCTCAGGTGTGTCAAAGTAAATGAAAGACTCACTGGGGGGTCCTTGATGAAATTCCTCAGGAAATTATATCATTAAAGGAGCAACATTGTGCTGAAACACTGCCCCTCCAAACTTTTGTTGCTTTTTTGAATCCTGGAGTCCCATTTTTTTTTTCTGAAGAAAGGAGCCCAGTGAAGGCTGTTAGACTGTTTCCTTCACCCTGAGCTTGCACTGAGAGAAATGGAGGACATTAAATCATCTTACCTGATAGATCTTCGTGCCTAAAAGTGGAATCCTGACTTCCAGAAACTCCACCATTCCCCTTTTTTTTTTCTCTTTTCTTCTCTTCACTCTATTTGTTGGAAATTAGAGCATGCAACAATCCCGCATTGTTTCCTTTCCTCTGCTTTGAAGTTAACAAACACACCGCAGCAGATGTTCAGCACAGCAGAGACTGGAGTTAAAGATGGTATCCGCAAGATTCCGACTGGCCTTCTGGCTTGAAACACGACAGAAATGTAAAAAAAGAGAGGGAGAGAAAAAGAGAGAGAGAGAGAGTGCACGAGCTCCACGCTGCATTAAACTCTCCACTGCTCTAAATGACTCCATATGGAGCAAAGCCGACTCGCCTCGCGCGCCCTCTAGCGGACAAACCCCGCAACTGCACCTGGAATTCCAAACAAAACAACAAACTAAAAAAAAAATCAAATGAACTTTAAAAAAAAAAAAAAAATCAAGAAACTATCTGAAATATGGACTCTCTTTACATCACGTCACCAAAATGCGACCCCCAAATATGCTCTGTATGCATCAGGTCAGTTTTAAGGAGAATAAAACGTCACTTCCGGACTAAATTTCACAAACGGAAGTCCCATCAAACTATAAACCATCGATATAACAGCCGTTGTGTTTTACTGCAATTCAGATGTATGTGTTAATGACATGTATAAGTTAATAAACTTGGAACTGGACACAGAAACTAAAAAAAAAGTCAATATCCATTTATGTGAAACGTAAACACAACATGCGAGTGTGTTTTAAAACTATATGAATTCATTCAATTTATTAATTGATCTACTTTCATGAATATGATTTGTGTGTGTGTGTGGGTGTGTGTGTGTGTGTGTAAATGATGAATTAGTTGCAGTACACGTTAAACCGATGATAATTTAATGTTTAAACTAGTTTGTTATTATTTCACTACTCTTGTGTTATTTGTCAGGCATATTTACTCTAATTTTATTCTAAGAATTGAACATTATAAGAGTTTCTGTAAATGTTATCCATCATAACCTGGCTTTATTCATTACAGGTGACTCAGTTCAGGTGTGTGTTTGTGTTTCACTGACATCTAGTGGCCAAATAAGGCATCACAACTAACTCCCTTACACTCTCAGAAACAAAAGGGTACTAAACTGAACCATTCCTTGTAAAGTGTAGACCTTTAGTGTGAATGTTTTACCTAGAAAGGTGCGTGTAGTGTACGTTTAAAGCTTTACTTCAATAAAAGGCCAATAAAAGGTCCAATTATTACAACCCCAACACCTGCGATGCCCATATATGGTATAAGCTCATCTGCTGAATACTGTGTCATAGTATGTAATGTTTACATTCACAGCAACTTATTATGTTGTTATTCTTTTATATCTGATTCACTTTCTTACTAGAACTGTGTACTGGCCGTCGCTGGTCTGTATCTCACCGTCCTGACTCTTGTCCTGTTTTAGGAGTTATTGTACTGTCTTGTGCTGCTTGCACACGTTTGCACGTGCACTTTGTGTAGTAGTGTGTAGTCTCTTGTAGTTCTGTGTGTTGTTTATGGAGCACCAGGGTTCTGGAGGAACGTTGTTTGGTTTCACTGTGTACTAACCAGCTGTATGTGGCTGAAATGACAATAAAGCCACTTGACCCTTGACTCTATATACCTTAAATCTTTTTTTAAAGATCATTACAGGTACAGTTTACTTCACCATGATGAACTAATCAGCCAACAACAACAACAACAACAATAATAATAATAATAATAATAATAATAATAATAATAATAATACACTCGTTTACTGAGTCCATGTGGGTGTGTTAGAGCAGGAAACACACGGTTAGGAAACCCTGGCCTCTTCCTCTCATCAATGTCACGACGCATTGCATTATGGGATTGATCCACTATTTTTATTGTGAACGGAGTAAATAATACAAGTTGATATTTTAGAGTCAACTCACCACTCGTCTGTGTAATTACACATGATGTTTAATGCTGATTAAAGGCAGTGAGATGCATCGAAAAACTAGAAATATGATATGAAAGTAAAATCAGAGAGGTTTCACAGGCTCTGTAAATGTTGTCTGGTATCAGAAATGTGATGTATCTAATATACAGATTAATCTTAATACTGTAATAATTAAACATCATTACAAGAACCTTTTTTTCCTCAATATGTTGAGACAAAACTTCGAGACGCCATGATATACAATAGTTTTATTTTCTTTAAATGGCAGAAACAGGCTTCTGGAAATTTAATACCTGCCCTTCAGTCGTATTAATTTACACACTCTCTGTTCCTGAAGTGCAACGCAGACGATAAATTAATCTATTTTCACTAACTCCGCCCACTCGCTCCTTAGCGATCTATAGCTAAACTGTTTGGTTGAATCGCATGTATGTGATGTGTAGCTTCACACGGTGGATCATCATGGGTCTGATTTTAGACAGAATTCAAGGGGTTCTTGTGGCCATTTTAAAGTTCTGACACTCTCAAACCCTCCTGTAATCTAAAAAGTGATAATAATTATAATAACTATAACGAGAATATAGTTTACACTCACGTTCTCTGGATTCACAATGACATTTAGTAGTAAAATATGAAAAATATTATTAGCTATTATTATTATTATTATCAGAGACTCATCTCAAGTCCTTCATATCTTCCGCATGAATCAGATTGGATTTGGATCCTGAATGTCCTTAAAGTGCACATTTTTTTAGCATTTTAGCGATCTAACACACCTGACACTCCGCTCATAAAGCGCTCGATAATGACCCTGACGAGTTCAACCAGGTGTGTTTGAGCAGGAAATTCTTTTAAAAGAAGGAATTTCTGAGGATTTACAGGACCGTGAATGGGACACACTGAAGAAGCATTAGCTCTAAATATAACCGAAGATCGCTTAAGTGCCACCTTGTTGTCTATGGCATCTTCTTTATTATTCTTATTCTTATTCTTATTATTGAATCTATTTTTTCTTTCAGGTTACTAGATGAAGCACCAATCTGTTCACCTGAGTCCGGTTTACAAACAGCTCTCTCTCTCTCTCTCGCTCTCTCTCTTTTTCAGTGAGTCAGATCACTAAGAATCGACTCTTTTGACTCTGAAGCATTATATACATATTTAGGTAATTGTTCAATGTATAATACTTTGCATTGTATTTGCTATAAAAACTATTAAATGTACGGAAAAAAGCAATGCACTGCATAATTAAACTGACAAAGAACTTACAGTAAATATTGTGATATTAAAATGAATATTCCTGAATCTTCTGTTGAACTTTCATTAAAGAAGTAGAATTTATGCAATGAGAGTCATTCAATGCCAAACGACTCAAATGATTCACTCGGTTTCCTTTTCATTACGGCTGCACTGTGTGCGTTATGCAATCATTAATACAGAACACTGATAGGTTTGCACTGAGAACATCCCATAATCTATTTGTCTTATTCTTATTTACGAAAAAAAAAAGCCCAGAAAAGTTCAGAAATGTGAGTCGAATCCTAATGTTCACTAAAAGATCCAGGGCAAGGAGTCGACTCGTTCACTAAAAGATCCAGGGCAAGGAGCCGACTCCTAATGTTCATCTACAAGATCCAGGGCAAGGAATCGACACCTAATGTTCACTAAAAGATCCAGGGCAAGGAGTCGACTCCTAATGTTCACTAAAAGATCCAGGGCAAGGAGTCGACTCCTAATGTTCACTAAAAGA
>CM075009.1:27497638-27518609 GCA_037576675.1 Pangasius sanitwongsei
CCAGGGCAAGGAGTCGACTCCTAATGTTCACTAAAAGATCCAGGGCAAGGAGTCGACTCCTAATGTTCACTAAAAGACTCATCACTAATTCCTGTGCTTAAAGCTGTTTATAAAACTCTGTTTATAAAACATTGTGAGAGGTAGTTTAAGAATTGTTGGGTTGTTTTTTGCATACTTTGAGTGCTGTAGTGTTCACTATGTAGTGTATAAAATGTAGTGCACTATTAAGTGTGGACACTTTTTGACCTCCGTAGAATTTGTAAAAAATAGCAGTTGCTTCCTTTAGAAGCTGTTTTGCGTATTAGCGACCATGTCTGTGCTGCCATATTGTTTTTAACACACCTTCCTGCGACTTTCCCTAACCTCTCACTAGTGTGCATCACCTAATTCAAACGAGTGTGTACTTGTAGCACAGGGGAAGGAGTGTGCAAGCCGTTGGAACTCTGTACAAAGTCATGTCGACTTTTAAATTGCTCGTTAGATGTGTAGCATGCTAACTAGCAGGCTCGCTAACTTGCTAACACAGTGAACATGATAACTTTCAGCTGGAGGAACAAAACACAATCTGAACACACACAATCAAACCATAGTTTTTGAAATATTTATCACTTCTGTTTACATTTTGTAGAGGAAACTGGATCAGATCACAGCAATGCCTTCTGGGAAATTTATAGTGCTAGTGTTGATGCTTGTGGGTGTGGCCTGTCCAGCACTTTTTTAGTTCTGATCTTCTGAAGCTAACTAGTTAAACACCATAAATAAACGCACTATTCAGTGTGAAAATCGTGTGTGTGATTTACGTGTTATGTGCTCGGCTTTGTACTAGCTTCATTCTCAGATTAGATCAGCAAAGCTAGCTAACTGTACTAGCTACATACACTCACCAGAGACACCAACGATCTCTGCTACATCCTTCCCAGCTTTATTTTTGTCCATAACGTCCCTATAAACATTTAAGGGATCGGTCCAAGGGATCATTCGAGATGATCGCCTGGATTTGTTGCTTCATAGCATCATAGCTAATTTGCATAGAATTGAGAACATCGCATTACGTCACTATTGCTAAAATCATGAATGTTATATATTATATGTTTTTATGGTGTATGAAGACAGCAGAATTTTCCAGAAGCATTACCAATAACACTCTGTCTCCTTTCAGCGGGTGGTGTATGCGCTCTGTCAGGTCGATAGCGCTGAATTATTTATCTGTTAACAGCGCTCTCTGATGCTCAGTAAAGATTTTACACACTGAACCTCATTACGCTCACACTGTGGACATTTAATAAAACTTAGCTTCCAAAAAGGTCTTACTTAAATAGAACCGAGGTTTTAAGGGTTCTCCCAGAGGCTGAAGACTCGTTAAAGGTGTATAGATTAAAGTCTTTGTTTTTTGTCCTAAGGGTGTACAAACTTATGCACTTAATGGTACTACACTACTTGTATAGCAACATGACAAGCTTGACTTCTGAGAATTGTTTTTCAATGTGAACGACGTGATTTTATTCACCTTCATGTGCGTATGTCGATAAACGCAAATCAGCCGTAAATTAACAGTCACGTTCGTGAGATATTTACGTTTAGCCACGCCCACAAAACGCCGTAACAGGCAAAGATCATTAAGAGCTGACAATGACAAAATGGCGACTAAACGGTGAAAGAGCGCCCCCTAGGTACGGCGTGTGTGACAAATCTTCCAGTAATGCAGCTCAGCCACTGCAGCGCGTCAGCTACCATAGACACACACTAACTCCTCCTCCTTTTATAGGGTGCCATTACTTTTGTCCTGATTGAACTATCTTATGAGTCTTATTTGTCTCAATGAGTGAATTTGTTTTCTGTAAATAAGGATAAGACAATCAGACAGGTTTCCAGGTTTCCCCAAAGAGAGATCCCTGAGCACAGAGAGCTGTGTGTGTGTGTGTTTGTGTGTGTTTGTGTGTGTGTGTGTGTGTGTGTGTGTGTGTCATTTTTTCATAAGTGAGGAAAAGCCTTCTGATTAGCATTCAGACCTTGTACAGACTGCATCAAGAATCTCTCCTTCTCTCTCTCTCTCTCTCTGTCTGTCTTTCTCTCTCTCTCTCTCTCCCCCCTTGTGTGTGTGTCTTTCTCTTTCTCTCTCTCTCTCTCTCTCTCTCTCTGTGTCTGTGTGTGTCTCTCTCTCTCTCTCGCTCTATCTCTGCATCTCTCCGTTCAATCAGGAGCTAAAAGGAAAACAACAGGGAGCTTCACAGATCTGCAGATAACAGGTACAGATTTTATTTCCATTTAATAGAATTAATTTCTTCAACAAGTTAGCAAACACACACACACACATGCACACCCACACACACACCCACACGCACACACATGCACACCCACACACACACACACACACACACACACACACTCGTCGACCGAACTCTCTGCTATGCTACACACTGCTGTCTTCTCCCATCAACTGATCATCTAACATTTTTAGATTAGAATGAAAAGATGATTGTGTGTGTGTGTGTGTGTGTGTATATGTGGGTGTGTGTAAGACAGTAACTGAAATGCAGCATTAACTCTAACCCCACCCCTCTCTCTAACCCCACCCCTCTCTCTAACCCCTCTCTCTAACCCCACCCCTCTCTCTAACCCCTCACTCTAACCCCACCCCTCTCTCTAACCCCACCCCTCTCTCAACCTCCACACTTCATTCTTCATTCTAACTCCACCCCTCACTGTAGCTCCACCCCTCACATTAACCCCTCCCCTCATTCTTCATTCTAACTCTGGCCCTCACTCAAACTCCACCCTCAGTCCTTACTGTAGCACCACCCATCACTTTGACTCCACTGCTCATTCTTCATTCTAACTCCACCCCTCACTCTAACCCCACCCCTCACTCTAACCCCACCCTTCACTCTAACTCTGCCCCTCAAACTAACCCCACCCCTCACTCTAACCCCACCCCTCAAACTAACCCCATCCCTGAAACTAACCCCACCCCTCACTCTAACTCCACCCCCACACTAACTCTACCATTCATTCCTCACTCTAACCCCACCCCTCAAACTAACCCCACCCCTCACTCTAACCCCACCCTTCACTCTAACTCTGCCCCTCAAACTAACCCCATCCCTCAAACTAACCCCACCCCTCAATCTAACTCCACCCGCACACTAACTCTACCATTCATTCCTCACTCTAACCCCACCCGTCAAACTAACCCCACCCCTCACTCTAACTCCACCCCTCAAACTGACTCCTCCTCTCACCCTAACCCCACCCAACTTACCTCCCAAACGCACCCAAAGTATCTCCACCAATTACACTAACCACATCCTATATCCACCCCTCACTTTAACACCGCCCACCTCAACTCCACCCCTCGCTCTAATCCCAGCCTGACCACACCTTAACCCCTACTCTAACCCCACCTCAACGTTGTATTCTATGGATGTGTTAGCATGAATAATAAGCAAACCTTATTACACAGGCTAATCAAATTAGCTTATTAAATCTTGAGAGCTAGCACAGAGTTAGCAGAGTAATAAGCCTATTATGTATCGCTAATGTGATGATTGAATTATGATTCAGTTAGCGAGATTTTATTCACTGCTAGTCACGTAACCCCTTTATGAGCCCATGTTAGCTTATACTGAGTTGAAATTGAACACATATTCCTCCTGGACTATCAGAATAAATACATATCACATATTACACGATTTAGCATCTGCGTTGTCTTTTATTATCCAGGCTAAAAGCTCCTCCTCGGCCTGCACTTATTCACTGCGTAACTCTCAGCAGGCTTCGTGTTGGTTCTGTGTGTTTATATTAAAAACAGTGATCGCTCCGTGGAGGAAAACGGCACCGGCTGGACCGAGCTCGCCACGAGACGCCGCCTGTGTAACTCTGCATGTTCCTGGTTCATGCTCTCATTCTGCTGATCAGAGAGCTCTGTATTAAGATAACCCACCTACACACACACACACACCTACACACACACACACACACTTGGCATTTCCTCAGCATGCCAGGTTGTGATATTATGTCTCTTATATGATTCAGTTTGGTTTATGAAATTCCTCGCTAAACATATTCATGATTAAAAAAATTAGCGATGCTCATTTTTACAGGTTGTAGTTCTCAGTGCACCGTATTCAGAGTAACTCTGATGTAAACACTATTTAGAAATTGAGCGAGAGTTACACACATGGGGGGCGGAGTTTGTCTAAAACAGAGGCGTGTCTCAGATATATGTGAGTCTTATCTTGAACTTAAGCGTATGTTTCTTGCGTGATATCGGCATATTCAAGGACAACATTAAACATATAAATTTGACATGATTCATTAATTACTAATATAATCCCTTGACAGAGGACATTATCTGGAGGAGTGAATATTTTGTGGATAAAATGATGATTGAAGTTAAAGTTTCTCTGTAAGCGTAGTGTATGAGTGCTTGGTCAGCTTATCCTTCATACTGTGAGCACGTTTCCTTTACGGCGCAGCGCATCACATCATCACAACACAAACACTGATTTTATTTTATTCATTCAACAAAAGCAGCAGATTAAAAGTGGAGTGTTTGTGTTTCAAATAGGTGGTCTAGAGCAGCGGTTCTTAACCTTTCTTCAACCGTAGACTCCTAATATATTCTGACTGATCCTTGCGAACCCCCCAATAATATTAACATATAATTATAAATTATAATGTATAATAATAGAAGAAGTCAACACTACAGGTTTTCATAAACCAAGTGCAAATGTACTACATTTTCTGTTCAGTGTTAGATTTGGTGCTGCTGCACACAATGCTTTAACTTTAACAGTGACATTTCTGTACACTGACATTAACATTTCACGTTACACACCCACATATAATTTCAATGCTAAACTTGAAATTAAAAAATGTAAATGAATGAAAATTATTTTTAGAAACAATCTCACTTCTACTCAAGAAAAATCTGGCCACCTGTGAGGTATGACCTGCATGCAGGTGATTTTAATAAACTGAACTTGAAGCTCAGAAAATAAACTTAAGCGCGTGCATAACCCGACTCTGAATACCAGGAACTTTCCTTGCTAAAATCTTGACATAACTTTTGAACTAAAGTCATCTCTGAATAAGGACCAGGGTTTGTAGTGCAGAACTTCATATTCTCTTCCTCTCTGAATCATCAGTATCATCATTTCATTCAGCATTAAGGCAATTAAAGTTTTTATGTTAGGAAACTAATTTGTATTATGGCTCTATTATTAAATTAATCATTTTAAATTCAGAATATAAACCCTTACATCATCATAATCGCAGCCAGACGACTGTTTCCCTCCTGATAATCCCGCGCTCCCCGTCAGTATATCCAGGCTCTAGAGTTATTGAGTCGAGATCATTTGAAATGCGATGACTCCAGCGCAGACTGACTGACAGGTCAATTGTGAAGATGTCTAAACGGGTTTCTGAAGATCAGACTGAAGCTCCACAGGCTCACTCTTTCTCCGTTAAACAGCAGAATATCTCACGCTGAGGAGCCACTCGAGACAATTGTTTCTGCAGAATAACCTAAATACTTAACAATGTCTTCAGAAATCAAGAGTGTGTTGCGGTACAGGTTTGTCACAATTTCTAAAAATCTATTTTTTTTCCTCCGCAAAAAGTCTAGGATCGCTATGTCACGGTTTCGGAAGAGGAGAAGAGGAAAAACGCTTATTCACAGTGAAACACAAAGACTAGGAACATGAACGAGAAACAGCTAGGCTGAACAACGACATGAACATGGTACGCATACAGAGACAACGACTGAAGACCGACACAGAATGCTATACAGTGCATGACTTAAATACCTGTGCTAATTAGACAACAGTGTGATTCAGGTGCTCGTGGTCATGTGACGTGCAGAGGTTTGTGGGTGCTGTAGTCCAGCGCAGTATCGGAGCTACTGTGACACACTGGGCCACAAATATTTATACGTAAATCATTTTACAGAAGAATTATAATATTCATAAAAAAGTCCACTTAGCTGGAAAAATGTTCGTATCCTACGTCTCGCTCCTGAGTTTGCGTAAATATACAACTGATCGTCTTCAAACCGTATAATTGTCGATGAGTTCCTGCGATTTTATACACAGATTACGCTGTCACGTTAAAATCACTTATCTATTTTCAGTTACATGTTAAGTTTGTGAAACTCAGTGGCTTCATATTAATGACTAGAAAGAAAGAGATGCCAAAAGAAATCCATAAGCCAAATAAGACTAGGCATTTAATCAGGACAAAAGTAATGGCACCTTAGGAGGAGGAGTTAGTGTGTGTCTATTGTAGCTGAGGCGCTTTACTGGAAGATTTAGCGCATGCTGCGTCTGGAAGCACTTTTTCAACGCTTAGTAATTATTTTGTCGTTTTTTTTAAATGTTTCTCTATGAGCGCCTTTTATGGTGTTTTGTGGGCGTGGCTAAATGTAAATCAGCTGTGCTGTGAACAAGGTTGGTCATTTACGGCTGAGTGACACTAATCATCGTACGCACATGAGTATGAAGAAAATCAGCATGTGTGTAAATTTGTTCATTTTTAAAAACATTTTCACAAAACTTTACTATGTTTCATAAAGGACTACGTTTAGTCCGTGGAAACGTAGTAAATGCTATCATGTTAAATTTACGCAAATTTAATACATGCTCTTCAGTCGTCTCCGGATTGACTTCTAGGTTTCGTAAATCACAATTGCGAGTGATGAAATGATCTACCTGCATTGGCTCCGCCCACTATTTTACACTTAGGTAAAAGAGAAGAACGCTAGGTGGCAGTTGAGTTTTAGATAAAATACTTAAAATCAAACATCGCAAATATCACTAGTAAACTTTTCCTTTCATTTCCGCAACAGGCAACTGGACCATCACGAGCGCCTCGTCGCTTGGATTCTGGAGCGACGTATAGTCCAGAAATTACGGTACTCGTCTCTGTCTCTCTTGTGCCAGAAAGTGTTTTAAGCTCCACTGAGCTGTATTTTTAACCTCGCCGTCTCAGAGGCTCTGAATTGTGCAGCGTCATCGCAACATTTTCATCATCATGAATTGATCAAAAACCTCCTCGAGACGCTTCCGCAGCGTTTCTCATCCATCAATCTCCAAACGCAGAAAGCCAACGAGGAGCAGGACTCTCGCATTTACTGCGACAGAATCGTTCAGCTCTGACGTCTTCCCTAATACCAAGCTCTCCGTCAAACTGATGAATCAGTCTCCGATTAAATGCTTTTATTAATACAGACAACGGAGCAGAGAGGAGAGATAGATAGATAGATAGACAGACAGACAGACAGACAGACAGACAGATAGATAGATAGATAGATAGACAGACTGACTGATAAATAGATAGACAGACAGGCAGATAGATAGACAGAGAGACAGAGAGACAGACAGATAGATAGATAGATAGACAGACAGACAGATAGATAGATAGATAGATAGATAGACAGACAGACAGACAGACAGACAGATAGATAGATAGATAGATAGATAGAAACACAGACAGACAGACAGACAGACAGATAGATAGACAGACAGACAGACAGATAGATAGATAGATAGATAGATAGATAGATAGATAGATAGATAGATAGATAGATAGAAACACAGACAGACAGACAGACAGATAGATAGACAGATAGACAGATAGACAGACAGATAGATAGACAGACAGACAGACAGACAGATAGATAGATAGATAGATAGATAGACTGATAGCTCAGTGTCTTGCTCTGCAGCCTGTGGGTTGTTATTAATCCTCTTCTGTGAACTGGATGGAGTTTGGGATTAGACAGTATAACACACTGTATGTAATAATGGTTTAACACTGGATCAGACCATTTGGCTCCATGGAGGGGGGTTCAGTACAGCCTCCCTCTCTCTCTCTCTCCCTCTCTCTCTCTCTCTCCCTCTCTCTCTCTCTCTCTCTCTCTCTCTCACACACACACTGCAGTGTGAATACAGAATGAACACATTTATCACAGTTAGCTGAAATCCCTAACGCCTGAGAACACGGCAGCGCTCGGGGCGTGATTACACACCGTCCCTGTACATCATACAGCAATTTAATCATTCATATTTATATTAAAATCCCAATATATAGCAGTAATAACACCTGTAATAACACCTGCAGTAACACCTGTAATAACACCTGTAATAACACGCATGAGCAGCAGGAACATTCACATTAATAAGTGGATCATTAACATTAACAGCTCTACATCAGGTGCTTTTCTGTAGAGAAGAAGCAAATTGTTAATGAGAATACAATTAGCCTGTCCCCTCAGGCACACACACACCCACACACACACACACACACACACACACACACACACACACACACACGCGCGCGAAATGACTAAATAATGCTAGACCTAACATTACTCTCAGTGAATAAAAGTATTACTTTTTCAAAGAAAGCTGTTTTTATAAAGTGTTTTGTAGATAGATAGATAGATAGATAGATAGATAGATATTCTTTTCTTTTTAATAAAGTCAACATTTTTAACACACACACACACACAGACTCCTCCCACTGCCCCCTACCCACATCGTCCATCTGTCATCCCTCTACCATCCCTCTCTCTCTCCACACACACACACACACACACACACACACGCATAGCCACTCCCTCTGTCAGGGTTTGGCAGGGGACGGGCGGAGAGAGAGAGAGCTGAGAGTGGATGGAGGGATGCACATTACCAATGTGAGAGAGAGAGGGAGAGAGAGGGAGAGAGAGAGAGAGAGGGAGGGAGGGAGGTTGTGTTCTAATCCTCCTGTTCTGGCCGTTTGAGACGAGTCCTGCACCGTGTGTATGATGTGTGTGTGTTTGTGTGTGTGAGAGTGTGAGTGTGAAATCAGACACACACACTGGATATTTCCACCTCTCCCTGGAGCTGGTTCAGGAAATATTTTAGCTTTCGCTGCTGAGTGAGTGTAACGTACGGTAAGAAAAAGTTGTGTATTTGTTTATTTGTGTGTTTGTGTCAGTCTGATGGTGTTTATTGGTTAGGGGGAGTGTAAGAGCGCTGCTGTAGCGCAGGAATCAGTCCCACTAATGCAAAGTTTATCAAATATTAAAGACAAACAGCAGCTGGCTAAAGCGCTGAAAGAAGAAGAATACGTTTAAAATATTTGTATATGATGAAATTTATCCTTTTAAAAATATGATGCAACTCCGATTTCCACTCTGATGCTAAACAGTTTTATTTTTAGAAATAATCAATGAGGTTCCTCTGGTTACTCTGCAAGAGGTTTTGTTATTTCACACACACTTTCCATCAAGTCGTGTGTGTGTGTGTGTGTGTGTACAATATAATCAAATATCGAATTTAATTTTATTTGATTCAGCGCAGATTGTGATTTTAATTCTGTTAATGTTGTTGTTGTTGTTGTTGTTGTTTTCCTCTAACAGCACTTCCCCAGTTGCTTTATTCCTCTTATACCACAGCATTTTGGCAACATTTAAAATTTTTATTTATTAAAATCACACTTTTTATCCATTTATAATTACATTTAATGCAATTTAAGGTTAGTTCCCATTACGTTATAGCAGCTATAAACACTCGTTCCCTCACCAGCTTCTCTTTTTCTCTCTTGAAGTTAATAAGAGAAAAAAAACGCAGCTCGTTCCGCATGTTACCGAGAAACCGCAAAGAAGCGTAAACTCCTCTGTCCTGAAGACGTCGGAGAACTTGACACCGGGGACTCCTTCCATAAATGTTAATTAAACGTTCCCTTACAGAAAACTTCACCACATCAATGATTGTATTTTATATTATTATTTCCTTGTGAATGAGCTGTTGCTATAGAAACGATAACGTATCAGAACGAGCGCATTAATATAAACCTGCGCTACTGTCAGAGCTGCTGTTATAGAAAACTAATCAACTCCTTCTGATGTTCGTGTACCTGCGCACAATTTGGTTCCCCTTCTTGCATGTGGGCGGAGCTAGAACCAGTGCAGATCATTGATTGGTCAAACACAATGATGACACGATCGTCCTGAATAATGTTGGCGTTTCTGCCGTCTTTAGGAAAAAAGAATCCCAGTTTTATCAACAATTTAAAATTTCAGATTCACTTTACACACTGTAATGTTTTCGTCTCCATGACCTTTAGCTCGATTTGACAATATTTACTTATTTCATTTATATAAAAGATCAGCTACGTTAACAAATTCCATACAACTTCCTGTTTCCTCTTCTGGTTTCCAGCCATGGAAAATGCACAACTTCCTGTGTTTTTTGTTTGTTTGTTCGTTTGTTTGTTTTGCTTTTATTTGTATATTAATGTGTGTAAAGTATAAAGTATTGGCACCCGGGGTTTCTTTTCATCCAGTAAAATAAACTGCTTAACGATTGACTCTGTGAAGGAGAAACAGGACAACAACAAACACATCTTATCTTTAAATGAGATACAGCAGCATTCATTTAAAAATTGTGATTAATTTTTCTCTTTTTAGACCTACGCTAAAGGTTTCTACCCTAAACGCTGCTGTTCAGTACCTTTTTTCCTGAGCGTGTGACATTGTCTTGATTTGCTCAGTGTATAATCCCATCATACAGTTTTGATGTCTTTACTGTTATCTTCCTACGAGTAGGTGAGGTACAGCAGCGGCTTGTGACCTTAGATTTTGCTGTCGTATGATGACCTTGATAACGGCATAGCCTCAAACTAAACTAAGTTGAGAGGCTATCACACTTAACTTATGCTACAGGCTACTATCTAGTGAAATTTTAGCGTAACCCTGTAATTAACCGCATTGGAAAATTCAACAACATACAGTCACTCAGCGTACAGTCGAGCCGCTAAATGTGAAACATAGATTTAACTGGGTTCAATATCATATCGAACAGAGGTGACAGGTTTCAGCAAAATTTCCACATAGAAAACACACAAAAGTTTTAAAACTAGCCTGAAACATTTGGGCATTGGGGTAAGGAAGACATGTTTCTTCAATTCCACTCCATAAACCACGTTCCCAATCTTAAAAATGGTCTGCTGTCTGCACTTTGGTGGAAGCCATTTTGGTGGAATTTATTTAATTAAGTTCTGATTATTTGCTATAAAACAAGATCTTAGAGGCTGCTGAGTATTTTAAACTAGCCCAATCTGGCAACGCTGTTATTCACTGTCCTGGCGGCTGCTCCTTCCCCCGAGCATGGGGCAGCGTGATTCCTGTCCCTCTGGGCCTCTGTTAGTGCCTGTAGCGCTTGCAGTTCCCACTTTTGACCACTAGGTGCAGTAATTATTCTATGGAGCTAAATGGGCATATGGACAGTGAGCACGCTGCGCCACGAATCTAGAAATGTGAGCAACGAACAAATCGGCTTGTATCTGTGAAATAGCTGCATTTTTTAAAAACAGAAGTAATTATTATTTCAACAATGTTTAAAATGAATGGAGTTGTGATATAAATGACGGCTGATATAAATGACGGAGCTCCAAAACCGCCACGTACGAGCCGCCACTGGTGTGTATAGATGAGGGATGTAACCAAATACGAATACGTTATTCAGGACAAGCATGTAACACATGAAATTGTGTTATAAACAGAAACAAATTCAGATATGTTTACAGATTACAGATTTTTTAGAAAGGTTCACATGGCATCTAGTTGACAATAGAGGAGTGCATCAGGACTGGGATCCTGCAGGATGCAATAAAAAAAAGCCAGTGAGAAGTTTTTACTTTCATGTTGGTCAGATATGAAGCTCATGGGACAAACAAAGACCACATTCATTAACATGAACATCAGCATTAACATGAACTTAAACAAAACAAAACTCTTCCAGTTTAAGCCACGCCCATTTTGGGTTTAAATCCAGATACAGATCGTGTCATCGCGTTACACCTCTAGTTACACACATTAAATGTGTACAGCCTGATAACGTCTGGGAAATGGTACAGTCAGAGTCTGCGTTGGTACAGTCCGTGGCTGGTGTTCATTTCCGAGCGATTATACGGCTATACACGCTGATTTACTGCCCACTGAGCAGGTCGTCGTCTCCTCCATTAAAGAGCAGGTCTATAGCAATCCGTTTAGAGAAAGGTTTGTAGTGAGAAGAGAGAGGTGAAGCCCTGCACCTACAGTATTTACTCCAATTTCACCTCTCAGACTAAACGAACTGAGCTACTATTTATTTATTTATTTATTTATTTATTTATTCAATATAATTTAGCTGATATGTATTTAGGGTGACCTCACACTAGAAGACTAGTATTAATAGACATAAATTTATATTTTTTTAATAGTGAGCATTGTTTTGGAAAGGCATATTTAATATAAATTATAAACAAATCTGACCCAAAGCAAAAAAAAAAAAAAAAAAGAAAAGAAAAACAAAAAAACAGCAAATATAGCACTTAAAAAAAAAGAGTAGCAAATATTTCTGCTTGCTGATTAATTTTTTAATTTATTGGAATTTAAAAAATATATATATATATATATATATTATTTCACTATTTTGAGATTAATATTATTATTGGTAGTAGTAGTAGTAAAATAGTTTATTTACATACATATTATGCATAGGTAAAATATTTTATTTACACTGTACCAAATCTATAACAGAAATCAGGTCAGGAAAACAGTCTTAAAATTGAATAATTATTAATTGAATAATTGGTTAATTTTTTAATTTATTGGATTTTTTAAATATTATTTAATTGAGTTTATTATTAGTAGTAGTAGTAGTAAAAATATTTTATTTATAGAGCATCTTTTTCAAACTCAAAGTCACTTAATCAAATCCATCCATAACAGAACTCAGATCAGGAAACAGTCTTAAAACTGAAATTAAATTTTCCATTAAAGCGGAATCTGAGACTTCGACTCGGTGCTGACGGAAACATCTTCACCGTTAATTCCATTCGATCTG
This sequence comes from Pangasius sanitwongsei, assembly GCA_037576675.1. NCBI lineage: Eukaryota > Metazoa > Chordata > Actinopteri > Siluriformes > Pangasiidae > Pangasius > Pangasius sanitwongsei. Next base: position 27,510,508 of record CM075009.1, read on the forward strand.
CTCCTAATGACGGAAGTTAATGAGTTAATGAACACTGGGAGCATTAAAATGTACAAATCTCTGAAAATAATGCAGAAATAATCCTGCTGTAAATTCTGGAACTGTGCGGATAATCGCTGCAGTGTATTATGATTAACGGAGTGGAAAATCCCACTTCCTCTTAACCTTACTTTGGAATTCCTGCTCCAATTCCAACATCGCTATTCTAACCTTCTTATTCATATCTCACGCTTCCCACAATCCTGTTTCAGTATTCCTACTCCAACAATTCTATTCAAATATTCCGGTTCCCATTCCCAGCAACACCTGTTTAAACATCCCTGTTCTGCCAAACGTAACGTTCCACTTCATATATTCCCATTTTTTGGTATCACTACTGAAACATCCCATTTTCAAATCTCTTACTTTAGCATTCCTGTTCTCATATCCTTTCTTCATCATTCTTATTAAAATATTCCTTTTTTAATTCCTTCCTAATTTTTTCCTTCCTAATTCCACCATTTCCACTTTAACATTCCTACTTCTGTCTTTTTTTCCTTCAATATCCCTTTTCAACATGATTACTTTTTAAAATTCTTGTTTTCTTTAGGAATTTAATGATTTTTGGCATTCCAGTCCCGACATTCCCATACCTGCTTATAGATCACATATAGAATGCACTCTCCTTTTCTTACTCCACCCCTATTCCAAAATCAGTGTTCTAACATTCCTATTAATATACCTCCTCTCCCTACAATCCCATTTCAGTTCTCCTATTTCATCTATCATGTTCAGTATTCCAACATTCCAAGTAATCCTATTTCAACATTTTGATTTCATTATAACCTGCTCAGTTGTTGTTGTTCCAGGGTCTCTAGTCCGATGTTCATTCTAAACTTCTTCCCACAATCATATTTCATGATTCCTATTCCAAAATATTCCCATCACAACAAGACAATTCCTATTCTTCTGTTTTGTCCTGTCAGAGAAAGACTGGAATTCCTACTCAAATATGATTCCTTTTTTATTTTTTTTCCATTCAAATAATTTTTTTTCCAAAATTATTTATTCCAATATTCCATTATAGGTCAACATTCCTACTGAATCCTGGAATGACGCCTAGTCCCTGGTCTTCAGGATGACTGTAGCATCAAGGATCAAGGTTTTCTAGTCTTTTCCCTGCTTTCCCCAATCCTACCACACTATTCCTATTCTAGTACTGCTATTCCGATATTCCAACATGTTCAAATCGTCTCCTCTACACATTAATGGAATTGGTGTTTTTAACCAATTCAGCATTTCTATTCGGATATTTTATGGTTTTCCGCGGCCTCCCACGGAACATTCTGGAGGAAGAAGCCGTACGTGTTCCTGCTGATCCTGAGTCCTCTCCTCGTGCCTGCAACTTGATGTGTCTGCTGCTGTGGAATGGGTACAGCGAGAATCAATAACAATAAGTTACAGCGAGCAAATTGTGCCAGGGCGTGTTTGAGAGAGAGAGAAGGAGAGCGTGTGTGTGTGTGTGTGTGTGTGTGTGTGTATGAGTGTGTGTGTGTGTGTGTGTGTCACTGAGCATTGCAGCCAGTATACACAAGCGAGCCCTGGCCAAGTAACAGTCTCCATTCTGGTTAATGGACCTCTCACTTTTTTATTTATCCATCCCATTTGCTCTGTGTGTGTGTGTGTGTGTGTGTGTATGTGTGTGTGTGTGTGTGTCATTGCCTAGTGATTTCAGACCATTTTACGTTAAACTGATGGATGCTATAACATTTCCAGCCATCTGCAGTATTACTTCACACAAGCGATTTGTTCCAACCACAAATTTCTGGTCTCTCTCCACAACAGCTTCAGACTGAAACAGGGGGCATGGCCTAAAGTCAGAAGGCAGAGTTATATATTAGAAATGATTCAGATGATCATATAGTTCGCATGTGATTATTATTTCCATTATTAAATCAATAAATAAATCGGAACTTAGCCAAATGATACCTGCTGAGTCAAGTGCATAGTCAAGTGAATAGTCCTAGCTGTAATTGTCACATTAATCGCTGGTTTAATTTAACAAAATGGCTTCCACACTCATTATTCAGCTGCGCATAGAATAGAATAGCACTTGATCCAGCGCATCCTGTTATTTTACATTTTATTTACTTTTTTTTATATCATGCTCCGACAGTTACTCATGCGCACAAATTAATGAAGCCACGAGACACTAAATCGAGGTCATGAAATCGTATAGTGTGCGTGTAAAAAAAAAAAAAACACCAGTGTTTGTGTTGCGATGATGTGATGCACTGTGTTGTAAAGAAAACGTGCTCACCGTGTGAAGGATAAGCTGACCAAGCACTCATTTTCTACTCTTACAGAGAAACTTTGACTTCATTCATCAATTTATCTCTGATTAAGATTAAGACGTATCTCCTTCACAGTCCCTCTGTGTGGAAAAAACTTTTTGTATTATTAATTAAAAGTGTCATATTTAAGTTTTTAATATTGTCCTTCAATATTTCATATTATTTCATATTGTAGCTACATCAAACTATCAGACAATGGTGCTGGACTTAATCCTGTTCCTCACTCGAGCCGATATCACGCAAGAAATATACGCTTAGAATGCGCTAAGATCAGAATCGAGCGTAACTGAGACACACCTCTGTTTTAGACAAACTCCGCCCCCATATGCGTAATTCTTACGTAACTTCTGAAGTCTGCAGTTACATCGGAGGTCTGACTTCGGTATTAAATCCTCACTAAGTGCTTTATTCTACTCTGAATATGACTCAAAGTGAATAAGAGACCTGGGATGAGCAACAGAAGAGTCTTTATGATTATAGCAGCAGCTATAAAAAGCTTTTAATGATGTATTTTTTTATTGACTAAAATGGTTCAGTTAATTAATTGATTTAAATTGCAGTAGTAATTCATCAATCAAATCAAAACTAAAACTAAGAATAACCAAATTATTCAAAAAGGGCTAAGAATAAGACTAAGATTTTTTAGTCTGTGTTTTATCGGCCGCCGCCGTCTCGTCATGGTGGACATGGTAATACGAGATGATGGAGGAGGGTTCAGCGCTCTGTTGTAACACACACACACACACACACACACACACACACACGGAGAGTTTAATCTAAAGCTTTCAGCAGCCAGTGGACAGAATGAAATTTCCGCAGTATTAAGCAGGATTAAATTGCAGCTGGCCTAAAAAACATCACATCTCTGATTTCCCTCCTGCATTAAAATCTCTCTCTCCTTCTCTCTCTCTGTCTTTCTCCTCATATTTCATCTTTTTCTATCGTTTTCTTCTTTCGTTTATCAGAGTGCACTTTTTTTTTGAAGCCAAGGATCGACACTGAGTTATGACCGTCTTTACACACAGCTTTTATAATAATAAAATAATATTGCACCTCATTTTATAGAGCACTTTTTCAATAACCTTGAAAATGATAATCATAATGATAACCACACACACACACACACACACACACACACATGCACGTCATGACTAAGCAAGTTATAAAGGAAAGGCCGTGAACTTGAACCTGAGCCGAATCACTTTTCCTGCTGATTCGGAGTCGACTCTTAAAATCTGAGAATCAAATCTGTTTTGCTCTGAAGCGTATTTATTTGTATCTGACGTTTATCAAGTTAATTATAATGAAAAATAAATACATTTTAAAGCACTTTATAGCAGAAATATCCACAATAAATGAAAGAAAATGATTCATATTTACTGATTCTATGTTTCGTTTGTCAGCTCTGAATCCCATAAATGACAAACAGCAATAAAACAAAAGAAAAATGTTTATAGTGAAGACTTAAAGAGGTAATATTTTGCGTAAATGATAAATGATAGCATTATCACATGCGAGCGTATTTCCCGATTTTTGTTCAGCATGCTAATGTTAGTTGTCATGGTGACAGTTTAGCATTACTGTAATTATATTCTTGTGAGCAGATCTTGACATTAGAAGTTTTATTTTTTTTCTTTATACTACAGCGCTGTCTGAATTCTGAGCTCTGATTGGTCAGATGGTCTGGATAACGAACACGTCATGTAAGAGAGAGAGAGAGAGAGCGCTGTTGCCTAGTTACGCACACCGTCACCGCGAACAACCTCCTTGTCGCAATTCAGCTTTTCTTCATTCATTATTCCTGATATGTTTTATACTCTATCATTTAATTTACCGTTCCCTGGATTTATTTTTCCACGTTTCATTTACACCTGTCGAAAACGCGTCTCTTCATCTGGCCCTACGCGATAAACATGGTACTCTTTTCACACAACAATAAAAAAACTTTGCTTAGTGCTTAACATTTAAGTTCTTACACTAAAGTACTGAAGGCGCGTCACCGACGTTACACTCGTCCGCCATGTTTCCTCCTCCCTCACGCGAGGAGTTGTGGGTAATATCAGCTGAAAACGTGTCCATGGATCCACCGTAAACAGTCGACCATCCGGATTCCTTTGAGAAACTCATTCCAGCATACTACGATTTGGGACTCGATAATTCTAATCTCGGATAATATTCAGGACGGATAGAAGGCGAATTTGAATCGGAGCACAGGAATTAATTAACGGTGCTCATTAGCGAACAGGTGTGTGTGTGTGTGTGAGATCAGTGGGGTCATGTGATGTGCAGGGGCTGATGGGTAATGTAGTCTTGCACCGATTTTGGCGCTAACATGACAGTTAGACGTTATAAACTTTATGGACATGTGAACAGTTTAAAAATAGAATTTATCTCAAACTTTAGTAGAACATTTTTTGCTCAGCCATTTTTATAATATTTAGATAATATTTTTAATGTTAAAATTTATTTCTGAGCTACTATTCCCTACTTTACTCAACATGTTATAATAATTTTATTGTTATAATTAATTCTAATAATTTTATGGTTACTTTATTATAATTTTTTAGAATTACAGGATTTATTTCTATAATAGTATTTCTATTATTTAATTTATTTTCTTTGTTATTTTTTTTTACTTCTTTTATGCTACTTTTTTATTTGTAAAACACTTCACATTTTAAAGTAAAAAAAAGTGCTATATAAAAAAAAGTTTATTATTCATATTATATCATTAGCGAGATAACAATATATTTTATAAATGATGAATTTCATTATCAGGATACGCTGCAGTACCGATAAATCATCACGCCGTGTACACATCCACCCTAAAGTTCTTTCTTTAAATAAATAAAGAGCTGCAGCAGAACGTGACCCAGATCCGTGTTGGGAAACCTGCAGTGTGTTTGAGACGGAGCCGTCGAGGGAGCGAGAGCACGCAGCCCAGATACATGAGCAAAGCTCCGAGACGGATGCTAAATAAAACCGAGCGCAGAGCACGGAGGAAGTGCTCGAAATAATTCACAATCACACAGGAAATAAGAAGAAAATACGTAAAATACCATAAACGATTCTGCTCAGTTCATATAAGGTCATTATGTTCAGTGTTTTCCACATGAACAACACACTCTTGTGGTGTTTACAGCCGTTTAACATATGAACGGTTCATGCTAACTGTAATCAAAGTGTATTTTTGGTCGTTCTGCGTCTTTTTTTCAGTAATTTATCAACACATCTGAGGTAAATGTCGACGTTACGGATAATTCCGTCTCATTTCCGCTCTCACTATACCTTTACAATGTCACTTTTAAACATTTTATTTGCATTCTAGCTAGATAAATTGTTAGCCTCAGTCAATACCTAGCTTATGTTTACGCTATTCTGAATATTCCGAATTTTTCCTCCTAAATTTTTCCCAACAGTTAACTGGTCAGATCGTATAAACACTTTAATCCATAATTATAATCAATTTATTTCAAAATATATTTCTAGAATATATGCGTATATTTTAAACTGGCATCATTTTTACCTATATTTAAAAATATTGAAATAATAATGAATATATATATATATATATATATATATATATATATATATTAATATTCATTACTAAATATAATATTTATATCACAATTTATTTTATTTGTAGTTTAAGAAATTTCCCTCCTCTTAACTTACTAATTACTAATTTAAATATCGTTTAAAAACAAAGTTAAATTTTATATAATGTATTAAATTATTAGTATTTATGAATGAGCTTATAAAGATACTGTATTAATTTTATAATAACATTTTTCTTTAATTAACGCTTCATTCATAATAAAACAGGGAATTTCCTGTCCCTTCTGACTGATTTTTTAAAATTGCTTAATTAATGTATTTTCTGATGTTAATTAATAAATGAACAAATATTTTGATGCTTAAGTATTTAACTACTGATTATTAAATTCTATTTAAAAAAAAAAAAAAACGGTTTTGGACTTTAATGTAATTATGAGCTAAAATTCAGATAAAGCCAACACAATTACTAACACCAATGCATGTTATAATGCTGTGTGAAGGCTGATGTGGGCTGTGTGTGTGTGTGTGTGTGTGTGTGTGTGTGTGTGTGTCCTCCTCCTCTCCTCCTGTCCTCTGTAAAGTTTCTCTTTCTGGAAGTCACACAAGCTTTTGGCAGACGCAGTGCAGCCTTGCCACCCACCCTCCCACCTACACACACACACACACACACACACACACACACAGAGCCAACACAGCGTGGGATCAGCATTGTTCTTCAAACTTCTCCTCTGTTTGTGTAGAGCTTATGCTCATGTAGAAAACTGGCTTCGCATAAACACACACATTCTTCACAGTGAGCTCGAGCTAATGAGGAGATCTTTTCTGTCCATTATCACGTTTCGTTTACGGTTTTCCATCATCGCTACCGTATCTGTAGCTGTGCCGTGAGTTTGCCGTCCTCCTATTGGTGGATTTTAGATGATCGTCGTAGCAGTGATCACACTCCGAGACTTTAATCACTCATTTCTCCGACACACTGACACACACTTTGCCGTTGGTCGGCTTTGGTCACAGTGACACTAAATCGATTGCCGATAACGTGAGCGCATCATATTATACGTTACAAGACAAACTCATGACCAAAGAATTCTCTTATGATGTGAGATTTTTGTCAATATGCAAAATCAGGCTGAAAATCATACAGTGTAAAGCCACCATTTTTTATTTCAGGATGTATCGGGTGAAAAAAAGGGTTTTAACTCTAATTCAATTCTAATTCCTTACAAATTAATCAAAAACTCCCTATAGAGTTTTGTGTAATCAATAGTCCAACAGGTCTCACACACACACACACACACACAGTCTTGACCTTCATCTGTCTGTTATTGAACGCGTTGAGAAAACGCAACGCTGCACTTACAGACAGGTACAAAAACAGCATCAAGAAAGTTTCACGTTTCATCGTTTCAGCATCGCAGCATCGCTGGATTCTGATAGGACCGTTACAAACTAGATATTATTTTAACAGTTGTCAAGAAAACTAAAAGAACTTGTGGTTTTGGGACGGTTTTCATATGAGTCGGGAGAAAAGAGAGAATTTTCAGTAGCTAGCTAATAACATGCTAGCTAATTGTCTACATTAATCAAAAAACTAGCTAAACAAAGAACGCTAATCAAATGTGAGTCTGTAATATTTAATCAAAACTACAGACATTCACAAAGACTTTCTTTTATTTGTACTTCTTCCTGAAAAAATTAAAAGCCGTTATCAGATATCTGGAGTAGATCATGTATATCTGTAACCTGTAACATGCTTTTCATGTGAAATCGTAATTTATTTCCACAGCTTCACTTCACTTTCAGCCCCGCCCCCTCGGCTCTGGTGCTGCAATCCATTTTCCCGAGTTCTGATCTTTCCAGTGCTTCTGCTCCGAAAAACACGGAAGCCAAGAGCGAGGTCATAACTGCATGGATAACCTGTGAATTTGATAAACAACTAATAAAAAAAAGATCTCATTATTTCTGCTCAATTAGCAAAGATAAACAATACATACACGACATGACCAAAAGTATGTGCACCCCTGATCCATACAAACTGTTACCACAAAGATGGAAGCACACAATTCTATAGAATGTCTTTGTATGCTGTAGCATTACACTTTCCCTTCACTGGAGGTTTGAAAGATGCCCAAACCTGCCCCTGTGCACAAAGCGAGCTCCATGAAGACATGGTGTGTGAAGGTTGGAGTGGAAGAACTCGAGTGTCCTGCA
>CM075009.1:27518709-27548843 GCA_037576675.1 Pangasius sanitwongsei
AACAGCAAACACAGGGGAATAAATCTGGAATGAGACGTTCAACAAGCACATATGGGTGTGATGGTCAGGGGTGCACATACTTTTGGTCATATCGTGTATAATGTAGGTCAATTGTCTTACTCATAAAAATTGAAATCAGCAGAATTATGTTACAAATCTTAAAGCCATGCACTTGGCCCCGCCCCCTTAACTCTAGTGCCACCCACTTGGCCCCACCCCTAAACATCAACCACTATAGTAAGATGTCTAAGTCTACGTTCATGATGAAGTGAAACTGAGATGTTTTTCACCTCAGAATCTGAAAAACAATTGTTTAGAATTCCCAACTTGTAATTTATATCTGAAAGTGAAAAAAAAAATTCAAATGAAACAGGTTTTATTTTTTTGCCTTTTAAAGCAGACAAGTTTATTTTTGTTTATTATGTCAGGCTGTAAGATAGTCCTTGGTGGTCCAGCGGCTAAGGCTCCTACGCCAGCCACTGGGGGGGTTGCCCAAGCCAGGACACTCTCAGTGCTGGTTCCAAGCCCGGATAAAACAGGAGGGTTGTGTCAGGAAGGTCCTCTGCTATAAAACCTGTGCCAATCAAATATGTGGACCAGTGATCCGGAAGCAAGCAGCTGAAAGGACAGCAACATCATGCTGTAAGATCACTAAATACAGGAGGACAGTTGGATAATTAAAAGATTTATTTATTTTGTGCAGGACTTTAATGGTGAATTTAAAGAGCTTACATTCTGCATCCGCTTGTGAAATAAAAAAATAAATGAAGCACAAACCAAACAAATCTCCTGGGAGGCTTTAAAAGCTATCGGAGAGCTTTTTATATCCACACAGAAGCCAAACAAGCGATGGTTTACTGCAACTTTCCTGACATCAAACAGCTGAACGCTGTGAGGTGGGACGGAAGAGATTCCGAGTGTGAAAATCTCTAATTCCCTGTTGTATTGAACAGTTAAGACCTTCGAGGAAAAAAATAGAAGAAGAGATAGATAAAAGATAGAAAGACAAAGATAGATAGATAAAGAGATTTCTCTCCCCTGCTCTCCATCCCTTTTGATTTTTTTTTCTTTCTGTAATGTTAAATAATCACACAGTTTTTCCTCTCCTGTTCAGAAACATGAAAAGCTCCATCAGTGATTCGTCTCTCGCCTCTTTAGGCTTGAAGTGTGTGTCGTTCTGCAGGATGACAGACGGAGGTGTGGGAATGACTAATGGGGATGAATATCATTATCAAACCTTTACTTATTCGCACATCAACTTTTTTTCCTTTAGGTGCTGTAAAATCCCAGCCGGACCTTTATATACGGCTCATATCAATTTCCTCATCAATATTTTGCAGCAGCTGTGGTTCAATTTTTCACACAAACACACACAAACACACACACGCACACACACACACACTGTCCGGTGGCTTTAGACAAGAATTTAATTAAATTAAGTAACATGAGGGTTTAAGATTCAGGAATCTGGCAACATTCTGGTCAATTTAAATTACTGTTTGCTCAGAACAACAATAATCCGAGTAATCCAGGAGGATCTCATATTACACCACAGCGCTGTTGAGTTCTGGATTCTGATTGGTCAGAAAGTGTTGATTAATTTTCTGTAACAGCGGCTCTGACAGTAGCGCAGCTGCAAATCACAGGTTTATATTAATGCGCTCGTTCTAATACGTTATCGTTTCTATTGTAACAGCTCGTTCACAAGCACTCGTACAGTAATTTGTTGATACAGTGAAGTCTTCTGTAAGGAGATGTTTATGTAACATTTACGGAAGGAGTCTCCAGTTACAGTCAGACGTAAATCTGTAACTTTAAGTTTTCCGACAGAGGAGTTTGCACTTCTTTTCGGTTTCTCGGTAGCATGACAAGCTGCGGTTTTGTTTCTGTCTTATTAACTTCAAGAAAGAGAAAAAAGAGAGGCTGGTATGTTTATAGCTGCTATAACGTAAGTGAGAAGGTTCTTATTCTTGTTTCATTAAATCATTGTAATTGTTGGTAAATTTCTGTGGTATAATAGAAATAAAACACTTAGGAACATGCTGTCATAGGAAAATAATCAGCTTCAGGGTGGTAACAGTAACTCTGTTCCATCACATCACCTCGTTATTGATTATTTTCCTATAACGGCACGCCCCCAAGTGTTTTCAAGTGTTCAATGCCACTGACTGATATTTATTGAAATTAAAATGGTAAGTGCTGATTTTTTCTCTGACAGGTTTAACATGTCGTCTTGGAGCGACGTGAAAACTTTGAGGTAGTGAAACGTGGATTTCGCGAACTTTTCACACTTTTCATACTTTATCTCCATCGGAAAACACACACCCGGCGTCCTCTCAATCGGGCGTGTCCAGGATTACACTTGCTTTACTGTGAATTTTTTTTTAAAAAATGGCCGACCCTTATCAAAACAGCTATCACCACGGTGACGGTTACCAGGCTGAATACCAGGAGGAGGAAGATGCGGCGAGTGATGTCACTGAGGGACACGATGAGGACGACCAGATGTACGAGGGCGAGTACCAGGGCATCCCGCACCCGGATGAGGTCAAAGCGGCGAGGTCAAAGGTCAAAGTTCGTGCTGATCAGGACGAAGATGACGGACTGGCGGAGCAGTACGAGGAGATCATAGAGGACTGCGGACACGGACGCTTCCAGTGGAGTCTGTTCGTGGTGCTCGGTTTGGCGCTAATGGCTGACAGCGTCGAGTGTTTCGTCGTGGCGTTGGCGCTTCCCAGTGCCGAAAAGGACATGTGCATGTCTAATGCGGAGAAAGGCATGCTGGGTAAGTCCTGCATTAATGTCTTAATAATTAGATTCTCGCTACAAGGTGAGAATAGGGTGCAAAAGGGTGCAAAAGAAAGAAACATGTTCGTCTTTTCAGTTGAAAGATTTATTTTTTTCTATCCATTTACTCTTGATGTGGGTGGGGCTTTATGGTAAGTAAGTGACAACCACTTGTGCAAATCAGAATTATAGATAAAATAAATTATATCTCGCAAATAAATAAATGTATTGAAGAAAGGCAAATGTACCTAATATTTCTCATTATGAGATTATTAATAATGTCTATTTATAGAATATTTTTGTTTTGTTTTATTGACATTAATTTACTACAAAATTGCTAAATTATCGGCCAAAATTTGTAGAATTTATCATAATCTCAAAATGAGAATTATTAATTCAATTTTCAAGCTGAAAAATAGGAAAACGTCTAGGTGGCTAACACATTAGTCTTAGACATTAGCTAGCTTATACTTGCTGTCCACATTTCCAGGTAGCCAAGCAACAGTCTATAGTTCTCTTTCCAATGTCAATAGCACTAAGATTTGGTTAGTCGTTGATGCTAAGTTTAATTAACTTCTCATTTTGGTTCTTCTGAGTCTATTCTGATTAATTTACCAACATATCTGAGGTAAATGTTGATGTTATGTATAGTTCTATATCATTTTCACTAGACAAGAACTGTGTCTTTACAATGTGTATAATAAACTTATTGACGATATGCTAGCTAGCTAATTCATTATCTAGCTCATCCTTGTGTTGCATTTGAACAGACTAAAATTCATAGCAGTCAATGCTAAGAGTAATTAAAGTTTCATTTAGGATGTATGGATTATTTTCTTAATAATTTACTAACACTTCTGAGGTACAAGTTCCAGATAATTCTAGCTAGTTTGTACTGTCACTACATCGTTACAAAATCTCTTAAAAGAACTTACCAGCGTGCTGGCTAATTAACTCCTAGCTTAATTTTTTATTAATTTACAAACATATCTGAGGTAAATTTTGATGTTCTGGATAGTTCTATATCATTTTCACTGTCAGTGTGTCTTCATAATGTGTATTATGACCTTATTGACGATATGCTAGCTAGCTAATTCATTTGTCTAGCGTGTCCTTGCGTCCATGTTGGCCAGTTGCCTAGCAACAGTGACTGTATTGAGTTTTCCTTCCAATTTCAAAAGCACATATTTTCCAAAATCCACTTTAAAGCGCTAAGATTCGGTTAGCGGTCGATGTTAAGAGTAATTGCAGTGTCATTTTGGCAGTTACAAGTCTTTTCTTTTTAATTTATTAACATATCTATGGTAAATCTTGATGATCCAGATAATTCTGTCTCATTTTTACTGTCACTGTATCTTTACAATGTGTGTAGTGTGTAGTGAGCTCCATTCAAAAGCACTAAGAATCGTTAGCCATTGAGGCTAAAGTGTAATTTTGGTTGTTCTAAATCTTCCTATTAATTCACCAACACATCTGAGGTAAATGTTGATGTTCTGGATAGTTCTGTCTCAATTCACTATCACTATGTCTTTACAATGTGTATAATGAACATACTTACGACATGCTAGCTAGTCGTTATCTAGTTTATCCTTGCATCCGTGCTGCCCTCAGAAATTACATGTCTGAGGTAAATTTTGATGTTCTGGCTAGTTTTCACTGTCAGTGAATCTTTATAATGTCTGTATAATGAATTTGTTAGTGACATGCTAGCTAACTAATTCCTAGCTTATGCTCACAGTACATCTTTCCAATTGTATAGTGATTTTTCCTCCCAATCTCAAAAGACCAACTTGACAAGTTCCATTTGAACGAACTAAAATTCATTTAGAGGTCCATGCTACATGTAACTAGAGTGTGATTTTAGTTGTTCAGAGTCTTTTCTTATTAATTTGTCAACACATCTGAGGTAAATGTTGATGTTACGGATCATTCTGGTTAGTTTACAATGTCACTGTGTCATATTCACTGTGTGTATAAGGAACTTAGTGGCGAATTGCTAGCTAACTAATATACTTTTGCTTGCCATCCATACTTTCTAGTTGCCTAGCAACAGTATATAATGAATTCAACTTCCACTGTCAAAAGCACAAATTTCCAAGATATTCAGATATATTTAACTAAACTTTATATTGAATATGAAAAAAAGTTTTTATTGGTTTATGAGTTTGATCGCTAAATCCAAACGTATACAGACATTTCTCACATCCAGAACCTTCTGGACTTTACAGCAGAGTCCATTTCCATAATTACCCCATTACCCCGAGTGAATTTGTGGAATGGGATTGGGCCGAAACACTTGGCAGGTGTTCGGTATTAGCCAGAAGCTACTTAAGCAGAACATAAATAAGGAACGGCTGTCAAATTAGCTAATGGCGCTGAGAGTAATCAGGCTGTGTTACATACTTGACTTTTTGTCAAGAAAAGTTTTGCTCGGTGGAGAAATTACATTTTTTAATTAAATTTTTTATTATTAAATGTTTTATTTTCCAACATAACACGAAAGCTTGGTGGAGAAAGTAGAGAAATTACTCAGAGGACAAAACATGATGAGGCATGCTGTTTTAGGAAAATAATCCACAACAGGGTGGTGTGATGAAACAGTGTAACTGTTAACACCCTAAAGTACCTTATTCCTCTACCAACAATTACTAATTTTTAAAATAAAATATGGGACATTTAACGTTATGAAACGGTACCAAAACAATTTAGTTCCTGTTTGTCACTTACGTTATAGCAGCTATAAACAGTCGTTCCCTCACCAGCCTCTCTTTATTCTCTCTCTTCAAGTTATTAAGACAAAAAAACAAAACGCAGCTTGTCATGTTACAGAGAAACCGCGAAACGTAAACTCTTTACTTCTGACACTGGAGTGCTGACACTGGAGACTCCTTCCATAAATGTTACATAATCTTACAGTCTCCTTACTTTAAGAAAACTTCACCATATCAGCGATTATTTTTTTAATCGTTTATGTGGTACGAGTCCCTGTGAATGGGCTGTTGCTATAGAAACGATAATGTATTAGAACGAGTGCATTAACATAAACCTGCGCTACTGTCGCAGTTTGTCATGTTACCGAGAAACTCTTCTGATGTCGGAAAACTTAAAGTTACAGTTTTACATCTGACTGCTACAAAGTGCTGAAACTGGAGACTCCTTCCCTACATCTATAAATGTTAACTAAAAAACTTCTTACAGAAAACTTCATCATATCGTGGATATTTTAAATCCGTTTAGTACAAGTCCCTGTGAATGAGCTGTTACTATAGAAACAGTAACGTATTAGGGTGTATTATAGGAGGCGTGGCCTAAAGTCTGAACTGTTGTGGATGATAATGTGACGCTAAATTGGTAGCTATAGACTTCCATTGCTTGTTAGCTACATTAGCATCATACCTTCTTAGGCTGACTGACAACATTAGCTGACTCATAACTCTATTCGTGTGTGTGTGTGTGTGTGTGTGTAAACAGTCAAGTCAGCAAAGGCTTCAGCAGATCAATACACTTCCATTTGACCTTGAATCTTGAATCTGATACACAACATCCCTCTATCCTTCTTTTCCTCTTTTTCTCTTTATCCTTCTCTCTCCTACTCTTCACCTATTTGTTTTGTGCTTCTGCATTTCTCTGTCTTTCTTTTCTCTGTCTTTTCATCAATCTCCTTTTCCTTTCTTTCCCTTGAATTCCTGAATCTTTCCTTTAATCACTCACACTCACTTTTCCATCCTCTCTCCCTCCTTCTATTCTGCTTCCCTCTCTTTCTTTCAGACCATCTGTCCATTCCTCCTCGATACATTTTTTTTCATCTAATTCTGTTCATCTTACTTTTTTACTTACCTTCCTTTCTCTCTTTCTCTCGCATTCCTTCTATCACCCACTCTCTCTTTTCTGTGTTCTTTTCTCCACTCTGTTACTTTCTCTCTCCCACCATCAGTCCATCTCTCCTTCCTTCTATTCATCGTGACCTGGCAGGAGGGATTAAGAACGACTGATGCGAGCGCGAGAGAGAGAGAGAATACAGATGGACATGCTGAGACTGAGAGAGAAAAAAATCAGTCAGTCCTCCTCCTCTCTGTGGGAGAAATCCTCTCTCTCTTTCTCTCTCTCTCTCTCTCTCTCTCTCTCTGCTGCATTAGGATTAATAGTCTCTCGCCCTGTCCAGGTTTGTCATTAATCACTGCTGTAAAAAACAGCTGATATCAGCATCTATCTATCTATCTATGAAGTAAAAATATATTTACATAGCAAAATTTAAATAGTGCTTTCTTCATAATGGTAATAAAACCCCAGTTTTTTAAAAAACATTAATCTGTGTTTGTGATAATAAAAGAAATAATCCCTATAAACTCCTGGGAAACAGACGGTTCTTCATATTTACTGCTGTTTCCGGTTGAGTTAAAGCTGCGTGACGGGAACACGGTGAACCTGCGACAGCGCGCTTCGAGCTGTTATGTTTCATAATGACACCTTTTTATAAGAGCTATACAATCTGCAGATGTTCAAAAAAACAATATCTTGATTTTTACAAAAAAAAATTCTATAAAAAGACACGGTTAGTTCCCAGGTTTGAGGATCACAGAGAACTTACTGTCTTTAAAGGGACAGTTTAGGACACAGTATGACTTCCTGTAATCTAAACTAAACATCATGTAGCTGAAATGTTATTCATGGGGACGGCAATCTTGATCAATTTGGTATGACTCCGCCCCCTCACCCCCAAGGCCCCGCCCCCGACAGTTTAACGACAGAGCTGTTGCTGGAAGTGATGATGATAAACTTCTATATTGAATACAAATTCATAAATACACTATACACCATCTCTAGTATTTTACAAAGGAATATAATACTGAGGTTATGAAGCTTCTGTTCGTGTAACGAGGACACTGTGTGTGTTATTTTTTAAACAAAGACAGAGTTTATTCTGTGCCTGGTAATGATGTGTGATCTTGTTGAAGAAATATAAATTGATTTCCCAAAGAATTATATATTTATCTTTGGCTGCTTTGAATTAAATAAGGAAAATATTGCCTCCTAGTGGTAATCTAAAGCCATTGCATCCTGTAATCACTGGAAATCACTGTAAATCCACGTAAGATTTACTAACAGTAGTAATAACAGTATTATTTTAATATTGTATAAGAAACAATTCCATTCTGACGTGTTCCTCTCAGATCTCACCATTAAACATCTCCCTCAGGTCTGATCGTTTTCCTGGGAATGATGTTCGGAGCGTTCGTTTGGGGAGGAATGGCCGATAAAATGGGACGACGGAAATGTCTGATCATCGCTCTGACCATCAACTGCATTGCCGCCTTCCTCTCGTCCTTCGCTCAGGGATACGGGTTCTTCATCTTCTTCAGACTCATCTCTGGCTTTGGGTGAGAGAGAGAGTAAGAGAGAGAGAGAGAGAGAGAGAGAGCGAGGGAAACAGAGAAGGAAAGCGAAACCGAGAGAGAGTGGGAGAGAGAGAGAAAGAGAGATAGAGGGAAAGAGAGACCAGGAGAGAGCCAGAGTGAGAGAAAGAGAAACTGAGAGAGAGAGAGAGAGATAGAAAGAGAGAGAGAGGCCTTCTTCCTTTTTTTGCAGGAAGAAGAGAAATGAGAGACAGAGACAGAGGGTTTGACATTAAATAGCAACTTCAGTTTATTAATGATTTATAAGCAGAAGGAGCTGAAAGCAAGGAAGTGATGAAACAATGTGTGTGTGTGTGTGTGTGTGTGTGCGTGTGTGTGTGTGTGTGCGTGTGTGTGTGTGTGTGTGCGTGCTGCAGGATCGGCGGCTCCATCCCGATTGTGTACTCGTATTTCTCAGAATTTCTGCAGATGGATAAGAGAGGAGAGCACCTCAGCTGGCTCTGTATGTTCTGGATGATAGGTGGAATTTATGCTTCGTTCACTGCCTGGGGCATCATCCCTCACTACGGTACAGTTATTACACATTAATAATGCTCTGTAACGCAGTAATAACACTCTAACACATCATCCCCCACTATGGTACAGTTATTACACATTAATAATGCTCTGTAACACAGTAATAACACTAACACATCACCCCCCACTATGGTACAGTTATTACACATTAATAATGCTCTGTAACACATTAATAACGGTCTATAACACATCATCCCTCACTACGGTACAGTTATTTCACATTAATAATGCTCTGTAACTCATCTTTCCTCACTGGGGTACAGTTATTACACATTAATAACACTATGTAACACATTAATAACTGTCTATAACACACCATCCCTCGCTATAGTACACTTATTATACATTAATAACACACTATAATACATCGTCCTCACTATGGTATAGTTGATACACATTAATAACACTCTATAACACATCATTCCTCACCACAGTACAGTCAATGCACATTAATAATGCTCTATAACACATAATCCTCACTATGGTACAGTTATTGCTCTTTAATTATGCTCTATATCACATTAATAATGCTCTACAGTGTGTTTTCATTATTATATGCTTAATAATGCTCTATAAGCATTCCTCAATAAGGTAGAGTTGTTTCATCATCCCTCACTATAGTACATGTTACACGTTAATAACACTCTATAACATTAATAATGCTATATAACACGTCATCTATCACTATGGTATAGTTACGTGTGTGTGTTTTCAGGATGGGGTTTCAGTATGGGTTCGGAGTTTCAGTTCCACAGTTGGCGTGTGTTCGTGTTGGTGTGTGCGCTGCCGGCCATCGCCGCTCTCATCGGCCTCACGTTCATGCCCGAGAGTCCACGTTTCCTGCTGGAGGTACAGGGTCAAAGGTCAAAGGTTATGCGCTGAGATTCAGCCTTACACACTCAGGAGAAGAGCAGGGGGAAAAAACAACAGACTTCAACAAGGAAGCAGGAACAGGACGACCAATCAGCAGAGGGAATGAGTTAACAACACAGGAAGCTGTGACCAAATAAGGAATAGGGGCAGATGTGTGGGACAGCATCAGTGCAGATGTGTCATGTATATATAAATATAAACATTTAAAAAATAATCATATACATATAAACATATCTCACTTACATTAGAAATATAAAATACAAATGAAAAAACTGTTTAAAACCATGTTCTCACCCACAATGTCCTCCTGTTCGTTCTTTCTTTCTTTTTCTTTTTCTTTGCTTTTTCTGAATTTGTTTTTTTTGTGAATCATAGCATCATTTAAAAAAAAAAACAGTAATAAAGTTATTCAGTAGTTATTTTGGTTCATTTCAGCACGCTAAACACGACGAGGCCTGGATGATCCTGAAGCACGTTCACGACACTAACTGGAGAGCGAAAGGAGAACCGGAGAGAGTGTTCACCGTGAGTGACGTTCTAACAGGAGGGAGCGCAGATCGGGTTTTACGGCTCTGTTTACGGATTTTATTACTTCACATTTTAATCTAAATAAACACTGGAGCTTCTGGTTACTGCACAGGTTTCTCAGATCAAGACCCCGAAGACACAGGAGGACGAGTTTTTTGAGATTCAGACCTCCACAGGAACGTCCTTCCAGAGATGGGCGGTCCGCACGGTGACTCTTATCAAACTGGTAAACTAATCAACAGTTTTTATTACATGCACTCTTGTGTATTTTACACACAGGACATGTTTAATGCTATTTTTCCATCTACAGGTGTTGAAGAACGTCGTGTCCCTCTTAGCTCATGATCTGAGACTCGCTACTCTGCTCATGGCTGTTATCTGGTTTACGATGGCTTTCAGGTAAAAGACGGTTTACAGAGCGCTCTTTATTCATAGACTTTATTTATTTCAGAGTCGGTAAAAATACCTACCAATTAACAAGCTCCAAAAATAAATAAAAACTTACCACTTATGTGATGTATCTGTCCATATTTAAATAGCATAAAATACATAATAACGAGCGAAAAAATGCTAATTATCACAAGTTATCACAAGGAGATAAACACCAGTTTGCATAACTTTTGGTAAATAAATAAATAAATACCAGTTAGCAAAAAAGTCACAACAATTAGCTTGTTATTTCAGCAGGATCTCAGTAAACACATAGTGTAGCAAAGCAGAACATATTAGTGAAATACATAATAATTAGCATAATATCGCAATGAAATATATACCATTTAGCGTAATATCACAAACAGAGATTAGCATCACTCATCTAAACACAGTACGTATAGTCTATAAGCTGACTCACAAACTTTACTGAACTGGTCTGAATTAACGCTAATTTCAGAATTTTATTAAATAGCTAGTTAGTCGTAGCTATTACAGATGCGAACTGCAAAGAAAGCGCTTGTAATGTTGCAGCTTCCACGTTTCACAGTTCTAACATTTGTGTTTGTGTGTTTTAGCTACTACGGATTAGCCGTGTGGTTCCCGGACATGATCAAGCATCTCCAGTACGAGGAGTACAAGTCCAAGGTGAAGACTTTCCCCAGAGAGAGAATCGAAAACTTCCACTTCAACTTCTCACTGGAGAATCAAATCCACCGAGACGGAAAATACATCAACGACAAGTGTGTAGTGTGAATGTAACCGAATACGAATGCGTTATTCAGAATGAACAGGAGGAGCAGGATGTGTGTGTGTGTGTGTGTGTGTGGATTAATATGAATATTAACATTAACATGATCATTAGCATGAATATGAATATTAAAATAATCATTAATGCGATCATGAACTTTAACACGAACATTAACATGAACATAAACTTGACAGTAACGAGAACATTAACATTAACACAAACAAGAACATGACGATTACATGAACATTAACTCGAGCATTAACATCAACATGAGCGTCAATGCGATCATTCATGTGATCATGAACATTAATATGAACATGAAAATTAACACAAACACAAACGTGAACTTGAACAACAATGTGGGTGTTAACGTGATCATGAACATGTACATTAACATAATCGTTAATGTGACTGTTCATGTGATTGTTAACATTAACATCAATGTTAAACATAAACATTAACGTTATTATTAATATCAACATCAACATTAACATCAAAGTTAACATTAACATTATTATTATCAACATCAACATTAACATTAACGTTAACATCAACATTAACATCAACGTTAACAGTAACATTAACATCAACGTTAACATTAACATTATTATTAATATCAACATCAACATTAACATCAAAGTTAACATTAACATTATTATTATCAACATCAACATTAACGTTAACATCAACATTAACATCAATGTTAACAGTAACATTAACATCAACGTTAACATAAACATTAACGTTATTATTAATATCAACATCAACATTAACATCAACGTTAACATTAACATTAGCATTAGCATTAACATTAACATTAACATTAACATTAACTTTAACATTAACATCAACATCAACATCAACGTTAACATTAACGTTAACGTTAACATTAACATTAACATTAACGTTAACATTAACATTAACATTAACATTAACATTAACATTAATATTAACGTTAACATCAACGTTAACATTAAAATGTGTGTTCAGTGCTGTATGATGCCTTTACAGCGTTCATTCATTCATCCTTAGTAACTGCCCGGTCAGCGTCATGGTGGTTTAAATTCAGCTGCTAGTTTGTATATATTTTGGGAAATAGTTCATATTTAATTAAAAAAAAGCTTTCAATTTAGGCCACGCCCACTTTTGGTGTAAATTCGAATACAGACACAGATAGTGGCACTGTGTTACTCCTGTAGTGTGTAAGTGTGTTATTACATCATGATCTCTCGCTCAGGTTTATCAGCATCGAGATGAAGTCGGTAAAGTTCGAGGACTCGCTCTTTGAGGACTGTTATTTTAAGGACATCAGGTCTACAGACACGTATTTTGAAAACTGCACCTTTAGATTCACCACCTTCTACAACACCAGTGAGTGGTAACTATGCGTATTAATTAAAGGTGTGGAGTGTGAGGAGCTCTCGACTGTGTGTGTGAGCTTCTGATCTCAGACCTGTAGCTGAAAGGGCTGTGTATTATTTCCTCAGATCTGTACAAGGAGAACTTCACTGACTGTACGATGGAAAACACGAGCTTCGAACACCCCAAAGCAGGCTGCCATCTAAACGTCGAGGAGGAGAACGACGTCCTCATTTACTTGGTCAGCTTTTTGGGAAGTCTGGCTGTGCTTCCTGGGAATATCATATCAGCGCTGTTCATGGATAAGATCGGAAGAATTAAAATGATTGGTGAGTTGACGTAAAATATCAAATTTACAGCAAATAATGCAGCTTTGCGTATATCACTGAACCTTTTCCTTACAGCTTCTCATTTTCAAAGAGCGTGTTTATCCCTCTGTTGAGTCCTGGATCATGATTGGTCAGAAGGTGTTGATTCATTTTCTATAACAGCAGCTCTGATTTATATTAATGCACTCGTTCTAATGCATTATCGTTCCTATAGCAACAGCTCATTCACAGGGACTCGTACCACATAAACGATTCAAAAATACTCGCTGTTATAGTGAAGTTTTCTTAAAGTTAGGAGATGATTTACCATTTATGGAAGGAGTCTCCAGTGTCAGCACTTCGTAACAGTCAGATGTAAAGCGCTTACGTTTTGCGGTTTCTCAGTAACTTGACGAGCTGTGGTTTTTTTTTTGTTTTATTAACTTAAAGAGAGAGAATAAAGAGAGGCTGGTGAGGGAACGACTGTTTATAGCTGCTATAACGTAAGTGACAACAGGAACTAACTTGTTTTGCAGTGTTAAATGGATAAAAAGCAAATGTTGTTTTCTAATAATCTGAATTTTTTTCTCTGTCACACAAACGCCAGGCTAATTGTGTTTTTTTTTGTTTTTTTTGTTTACCTTCTTGTATTTGTGTGTTTTCTGTGTGCAGGAGGCTCCATGCTCATCTCCGCCGGCTGCACCTTCTTCCTCTTTCTGAGTTACAGTCAGGCGGCCATCATCGCCTTGCAGTGTCTGTTCTGCGGCGTCAGCGTAGCGGCGTGGAACGGCATCGAGGTCATCACCGTGGAGATTTACCCCGCCTCTAAAAGGTATAGCATAAGTCAAAACCCTTTTCCACGCTCCTGCACTCTATCAACACGGCATAACATAACAAGTTAGCGTAACATTTTGGTAAATAATATTAATTAGCGAAACAAGTCGACCAGCTGCACGTGTCATTTATATTAAAGCAGCCTTGGGTTTGAGAAAAGGTCAGTTTATACTTCACACATGACTTTATGTGTGCATGGAGAAGCAGCAGCAGCGCAAGTGGCATTGTTCATTGTGTCTTATGTACATCTGGAAGATTAAAAGCAACATTCCCAAGATGGCTCGTCAGAACCCAAACTTCCATGAGCGTCAGGTTTCCGAGTCGAAATGTAAAATGTTTAGCGGTGAAATTAAAGACTGACGAGCTCCATTTGTCTAAAACTTTCTACTGTCGTCGTGATTGCTGTCATGAGCCGTGTCTCAAATCGAAAACGCTGACCTTACATTCAAAAGTTTTCACTCATCTAGAAAATCCAGAAGACTGGTACGCAAAACAGAGCTCTTGGTAGACGTAAAGTCATGAGAGGTTTTCAGAATTCAAACAGTAACTATAATAAGAAATCTGGTTAGTGTAGAATAGTACATAAGTATGTGATTTGTGACACAACGCTGGTTTGTGTATTTAATTGTGGACACAGTGTCACATGGTGCTGTACTTCTTCCACTATTTACGTTGGTATTGCACCACACGGACACAAAGCATATACACGTAGTATTATAAAGAAGTATAATTCAGACTAAAGGCTACATCTACATCCTAATCAAAGAAAAAAACACAACCATTAAACATTTTACTGAAGCCATAAACATCAGTTATTAAACATTTTACTGAAGCCATTAAACCCTCTTTTCCTCCCCCTTGCCTTGTTCTTACAGAGCCACAGCATTCGGTGTCCTAAACGCAGTGTGTAAACTGGCGGCCATCTTGGGCAGCTCCATCTTTGCCTCATTTGTGGGCATCACTAAAGTCATTCCCATCCTCCTGTCCTGTGCTGCACTGGTGTGTGGAGGACTGCTGGCTCTGAAGCTGCCCGAAACCAGAGAGAAAGTTCTGCTGTGATGGGAAAACAGCACACACACACACACACACACACACACACATACACAAAAGGCTGAAACACTAGTTGACGTGCTAACTAGAAATGTAATTATACAGACACAATATCCAATTATATTATCAATAAACTCACAAAAAAATGTCCAGAGACCAAAAACAAGTGTTTACGACTTTACTCCTGGTGTCCAAGAGCATCTCTGTAGATTTAATCGCAGAAATAGAAATAATCATCGATAAACATCACCTCAAACTAATTATTTACATGAACACATTTTTACTTCAGCTTGTCACTCTCAGACTCCGAATGACATGAACGTCATCTGAGTAACAGAATTATAATGTTTAAACACGATTAAAAATATCCCAGCCGAACAAAAAAGTCATTTATTCGATGATGAAACAGTAATAAACTTGTTAGGATGTTTTTTCATAGCACAAAGTACTGAAAATTTTGGCACCAGAAAGAATATGGGACCTCATGCAGGAACTCAGGGGGCGGGGCTAACAGCATGTTTGTATCTGATTGGTTACGCCGCATAACCTCATTAATAGTTTTTTTTTTTTAATTGCCTCTCTTTGCAATTTTTTCCCTCCATATGATAATCAAAACTTTAATTTACTTATATATCAGTGTTTATAAATGTTTAAAACTGTGTACAATATTACATTATTGTTGTTGTTCTAATCTACAGGAAAAAAATATTTTAGTTTTAATTTTAATTATTTGTCTAACAATTAATCGTCAATCAAAATTTTCATGCTGATCCAGTACAAATGAACAAAAAGACCTGAAGGAATTTTTTAACCAATCAGAGAGAGGAACAGAGTTAATCCGAGCCCTTCTGTCACGTTGGATTTAACGCTGGCGTCGCCGTGTCGTAATGAGGATGTGGTCGCTTTTACTGTCGTCATGGTGACCGTTTACGTTTCCTCTCAAACTGAACCAGAGCCATGTGTCCTGTTGGTTCTTGTTAGTTAAAGATGCAGTGAAAAAACACCCACTAATCCCCCAAACACTAAAAATCACAATCTAAAATCAGAATATAAACACAGAATAACAACGTCATGCACCTTCACTCACGCCTGCTGTAAACGTGAAGAAAGCCTCTAGAGCCGATTAAAACATATAGATTTCAGGTATCTCTGAAGACACTTCACTTTTCATTTATTCCACATGCACTATATACGTTAATATTTCCCCTTTTATGAGCTTTCTTCATGATCCTGATGTTCATTTGATTTCCTGAAGCTTAAGATTGAACGTTCCACCATGTGTGTTAGATTTGATGAGGAGTCTATGCTTTGAGCTGTGATCTGTCTCTCTGTGTTCACACCGGTGGCGGCGTAACAAGACTGGCGACAGAAGACGGAAAAGTGGGCGGGGAATAAGTGGAATTTAACTGGTGTGGTGACGCAGCAGGAGTGACGGATGGTGATATGGTTCTCTTCACCCCGCTGCTATGAAACGTCATCTGTGTGTTTTGGTTCCACGTTTTCATTTGCAGTCGCTGAGACTCGCTCTGCTGCTACGAGCTTTTCTGATTTACGTAAAACAGACCAGCGTCGGTGTCTCTGATGTAAACAGATCAGGGATGCACTGTACAGATGTGATTTATACGCAAGTAATTCTCTTCATTATTGATATATTTAGTCAGAAAAAAAATAACATCTGAAGCCCTGGGCGTATTTCGTGCAGAGACGACGTTCAGCTAAAAGCTTCAATATGACTTAATCGTGGCGCGAATGGACGTCACGCAAACGGCAGCACATGATTGGTCGTTACAAACGAGTCACTCCAACATGCATGACTTTGAGGAGTGGCGATATTTTTCCTGTAATCGTGGATGTCACGATTCCCGCTCTCAGTCCCCGAGCTCGGTGAACACTGCACTGTCTGTATTTTGTTGAATCGAGTCTTGTCTCCGCCCCTATCCTGCCATTGGTCTATTTCCAGATGTCCTCTGATCTTCTGATCATGGATTATCCTGTTTTAATGATCCCATCTGCGTTTTGGCTACAAAAAATACAATTAATGGATTTCCCAAAACGAATCATGCCGATTTCACACACTTGCGTCCTGCTTCCACTCACCACACACTGTTGAAAATTGTCATGAAATTTTAACAGCGCCACCTGCAGTACTGGAGCACTCGTACATGACGGCTGATATGAAACCGCAGAAGGTCTGCGAGCTTGTACACTCATGACGGTGATTTCGTCTTGGCACAACCCTCACAGACGTCGTCTCCACGTTAAGTATGCTGAGAACTTCACTTATCGGAGGAGAAATGGGTTTTTACATATGTTCTGTAGCTAGCTATGTCGTTTGTGCGCTCATATCGCACTAGCTAGGTGCTAGGAGTGAAACCATGGCAACCACTCATAAAGTGACCAGCACATAACGATTTGAGATGAAAAATGGCCGCCGGTGTGAACACAGGGTAAAGCTCGACACGCATCACAGAACCTCCAAAGACATAAATACAGATGTTAAAATCGTAACTGCTGAGCTGGATTTGTTTCGAATGCTCGTTTTTAAGTGTGCTAACTGTTAGCTGATGAGCTGCATGTTTGCTGCCGCCGTCTGTATCTGTTTTTCAGTGTCGTCAAACCCAAGCGAACGGTGCGAATGGCTTTGTGTGTGTTTTGTGTCACTGTAAATAATAATCGGATGGATATACGACGCTGTACAGAGTGTGTGTGATGGCTTGAACGTCTCGTATTAGTAAGTCTGGACTGTAAAGCAAGTTTAGGCCAAAAATTAAATGTAGTTTGCATGATGCTAAACTGGAGGCTATAAGCTTCCATTACTTGCTACATTAGCATTAGCTCCAGAAGTTACTAAAGAAGCAAACTTCACACACCAAACAATCTCGGCTTCATTACATCTGAATAAAGAGGGATGCTAATTTAAGTTATTGTTTTGTTTTGTTTTTAGCAGATTTGCTGCTATGAGACACTGAATGCTATAAAATAATTTTTTAGGTCACACTGATTGTCATAAACTGATCGCAGGTTCTTATTTATAACCAATTCTTCACTGTACTCTTAAACTCTTAAAGGAGCAGTTAGGACAGAAATGCTAATGCTAACAATGACTGAGAGTGAACAGCCTTAGCATGTTTGTTCAATGCTAAACAATAAACACTCTTCAGTCAACATTTACAAAAATCACTTTTGCTCTGTAGTGCATTTAGTTCATTTTTCTGGATCGGTTTTACAGTTAAAGCGTCTAATGTTAGAACACCTTTCTGCTACGCCATTAGCCTTTTTAGCAAAAAACTAGCAAATGTAGAACCTGACACATGCTAACACCTCGCTATGGTGGTTATTTAAGGTTTGGAGTGTTTATACGGTTTTATTCTCGGTGTGTGAGGGGTATGTTTAGTGTTTCTGTGTCCTCTGTATTTCAGGCCGTATTTACATAGAGTGCTAATCTGATGTGCTGATATGCTAATCGCTAATTAACATGATTAGCTGTACTACAATAAGAGCAACACACACCACAGTTTTGAACACAGCACTAATTTGCTTTATAAAATTTGTTCATAATCTGACTCTGAAGCTTTAACATTAAAACTAAATACTAATTTTATAAATTAAGCTTTAAATCTCAAATCCGTTTCTGCAGCGTTGTGTTCGATAATCAATAAAAACGATTATTTAATTTAACGGCTATTACAAAAAACAAAAAACAGTGATTTGGATAAATCTGTTGTAAAGGAGCTGGTGTGTGAATAATAACGTGTTTTATAACGTGTGAAAAACGTGTGTTTTGTTATTTCGTGTCCGTGTCATTGTGTAAAGAAAAGCCATAACTCTCTGCTTGTCTTTATTTTCTTTTGTTTTCGTGTCTGACTGGAATGGATTAATTATTTCAGTGTCTTGTCTGTTTTATTTTATTTTATTTTGTGATTATAAAATTAAATACATTTATTCACGTGCTATAAGGTGTGTGGTTTTGTCTCATTACCTGTAAAACCTTTTTTTTTAAAAAAAAAAACAGGAATCACAAGGAAAAAACAGAAAATAAAACTAAAAAAGTGAAACACCATTACAGATGAATTTCAGACGTTATGTCCGTAGATGTGAGAATTAGTTACCGGAATTCCGACTCTTTTCAGTGAGTCAACTCTCAAAACGTGAGTCGAATCCATAAGAGTCGATTCTTTTGGCTTTCAAATGATTCACTGCCATTTTTTTTATATTTTATTTACTGTCCCAAGTCGTCACTCTTTGCCTGTCCATCATTTAGACTGTTCAGTGAATTGCATGACGTAATTATATTCTTGCTGAGTCTCTGTTATTTTTTTAATTTCAGGCATTTTGTCTCAGGTGTGTCTGTACTTGCTTTCCTTCATTCAACTATTTCATATTATTCTGCATATTAAAAAACACATATCAAGTGATTTTTATTATTAAAAACACTGATTTTTCTTTCTGCTTCTCCAACTCACAGCCTGTTTTCACTTACCCTGCCCTCTCACAGTTTATTTTAATATTAATAATTCATATTTTGTGTATTTGGGAAACAGTTAAAGGATTTATTTGTCACTTTGCAGCAGGAATAAAACATTTCTCTTAGATTTATAACCCGGACACTCTACAAAGCTTGTATGAAATTGTCTTTGGGGATTTAGGAAACATGTGGAAAAAGGTTTTCTGGTCTGATGAAAGGTCAGAAATCCTACAACCATCCATGCTGTGAAGCGTGGTGGTGGTAGCATCATGATGTGCAGATGCTTCTCATCAGAGAAACTGGTCAGGGTTGAGGGTGGGATGGATGTGTGTATTGGTGATTTTAAAACATGTATAAAAACAAGGAATTCCACAGATTCCACATGTTGCTGAAATTCTTAATAATATTAAAAAAACGGGGAAAAAAACTAAATTTTCACAATGAACAACTTTTGTTTAAAAAGAATCTGTTTAGTAATGGACCACTCCACTTTTTATACTTTCTTACAGCAATCCTGTTGTCCAATTTATTTAAAAAATAAAAAGTAAACTTTTAAAAAGTATCATGTTAAAGATAATAATACATACACAAATGTGACAAAATATTTTAAATAGATTCAGAATAGAGAGATTATTCAGTTAGCAGGAATGACTTCCTGTATCACGTCCTGTTACATCGTGGTTATATATAAACACGATCTTCCGGACGCTGCTCTCCTCCTGATGTGTTTATCCAGTGGTTAGATGTCACACACTTGTGTTTCTTGTCTGTCGGCTTGTTTTTTCGTTCACACTCACGGTGTTAAATATTCCCCGTGACACAGAGAAGAAGAAAAAAAACACCAGTTCCCATGGGAATGCTGAGCTGCGCTAGAAAAAACTGTCTAATTCCACCATCCTTTAAAAAAAACTAGTATAATCTCTAACTGTCTGCTACTAAACTCCATGAAGGTTCTGAAATGATCAGTTGTCAGTCCTGTACGGTGTGTTCTGATTGGCTGAGAGCAGAATAATACGTATAAACGATAATACGTGCTGTTATAAAGAGGAGTGTACTAATTACATTAATATCAGGGTTAGTGTCTGAATTAAATGTCTAATGTTATTGCAATTTTTTAAAAAAAACATTCAAAAACAGGAAATTCAGGATATTTGATTGTATGATCAGATCTAATGTAATTAACTTAATTAGATTAATACAAATTTACTTAAACTTTTTAACCATTTATAGTTACGTTTAATGTTATGGAATAGCCGTGAAAATGTCCTGAAAACTATAACATTAATAACTTTTGTTGTTTTTTTAATTAATTGGCTTGGATTTTTATTTATCTATTTATTTATTTATTTTTTGGAAAAGTACTATTATGGATAATAATTTATGTTATGATTGAAATTAAACTTTTGCTTTTGCTCTAAATATAAACTGAGCAGGGTTTGTTTTGGAAAGAAGATGATGTAAAATCTTACCTTCCTGAGACCAGGTTCATGAGTAGCTAGGGTTTTTTTTTTTTTTTTTTTCTTGCGCACATTTACAGAGTTTTACTCTAGAAATGTTTACATGCATGCTTTCTTATTCATCACTTATTCATGAATGTCTTTTTCCTAGAACACGGTGTTTGTTCTGCATCAGTGTTTACACATATCAGTTCTATCATTTACAATAATTAGATAAAATGATTTGATATGAAATCAGTTCACTGTGACAAAATCACAAAAAATGAAGAAAATGCTCTGTAAGAAATAGTGATAGGTTTCGAGTAAAGAAGTAAATAAAATAAACTCTTACAAAAAAAAGCCTCATATTGTACTATATACTACAGGCTTCTTTAACGTGAAGCCAATTCAGTGCGTCATTTTTAAGAAATATGAACACAAACTTCAGAAAAAAGTCTGTATGATAATGTGAAATCAACAGGTAATTCATTCAGGCTGTCTTTTAAACCCAAATATTTAACTCAATAAAATCAAACAGTTGAATTACAGTCAGAGTCAGAGACGTTTATGAGTCAGAGCAGTTTATGGAAGAATGGAGAGATAAGAAACGTTCATCATTGTGATATTTTACATTATTCTAAAATGTTGATCCTGTTTACAGCTAAATCTGTCTGCGATTTTATTTTATTCACTTTCAGCACTTTCTAGCTGCTGAAGATTTAACTCTGTAGCTCGGCGTACACATTTAATTTGAGCTTAAATTTCTTTCCTAATAAGGACCTAGTTCAGGATTAAAGGTTAGTCACAAAACTGAAGATCTGAGAAAATGTTTAAAAATGCATTTCAGACCAATTGGTTTGTATGAGTAAGAAATATTCAAATAAAAAAATAAAGCTAAGTCTAAAACTCTGTAGTAAATCACAATGACTTCAAAAACTCCACCTTTTCTTCTGGAGAAAATTCCCACCTTTCCACACACTTAAAGGTGTCGGATAATAAACCGAAGAGCGATAAAGAGGAGTGAGAAACAGTTCGTGGAGCCGAAGTCATGAACTCTTGACCTCTCGGTCAGAAAATAAACACTAACACATCATTTTTAATTTTTTTTAAATTATTTAGAATCCTTTCTCTAAAACTGAGACTGGCGTTAAAGTCATGTGTGGAAATTTAATTAAAATAATAATAATAATAATAATAATAAAACTGAAACGCAGTGCAGTTCAGGGTGAAACTGACCACACACATTATTTAAATTATTATTTCATTTAATTATTATCGTAATTGTTTTTCTTATTCTGACATTTTTCCGAAATTCATTTAACATCCTTGAATATTTCAAGGTTCCATATAACTTTTTTTATTTGAGTTCATGGTATAAATATATGACTTACATCCAACTAATTGTATTTATGACAATTTCACCAAAATACTGATTAAATTAAAAAAACACACAATTTAACAAGAATTTGCTTTGACTTTATTGAGGGAAAACAAATCAGCTAATATCTAAAAATCACAAAATTACACAGAGATAGACTTAAATGTCTGGATTTGTGTTTGGAATTAATCCTGATCTTAATCTGAGACGTTGTAATTTTTTAAGATGTAAATTTATTTCCAGAGTCATTTTAATCTGAGCTCATAAATCTTCCTGGCTCTTGTTGCGGATCTCGGCGATGTGACGTCGTCTCCTCATCGCGCTTAACAAGCTTCATTATCTCATTTACATGTTTGGTGTGAAATTCCAGCGCAGTGAAAAGGTCTCGGCCATGATCCGACCTACACGAGGTGCCGCTTCACGCCTCTGTGGTTGGGGGCGTGGCAATGGAGTTCAGCAGGGTTTAGCTCCGCCTCTCAGTCTGACCCTGTCACCTCGTTAGTGTGCAGCTGTGACCTACTGACATCACTGGTTTATCAGTACACTGGTTTATCAGTACATCCACTGTGAATTTCATTTAAGAAATTCAGAAATCATATCACAAATTTTTATTTTGTAACGTGTGAAGTTTGCGTGTTGTAATTCTGCAGCTACGATGTTAATGCAGCTACGTAACGGAAGCTTATAGCCTCCACTTTAGCTCTGATTAAATCTGTACAAATCTGTGAGTTAAGAGTTTGATGGACACCATATTTGCATAAATAAAATAAGTCAATATTTTTTAAAAATATATACAAATCACATCACTATCATCTGAATAACTTTACAGTCTTCAAGCATTCCTGAAAGAGTTCCAGTTGTAGCCTAGTGTTGTCGTAGCGGAACCTTGTGTTTGTAAAGCTGAAGAATTCTTCAGACTTCAGGCCACGCCCCCTACCCGAGTCTGATAAACATGCATGCTCGTGTGGCTTCGTGCTGCTGCAGCAGTTAATGAGTCAGAGACGTTATTATGGTCAGAGGAGTAAAATTTCACGCGTCTGGCCGTGAGTCTCGCCGTGTTTTTGTTTCCCAGATCAGGATTTTTTTCCCCAAGTAGATGTGTAGCAGATTTGAAATAAATTTTGAAGAAACAAGTGGTCAAAAGAAACTTTTTGTGGATGTTTTTGTGAAGTATTTTGGAGAGATGCAACAAAATGATGTCATCAAAAAGCGTCAAGCCAAAGAAAGTCACATTCATTATATTATTATTCACTTCGAATAATCTACGTCCATCATCCTTTATTGCATCTTCTCTTTTTTTTTTATCCACAACATGACATTTAGCTCAGACAAGCACATATGAGAGTTTAAATTCTGGGGTTTCATTTCTAATTTCCTCAAATCCAATGCCCACACAGAACAGGTGGACGTTCTCTCTCTCCCTCTCTCTCTCTCTCGCTCTCTCCCTCTCTCATTCGTTTTCTTTCCCAGCGTCCTCAGCAGACAGACAGCAGTGGGCTGTAGACGCCTGTGGAGGTGTCACTTCACACCTCCTGGTGTATAAAATCCGACTCCGACTCTCCAGCCTACACTCGTCCCTCTGAAAGCAAGAAGGATGGATGTTTCCTCTCCTCTCTTCAGCTACAGCTCTCTCAGCTCTGATTCAGAGATCTACAACATCTCATCTCCCGAATCGTCTAGCGAAGGAAGGCCAAAGCCAAGGAGGACGCGCTGCAAGAACCCGAGCAAGCAGAGGAGGAACGCCAGCGAGAAAGAAAAGCTGCGGATGAGGGATCTGACCAAAGCGCTCCACTATTTAAGGACGTTTCTTCCACCGTTCGTGGCTCCGGCCGGACAAACGCTCACCAAAATCGAGACGCTGAGACTCGCCATACGCTACATCTCCTACCTGTCCTCTCAGCTCGACCTCGAGATGTCCCACTGCCAGAACAAAGAGCTCAGATCTCCTCAACACAGCTCGACTTCCCATTCCTGGGAAGCAGGAAATCTAGGAAATGAAATGGAAGCCTTCCATTTCCAGAAGAATAAACATCCTCACAGCGCTTTTTACGAATGCTGGACTGCAAGAAATGGAAAAACGTTCCAAGATGAACAAGAACACATCACTCCTCCTCACAGTGACCTCATCTGTGATCACGGACTCCTCGAACAGCGTCACGTTACACTCCAATCAGAAAGCAGATTTATCCAAGTGGAAACAGAGCAAAGAGACGGGACTGAAATGGAAATTCCCAACTGCGGTGAACTCTTCAGCTCCGGCTTCGACTCTGGGATGAATCCGCAAACATCCCTGTCACATCAGGTAAGAATAATTAATACAAATAATATTCTCTAGCATAAAGACGCCAGCTTTATTTAGTGAAATGAGTCTAAAACGGTGTGTTCTGATTGGCTTAGATGAGTGCACATGATACACTGTGGACATTTAAATCCAATTCAATTTGATTGGGATCATTTTCCATTTAATTTGAGGATTTCCTCTATTAAACAGTGGATTATTTGATGTATAAATATATGCTCTATTTGCTAATAAATAAATGATATCTGAAATTAAGTGAAGTATTTTTTGTGCTTTTAGGACTACAGTAAAGCTGTGCACTGTGAGAGTACAGGACGTGACTTCTGGATCTGAATCTCATCATCTTTACTATAAATTACTTTTCCATGTACAATAATTAATTTATTCTAAATTAACATTTTTGTCTTATTGTAACATTTCTATTTTAATAACCTTTTTGTACAAAAATTAATTCATAATATTTATTTATTCTAACATTTTTAAAGTCCTGTTTGCATTGCTGTTTCTGAAAAATATATAAATATAAACATATATAGTATGTTTAATCTGTTTGTCTTTTGTCATGATTCGTTAATATAAATATATCTGGATATATTTAATTTATATTAAATCTGAATCTGTATCTGTGTACATAATATCAGTGACAAAAAAAAACTAAAATATTAAATAGTAAAAAATAGCCAAAAAAAAGTGTAAAAAAAAAAAAAGATTAAAAGTAAAGTACAGTAATTAAACATGACATAAAAATATATGAAATTAAACTTCCTCTCATCCTATTCAACATTTTACAGATTAAACCACAAACATGTCAGTTCTTCAGTACCCATAATTCCTTGAGGACTGAGCGCATATACTGTATCTCCTTTCAGTGGATTTTCTGAATAAAGACAAATTTGTTTCATGCAACAAATATCCGATTAAGGTAATCTGGAGAATCAGAATATTGTCTTAATCTGAATCAGGCAATCAGATTCCGGCATTTACACGCGTGACTCACTACTAATTAGAATACTGCCAATTTCTGATTAATATTGGAATATTGATGTGACTGCAAACATAACCAATGAGACAAACACAATCCAGAACTTAAATAGTGACGCTAATTAGGTGGAAAACAGGTGTGAGTGATCAATGAGGCATGTGATTTGGTCACGTGATGTGCTGGTGCTGATGGGTAATGTAGTTCTGCACTATGCAGCGCTACCATGACAACTAATACATAAATCACATTTGCACCTACATTAGAACCACAGTTGTACTTTATATAAATATAAAATCAGTTTATCCAATTGAAAGGGTATTTTGATGGATTTAAACAAATGAACGGTTGCTTATCTGCAATAGTTTAATGATTAATACAATTGGCTGTTTAGGTATTCTGTTTGTCAGTACCCCTAAATGGGACGTAATGAAATAAAATCCTAAAATCCTTTTCCTTAAAGTATTCCTAAAAATGTTCATTGTGGTGATAAACAACTTCTTAACAAGTCACAAAACAAAACACTTCCCTCAGAAACGAGTAATGCACGCGCCAAACAGCGCCATCTTGTGAAACTAGCCGCCATTTTGTGTAACTAGCCTACTTGAGCTTCAGCCTTTAGCAAGCTAGTGCTAATGTAGTGCTAATGTTTACTGAGAAATTGCCCAAAAGTACAAAAGAAAGTTCAGCTATTTACAAGTTCTGAACAGATATTGTGATTTTAAAACCATCAAACTGTCATGAAAACTGTCATTTACTCTAAAATAGAGTAAATGTCCATTTTAAGCTTAAATTTAAGCTGTAAAATGCGATAGCTGAAATTTGTCCTGTGCTAAGCTAATTTGTTCGGTAGCATGTTAGCTAGAAAGCTAATGCATTTTAGCGGGAAACGGGTGTAATTTTTTTTTTATGACAAAAGGTCAACATAAACCTTGAGCTGTATAGCAATATGTTAATTTTTGTGTAATGTGTATCTTTTATCTACATCTCAGCTTAATCCATTATTGGTAGATTTAATCTTAAGGCTAACCGCTAGTTAGCCGCTAGCAAGCTAGCCGTCTTCCCTTAAACATTATTTATTTATACTTATTATTATAAGTTAAGTGTTTCAGTAGTGTTTAAATATGACAATACAATGATTTGCAAATCCAAAATATTTCATTATTTATGATTAATTGACTGTTGCGGTTGCACTAATTATTATATTATAATAATACTAATAAATATTATGAATAAAATTATATAAATATAATTACGATATGAATATTACTCTAAGTAATAATTATGGTATTAATAATTATACGTAATAATTATAATAATATGTTCTTGTGGCTACTGTAATTTCTATCACCTCTTGCATGTGGCTTATGTAATGTGTATTAAATAATAAAAACATCTCCATGATATCTCCATGATGCTTATAGGTGTTGATGTTTAAATGTTCAGAGCAGGAAACCGAACCAGCACGGCTCCGGACATCAGCGCCTCCGTTCTTCTGACTACGGCACCTGTGACCCGTGACACAGCGACCCGACTCAGGCTGCTGTCACAAAATTGACTGCAACTTTTGTGCGTTTGATAGAAAAGAAGAAAGAAGAAATAACAGAAAAATGATGACATGCTGTCACTGACAGTATTGTCTGAAATACTGAAATAAATAATGAATAAAAAGCACATTGTGCACATTGTTTTACTTTAATATGATAACGCTTTACTTTAATTCTTAAGTTCATCCTTAGAGTAAACTATAAACATGGTTATTTTATACTGTTAAAAACAGACAAAGAACACAAACCACAGCGTAATAAAAGTCTACAACACACATAATGTCTAATCATTTCTATTTCTGTTGCTGGCACATGTGCCTGACATCCACACTGTGATAGGAGAGAACGCTAATATGATAACGCTTTACGTTAAAGTTCATTTAAGTTGTGCATTGATACATCATCAGTAACATTAATAAAAATTTTAAAAAAAACAACTAAACAAGGCGAATAATCAAAATCAACCTCACACACAACACTTTAACAATACGACGCCTCTATTCAATTCTCAATTCTGATTGGTCAGGAGGTGTGGATTAATTTTCTATAACAGCAGCTCTGAACGTAGTGAAGCCTGTATTATCTTATAGTATAGCTTAAAGTAAGGACACACGCATTTAAGGAAGGAGTCTCCAGTGTCAGCGCTCTGTAACAGTCAGAGATAAAGCTGTAAGTTTTCCGACATCTTAGGGACAGGGGGGTTTACGCTTCTTTGCGGTTTCTCAGTAACATGACAAGCTGTCAGGAAGCTGTTCAGGAAGTTATCTACATTTAGTCACATGCTGTAGTTTAATCTGCTCAGATTCCCAAAACTCCAATCAGCACGCAGCATCAGCTCCCGACCACCACTCATCCCGAGTGACTCTGCACCTATGGAAATTGCTCAGGTCAGTCTATCTTCAGGTGAAAAGGAACCTCAAAGACGATTTGGTTTGTGGAAATAAAGTGTATCTCCAAGCAACATGCTCACTGAGACCTGAAAACAAGGGACAAAAACAGGTGAGTCAAGCCATTACACTACCCCTGAAAAAGTGTTCGGAATCTCAGCATTTTCCACCACACTCTGACTCCATGGCTCAGTTACTGAATATCCGTCTTGTACCTCTCACAGGCACTTTGACCATCAAAGCTCTTGATTCCACTCCCTTAGGAGGGGGAACATTTTCAAACCCAGCATCCCTCTTCAAGTGCTGAAAGTCTCTTTCATGATAACCGTTTTAGGTTCCCCCTGGCTGTCTAAATATGACCCTCACATCTTGGAGCAAAGCATGCTTTAACACCTGTCTGTCCTTCCTGATTCTTTTCTCACCCCATCATGGTGAAGAGCTTTATGGGAATCCCAAAACTCTAAGTCATGCATCCATGATTCCTCAATCCTCCCTTCTTCAGCCTGCTTTCCAGAAATGAATTGAAGTCGGCCATCTTTAAGGATGCACCACTTCTTTAAACACTTGCATGAACTGAGGAACGAGTAGAGAGGAAGCTTCTAGATTTCTACACCTGTGGTAGACATCTTAATTAAATAATGGCTTAAATTAAAAAAAAAATCAGCGGCTGAATGTTGATTAAAATGTGTCTGACTTTAATAAATGGCTATATTACAATACAGGTGATTAGAATTTTTTTAGGCTAAAATATTAAAAACACATGGCCTGACAGATCATCACCATTAACATTATTATAAAGGTTTAGATTTCAGACTTCCTTGTAGACCTTTTTAGGTCAAAATGCTTGTCCTATTCATCCTTTTGGCTAAATTTTTTTTTCAGTGCATCCCTAATAAATCTACCTAACTGATGTTAGCTATATCCGTGTCTAACGTTAGCTAAGTGGAACACAGACAGATTTTATTTCACATTAATGAACTTAAAATATTCTCCATTTACCACAACAGCAAGACAGAAATAAATCTAATGGCTCTGTCCCTTTGGCTACGAAGATCATCCGTGTATTATAACAGCGGCCCACATCTCATCAGGGCCTGTGTTTAAACACACACTTGGGGACGTTCCCTCGCTGCGTTTCCTACGTGACGCCATCTTAAAGCCTGCTTCATTACTGCATCAGCGCGATTGAAGTGTTAGATCAACGTAGACTTCAGGAGCAGAATTTTCCCAGAAATCTGTCGCAATTTTCTTTTCAGATCAATAAACTAAAAAACAATAAAATACAATTTAAAAAAAAACAAATAAATGTTTAATAATATATATCCACTCCTCGTTGTGTCCTTGTTGTTTGTGAAAGATGTTTGCATTACACACTTCTGAGTCATGGGTAAAAGTACTGAAAAGGCGTGAAACACTACTGCACTAAAAGGATGTGATTCAGGAAAGACAAACTCACCATGTATTTAAAAAGGAAAAAAAAAAAAAAAAGAAAAAGAGACATTTTTCATTTCCACTTTTCAGTTCAGATTTAATTACTTAATTAATTCAGACAGTTAATTAGCTGTAGCTGTCCGGTCAGTAGTGTGTAGCGTGCGAGGTGTCCTGGGGTGACCAGAGACAGTTAGACGAACATTAGTGACACTTTAGCCCAAAAGGAATCATCTCCCAAAGTCACTTTCCTCCAAATAATTAGTATCATAACTCAACCACATTTGGGGTAAAGGGAGTATTATTGGTGTTATTATTATTATTATTATTATTATTCTGCAGCTTTAATGTGTTTGATCAGTGATAATGGTACTGTCTGAAACAGGTGGAGGGATAAAATAAATAACTAATACTGAGTTTAAGCAGCGCAGTGTGTGTGTGATAATATACACATATAAATACACACACGCAGTCAGTCCACTTACGGTAAGAGCTACAGGCCACACACACACACACACACACGACTGTGCAGAAGTAAACGCTCTTCATGTTCAGCACTGCACACAGGAAGTCCAGCTGTACAGTGACATGTTAAAGAAGGGGGAAGGGGAAATTGGAGGCGGGGCTCAGTCCATAGGGGCGGGGCTTGCGTGTGATTGATGGGCAGGTGTTTGTTGATCCTCAGCCTTCCTGTCCGAAGTCCTCTGTGAACCTCTTTACCTTCAGCAGGTCTTCAGCGTTCACCGTGGGCCGAGTGGTGGACAGAGAGCGCAGCATGTCGGCCTGGGACACACACACACACGCACACACACACACGCACACACACACACGCACGCACACACACACACGCACACACACACACGCAC
>CM075009.1:27552860-27561402 GCA_037576675.1 Pangasius sanitwongsei
TGCAGTTTCTTCTTCTCTGGGTTTTCACCTTCACTGTCACTGTCACTCCTGAAAAACACACACACAGATAAATGAGTAACAAACAGAGCTGAGAAAGTGAATAAGAGTGTATGTGTGTGTGTGTGAGTGACAGACAGAATGTGTGTGTGTGACAGACAGAATGTGTGTGTGTGTGTGTGTACTTGTCATTGCTCTGCGCCTCCTTCACAGGTTTCTTGCCCTGCTTGTCCTTGTTCCTCAGGTAGGCCTTCAGCTTCTCCGCCCGCTCCAGGTACTGCATGCACTTCCCCCTGATACTCTCCTTCGCCTTATCACTGTGAGCCTCATCTACAGAGAGAGTGAGAGGAAACACACAAAAATATTCAATCTGTGCCATTTCATTATCACACCACTGTGTGTGTGTGTGTGTGTAAAATCCTTAAGAAGCATAAAACGGTCTCTCTGACAGGTCTTTTAAAAATACAGTAAGGTCTGTCATCTTCACATGGCTGCGTTTATCACAATGTACAGCAAACATCAGAGCGTGTGGGTGTGACTGTGTAACTGTGTGTATAAGAATGTGTGTGAGTGTGTGAGAGTGTGTATAAGAATGTGTGTGAGTGTGTGAGAGTGTGTATAAGAGTGTGTGTGTGTGTCTCTCCCTCACACTTGATGGCGTGTAGGAAATACTCCACAGCGTGCTGGTACAGTCTCAGAGCCTCCTCATAATTCTTCGCCTTATCCTCCTCTGTGGCTTTAGTGACCAGATCAATGGCTTTCTGTGGAATACACAGGAGAGGGGGATTTCAGAGGAACACACATGGCAACCCCACTGCTACAGCACACACACGGACACACACACGGACACACACACGGACGGACACACGGACGGACACACGGACACACACACGGACACACACACGGACACACACACGGACACACACACGGACACGGACACGCACATGGGCACACACACACGGACACACACACGGACACACAATGATGCATGAGGGATTTCAGAGGACACAAATGACCTCCATGCACTTCTGCGTCCCCCCTCACGCTCCCCCTTTCCCCTCACGCCCCACCTTTCCCTCCTCACGCTCCACCTTTCCCTCCTCACGCTCCACCTTTTTTTCCCCCCTCACGCTCCACCTTTTTTCCCCCCTCACGCCACACCTTTCCCCCCTCACGCCACACCTTTCCCCTCACACGCTCCACCTTTCCCCTCACACGCTCCACCTTTCCCCTCACGCTCCACCTTTCCCCCCTCACGCTCCACCTTTCCCCTCACGCTCCACCTTTCCCCTCACGCTCCACCTTTCCCCCCTCACGCCACACCTTTCCCCTCACGCCACACCCTTCCCTGCACTTCAGTCCATACACACGCAGTGATTTACAGTAAAATCTGTAAATCATTGTTTGAAAATATTCCAGACTGTATATATTTTTTTCAATAAAGTTTAAAGTTTTGTGTGGGTGGATTAACAGATACACTCCAAGTCTTGAGAGTTTTGAGAGATTCTAAATAGAAAGTGTTAATAAAGCCACAAGTCAATACATAACAAACAACTGTAAACACTTAGCCAGCTATGCTAAACTAAGCTAAGCTAAGCTAATTTGTGTGTATAGTGAATGGGAGAATGGAGTTAGCATCGATTAGCCTTCAGATACACAGCTACACAATGAGTAATGAAAATAAAAACAACACAACTATAGCAGATGTAGTATAACCTACATTTATACATTAATGTTATTAATATAAGTAATAAATAATTAGCGTAGTTTAGCCTCTCTCTGCTAGCTAGGCTAGGCTAGGCTAGGCTAATGCTAGCTCCGGTACCGTTACCTGTAATGTTGACGTTGTCATTTCATCTCACGCTCGTGCAATTTTTCCCTCCAGTTTCGGCTTTTTTATATTCCTAACAGCCTCAAAACCTTTTTCGTAATTACTTTCGTAACAATTCTGTTTTTTTCCCCCTCACACAAAAACAAAAAAACGAATGTAAATAAACCGTTAAATTCTCATCACCAGCAACACAGGCCACTGGGAGCACTGACGTCACAGCGGCGCCGGAAGTGACTCCACCGCCTTCTTTTCAGCAGATTTTTTATTATTTTATTTTTTGAAATACTTCTAGAAGCTTATGTTGTGTCAGCAAGTAACCACATACAGAAAGTATTCGTATTTTTGTTTTGTTTTTAAATTTCGAATAGCATTTTATGTTGTGGTAATTTTCCCGCCCATTCTAGAGCTGTCGAGGCGAACAAACTACACTTCCCATAATGCACCTGCGCAAGAGCCTGCTTTCTTAACGGCATTTTATAAGTAATATAAATAATAAATATGTTTAATTCTTATTCATTGTGCATTGATGTTGCTTTTAGATGTACTTTGTTTATACTTTTTGGCTGATTTTAGCTAGCTAGCAAAATGGGCGGGGTTACAATCTAAATGCCCGGATGAAACTGCAGTAGCAGGTATAAATGTTTGGATTCTTTAATTTAAAAAATAATTTTAAAAAAATTACCTAATGCAATATTTATTGTGATTAAATATGTACATTTATTATGATTATTTATTTTTAAAAAAGTCATTAAAATAATTCAGCAAAATACAACCGGACATGTGCTGCCCCCTAGTGGTCATTCTTCAAAACTGCATAAACATAATTAAAAAAAAATCTTTTTCGATTTGGAAATAAAACGCCAGAAACCCAGCAGTCCTGTAAATGTGTAACAGTTGTTTATTTATATGCTGTATTTATTGTATTTATTTACACATTATAGAGAGATTTTAACATTGCATATGTTATAAAGAGTATTCTGTATGAACAGTGCTTCAGCAGCAGAGTGTGTGTGTGCTCTGTGTTAATATTCTCTCTTTTTTTTTATCTTTCTTTTATGATTGTGTGAACGCAAAGCTGCCACATGTACAAAACTTTGGTGTGGAAGAAAAAAGCAGTTTTAAAAAACTATTTCGCTTTTATAAACAGATGATAGATTTAAAGAGAAATGCTAAAAGGCTATTAAACAGTCTCAGAGGTGAGTACAAATATACAGTACATTCATCATTCCTCACACTCCTCTGTGTGTGTGTGTGTGTGTGTGTGTGTGTTGATTTAGTGCCCTGTCTTTGTACATCTGGAAGATTCTTTAGCACTAACACACTCACATCAGCTCAGTTAAGGGGATCTAGAGGAAGCAGGATCGATCAGGGGCGGAGCTTGTCCTAATAACCATCTCTGATTGGTCAGATGTGAGGTTCATGTAACGATCCTCTTTATAAAATCTGATTTTAGTGAAAGTCAGTTTTATGTTTATCTCCATCATGGTGGAAACAAGGCTAATTTATCTCTCAGAGACCGAGTACGCACACATACACACACACACACACACACTTAAAACACTGAGTGAGATCTGATATGCTCGCTGTCCTCCAGCTCTTAGAAGGAAATGTCTAAGGCCACTAAAAAGTGCACACACAACCAAGTACACTAATTTATCAGTGATGATCTGTGTGTGTGTGTGTGTGTTGGCTTAACGAAAGGAGTGAGGTCACACACTTAACAAGCTCGTTAGGGGGAGAGGAGCTAGCTGCCCTGAGTGTGTGTGTGTGTTTGTGTTTGGTTTATGGAATGTTCTAGAAAATGCCCCACCACAAAAAACACACAAGACTCAGCCTACTGTGTGTGTTATATCGGGTGTGACTCTCCAGGCCACAAGGGGGCAGTTTCTTTGTGTGTGTGTGTGTGTGTGTGTGTGTGTCCTATATAGCTACTGTAGTTTGGAACACTTCCATGTCATTGATAATTGACTAACTAACAGTAACTATCCTTTGGAATGTCTCTGATTATAATATTACACTAAATATCGCAATATCTCCTCTAACTGATAATGGGGACGCGCCCACACGCTTCACAGCGTCCCGTAACCCACAGTCACGTACGGAATGTCGGAAAAGTGATCCACAGTGTGCGGAATGTTGTTTAACCTCCATCAGACCTGGCCCCCAAGCATCATTATTATTATTATTATTATTATTATTGTCAGTGACTGTCAGTATGGAGGCCTGGAGAGGACATTAAAGGATTTTTTTGATTGTATGTAAAGCCTGGATATAATTTAAGTGCAGAACATTTATAAGTTCTAATGTGTGCGCATGTTTCAGTTTATTCTGCTCCGAATTTTCAGAAATGAATAAAACTGTTATGTTTTATTACGTCGTGTTTATTCGTGCTCTCGTCTAATCCCTCTCGGGGTAGCACTGGATCCGGAGTCTGTCCCGGGAATTAAGTAAACTTTCTTAGCTTTCTAAATGGGTTTCTCTGATAGGAGAAGGGTGATAAAGTTCTACATAGAACCCTAATGGGTTCTTCAGAGAGACAAGCGCAGAACCTGTAACAGTGAGCAGCTGCAGAGCGGCTGAAGGACTTCTGTCTAAACGTTGTTGGTGTTGTTGTTGTTGTTGTGCTGCATTTATGATAACTGGGAACTCGTAATTTTTCATCTCGGAACCTCGTACTTCCCACATCAGATCTTGAAGTGATGTCACAGAATCACAACTCGGACATTCCGAGTGGGAATTACGAGTCGTTCCTACCAGGAAGTCAGAAACCTCCCAGTTCCCACATGATCATGAACGCAGCATAACTAATACCTCTACACTGATCTCATTAACAGACTTATTATTTATTTTACACAAACACTTCAATCAACAACAAGCCGATCCTGCTAACTCAGAAATTAATCAGCGTACGGAGTTACTGACTCGTGTTTCTTTAGTTTTTTGTCATTTAAACTGTTCTTATTATCCGGTAAAGCGCCTTTAATGTTTTTTTTTAAGTGCCGTATAAAGAAAATGATCATGACACACAGCTGTGTTTCTGTAAATATCCGCTCCATGTGACCATCAACAGAGTGACGCTCCGCTCCGATTGGTCACTCGCTTACTCTCTAACAGCCAATCAGAGGGCTTTAACATCATTTATCCCATAAGAGAATCATGTGATAGCTGTTTTACACACAGACACACACACACACACACAGCTATAATCCTGCACTGGAATTCCTCACTAACCGACACACATACACACACACACACTCTCACACACACACACACACACACACTCACACACACACACACACACACACATTAATACTATAGTTTTGCATATTTAGCGATGTCGTCCTATGTTTATCTCTGATTAGACATACAAAGGCACGTCTGGTTAACCTGAACCATGCACACACACACACACACACACACACACACACTCTCTCTCTCTTTCTCTCACACACACACACACACACACGCGCACACACACACGTGCATATAGGTTTACGTGAATGGAACAGAATTCACATAATCCATTATGATACTCCATTAAGTGAGATAAATGTGTGTGTAATAGGAGGAGTATTTATGGAACACTCTGTCTATTCATCCCTCCATCCCTCACTTTCCACCACTCTCTCTCTCTCTCTCTCTCCATTTCTCCATCTCTCCGCTCCTCTCTCCGTCTCTCCGTCAGTCTCACGTGATCAGTCCCAGGCGTGCGAGTTTGGCCGAAAGGAACGAGTGGAGAACAAACACCACTGGCTTTGGGTTGGAGCGCAGATCAAACACCTGCCAACACACACACACACACACACACACACATTAACAAAGACCATCTATCTGTTTTTGTGAAACTGGAACGAACCATTCAAGGAGAAAGGGAGGGGGGGAGTCAGATTCATAATTAAGCTATCTTGAATAAACTGGAATGAACCATTCCTGAATACAGAGGGGTGCCAGATTCACCATCTGTCTACTTTAGTGGCATGAACCATTACTGGATCATCACTGGACTGAACCATTCTTGAACAGTAGAGGGGAGGGATATGCTATTAACAGCGAGTGTGATGTCACTGCTGTGACAGTTCATGTGTTCACGACGGTATTACAGGAAGTGATTAGTTACCAGTTCCCCCTCGGGCCCCCCGAAGTCGAGGTACAGGAGTCTGACTGCGTCGTCTGCGGAGTTGCGCAGTTTGTCGTAGGGGTAGTGAAGGAGCACAGCGCCACCTACAGGAGCTCCTCCTCCTCCTCCTCCTCTCAACACAGTGAAGCCTCGCTCATAGTGCAGCACCAAACACACCTCCTCCCTGTTCAACACACACCCTGCACACACACACGCGCACACACACACACGCGCACACACACACACGCGCACACACACACACACACACACACACACTACAGTTACATGTCTGTCTCTGTGTGTGTGTGTGTGTGTTGTGTGTGTTGGAACTGAAACATTGTAGAAATAAAAATAAATGTGTAATGTGTGTGTCTCTCTCTCTATCTGTCTGTCTCTCTGTCTGCGTCTCCCCCATCTCTCTCTCTCTCTCTCTCTCTCACAATCTCTCTCTCTCTTTCTCACAATCTCTCTCTCTCTCTCTCTCTCTCACAATCTCTCTCTCTCACAATCTCTCTCTCACACACAATCTCACCCTCTCTCATTCTCTCTCTCCCTCTCTCTCACACTCTCCCTCTCACATTCTATCTCTCTCTCTCTCTCTCTATCTCACAATCTCTCTCTCTCTCACACAATCTCACCCTCTCTCTCTCTCTCTCTCTCTATCTGTCTGTCTGTCTCTCTGTCTGCATCTCCACCATCTCTCTCTCTCATTC
Source organism: Pangasius sanitwongsei (assembly GCA_037576675.1). Classification (NCBI taxonomy): domain Eukaryota; kingdom Metazoa; phylum Chordata; class Actinopteri; order Siluriformes; family Pangasiidae; genus Pangasius; species Pangasius sanitwongsei. The sequence continues at coordinate 27,559,519 of CM075009.1, forward strand.
TCTCTCTCACCCTCTCTCTCTCTCTCTCTCTATCTGTCTGTCTGTCTCTCCACCATCTCTCTCTCTCTCATTCTCTCTCTCTCTCTCCCTCCCTCTCACATTCTCTCTCTCACACTCTCTCACCCTCTCTCTCTCTCTCTCACACACACACACACACACACACACCTATGGACACCTCTTTGACGAGCTCTGCGGCGGTGTGTGTCCCCTGCACGAGCGCTCGTGTCCATGACGACAGGTCCCAGTGCGTCTCCACACGGAACACGTGAGACTCGACACCACGACTAGAACCCGTCCGAGTCATGAAGAGAAGATCAGAACCTAAAGATGGGGAACCACGGGTACTGCCCGAGTGAACGAGTCTACAGAGAGAGAGATGAACTTTAGTTTAGAAATTTAGGCAGCAGCATGTGTGTGTGTGTGTGTGTACCGGGTGGTCAGCAGTGTGTTTGTGTGTGTGTGTGTGTGTGTGTACCGGGTGGTCAGCAGTGTGTGTGTGTGTGTGTGTGTGTGTGTGTGTGTACCGGGTGGTCAGCAGTGTGTTTGTGTGTGTGTGTGTGTGTGTACCGGGTGGTCAGCAGTGTGTGTGTGTGTGTGTGTGTGTGTACCGGGTGGTCAGCAGTGTGTGTGTGTGTGTGTGTGTGTACCGGGTGGTCAGCAGTGTGTGTGTGGTCAGTGGAGTACTCCAGCTCTCTCGTGTCCACGGCACCGAGTCAAACAGCAGGATGTCTTTCTCCGTCATCGCCATGACAACTGGCCTGTACTGGTGACGCCCACCTTCCATAGTTACCTGAACAAATACATATACAGTTAGACACACGTCAGACAGACAGACAGACAGACAGACAGACAGATAGATAGATAGATAGATAGATAGATAGATAGACAGGCAGGTAGGTATACAAATAAACAGACAGACAGATGGACAGACACAGAAAGATCTTATAAGTCATAAAGACGCACATGCAGTTTGTACACAGCTCTGTGTGTGTGTGTGTGTGTGTGTGTGTGTACCTGCTCTGCGAGCCAGCCGATGTGTTTGAGCTGTGTGTGTGTGCTGGAGGCGCTCAGGTAGGCGTTGATGTGTGTGAGTGTGTGTGGCAGCAGCGCGGCGATGTTGGCGTGGATGGCGGTGAACCAGGAGTGTGCAGTGGCCGTGTCCTTACAGCGCAGAACCACCGAGTGCTGACCGTCAGGAGAGTGCAGCTCCAACAGCCTACACACACACACACACACACACACCACATTATAAGAGCACATTCTAAACTAACTGGCCACTATATTAGGAACACCTGCTCTTTCATCCAATTATCTAAACAGCCAATCATGTAGCAGCAGCACAACTGATTGGATAATTACATAACACCAAGGACTACATGTGATGTGTTAAACACTGATCACACACACACACACACACACACCTGTTCTCCAGGTCAGGCATGGTGAGGTTCCTGCAGATGAAGCTCATTTTCAGTGGAATGATCTTCCTGTCTTTGGTCGTGTTGTGTTTTGGAGAGTCTTCGCTCCCGTCCCAGCTCAGCTCCGACAAAACCAGCGGCTTCTTAAAGAGAGGAGACACCTCACGGATATACCTTACTGCGGAGAAAACACACACACACACACACACACACACACAAGGTTTGGTGAACTCTGACCTGCGAATTCGTATCATGTCATGGCGTGACCTCTTCAGAAAATCCAAGATGGAGGAAGCACTGATTACACTGATTACTGAACTCTGTCCCCCCCTGAACTTCACTACCCCCTCCCTCCCCACTACTGTTTATACTGTACATTCCCTTTATTTACTACTGTTTATACTGTACATTCCCTTTATTTACTACTGTTTATACTGTACATTCCCTTTATTTACTACTGTTTATA
>CM075009.1:27581416-27583916 GCA_037576675.1 Pangasius sanitwongsei
TATTTCTGTAAAGCTGCTTTGTGACAATGTCCATTGTTAAAAGCGCTATACAAATAAAATTGAATTGAATTGAAATTGAGGTGTAAAGGTGGAGCTGTGAAGACATGGTGTGGAGGTGTGGAGGTATGGAGATGGAGGTGTAAAGGTGGAGCTGTGAAGATGTGGTGTGGAGTTGTGGAGATAGAGGTGTGGGACTCACAGGTTTGAGTGGAGGTCTGGATCTGATGAAATCCAGTATGAGTTCGTGAGCGTTCTGTTTGACTCGGGTGGGAATGTCTCCATCCACCTGACACACACACACACACACACAAATACACAGTAATACACATGCTCATCAGCAGAAAGGAACGTCCACTGAGCAGATATTTTGTGTTTTAGTGTCATTACATCAGGGACATGGACATGCTGGTGTGTGTGTATGTGTGTGTATGTTCTCACCATCACTTTGCGCAGTGTGTATCTGCGAGACCGGATGTCCTGCATGAGCATCTCGAATGGTGTGAGGCTGAACTCAGTGGGCAGAGGATCGAATGGCTGCTGCTCCACCTTCTTCAGCTTTACACCCTGCCTGAGCTCCCGCATCAACTGCACCCACAACCGAGCCTGACACACACACACACACACACACACACACACGCTTAAAGGCAGATAAGAAGCTACATTAGTGTTTGAAGCCTGTAATGCTCATCTGCTTTCTTTGATTAGACAATGTGTGTTCAGTCTGTATATAATTTTAGTTTCTCCTCCAAACAAATTTTAGGCTGAAAATGATGATAGAGTAAATAATTCAATTTAAATAATCGTCTGTAACACGCCTGCTGATGACGGACAACGGTAACGTCACCGAAATGGGGTGCGTGTGTCACTCTGTGTAATCACCTGACACGGCGGTCCCTGATTGGCTGCGAATCTAAAGCACAGGGCTCGTTACCCTTTAGCTCACAGCCTCGTTTCATATCATTCTGTATGTTTTTATTAAGACTGCTGGTGGTGCTGTTTCACAAAAATCCAAAGTAACTCTCTTTAAATCATTTGTGAACTCCAAATAAGACAATGTGGAGCCAGAAAACCTTATATTGTTTTCTTATTAGCCCTTAGACTTATCTTCTTGGTTGTGCTTTAAAAAGTTCAATGTAAACATAAAAAGGTCATATTTGTGTAATCTTTTTAAAATTATCTTCTATTTGTTGGATTTCTCCCCCATTTTCTTCAGTGTTCTCCATCCCAGCAGCCAGCTCTCCCGTCATACCACAGCTACCAACTGTGAAGTTGGTTACATGCGAGTGTAACGCACTCAGAGGAAAGCGCTTTCTGCCCTCTTACACATACACTCCCGATTGGCTAGTGTCACTGTGATTGACAGGGGAGAGAGAGTATGCCCCTCCCACCCAGAGAGCACTGACTGTTTTGCTCTCTTGACTCCCAGACATGGATGGCAACATCAAGATTTGAACTCGTGATCTCCAGACGATAGCTATTCTGTTGTGCCACTCGGGAATCCAGTTTGAGTTGAACTATGAGAGCAGCGCAAAATCGTCAAATTAAAGTGTCAGAACAGAATTTAACTTGTAAATGAGAAGCAAAGCAATGTGGGGTATTTAAGGTTCCAAATATTCGTCCCCATTTGCACGTCCTGATCCAGTGAGACTTGCTGTGCTGTGGGTGTGAAGCAAATTAGAGTAGCGCCGTGTTTTTCCACCGCAGACGAACAGCAGTGATCACGAAGACCACCTCACACTGGCCTGGCAGTAACCTAAAGACAGGACACGCCCACTTCGCTTTCTCCTCATCGTTTTCAGTTTTAAGATCTATACTGGATGAGGAATATACGTTCAGTCAAAACTCCTCCCACTATGTGACTGTGGAAGCAGGGGCGTGGTCGAGCGCTGGTTTGTGAATGGAGGGCGGAGCTGGAGAAAGTGAGTGGTAAGGATCACAACCCCGTGGCTAACGAGTGTTCTGTGTTTTCAGTGAGCGGTGGCAAGGATAAAGAGGGGAGAGGCGAGAGCCCCGAGAGAGAGCTAAGCAGCACAGAGCCGTGTGTGTGTGTGTGTGTGTGAGTTTATGTGCGCACAGTACGATAAAAGCCCTGAAAAGCGAGAGTGATAATAAAGAGCCCTTAGAGTTGTTCCAAGCCTGCCTCCCGCCTTCTCATCCCTGACCAACCCAGGGGAAGTGTCACAGTCACATCATAACACATAGGCTCTAGTACCGCTGACTTTAACGTTCTTAAGGAAATGAAATTCACACAAAATCAACATCCACATTTTTTATATATAAAACGTAGTTTATACCCAGTCTGTGTGTTTGAGGTTGTCCAGTTCAGCAGCACAGCGCTCCTCCTGAGACTCCTCTGTCCTGATTTTCTTCAACATCTACAGAAACACACACACACACACACACACACACACACACTGCAGCATCATGACTCAGGATGAGACAAAACAGGTGAGATAAGACAACCCATTATGAGGAGAGACAGAGACAGATCAATAATCAC
>CM075009.1:27588916-27592295 GCA_037576675.1 Pangasius sanitwongsei
CGGCCATAAATTAATTAAATTACTATTATCACAGCAATAAATATGTCTCTCTCTTTCTTTCTTTCTTTCTTTCTCTCTCTCTCACACACACACACACACACACACATTCCTACATCCACATGTGATGAGTGGCACCTGTGCACAGCCTCATCAGCAGTTCCATGTAGTTTTTTTTATTTATTTATTTCCTTATTTGTGTTTATTTCTGCGGGATTATGATTAAACTCCTCTCTCTCTCTCTCTCTCTCTCTCCGAGTTTCAGACACTCAGATCAGTTCTGTGACTTTACCTCCTGAGAATGTGATAAATGAAGAAAGAATAATTACAGTAATAAAATGTTGAATAAACTGACGCACTTCATCATCATCATCATCATTAAAATGAACTTACTGACTGATCTGATCAGACTTCTGCCTCTCGGGGGGTTGTGTAGTAATCTGCATAAATTACACATCGCATCATTAATGTGGTTTTATTATAAAATATGTACTTTTGACATTTTAATCTTTTACATGTGAAGCACTTTGGGAGTCTGGGTTTTTAAAAAAGTGTTATACATACAGACTATTATTATTATTATTATTATTATTATTATTATTATTAAAATTATTCCTACAAATTAAACCAATGTGATCCCTTTCAGAAAAAGTTCAGTTCCAAGTAGAACCTCTTTAGAACTCTAGAACCTTTAAAGAACGCTTTTTATTAGGGTTTATATTATAAATACTCAGTTTGAACACTTTAATCTTCTACATGTGAAGCACATTAACATTCTGTATACAAACAGCCTGCAGCTTATTATTATTATTATTATTATTATTATTATTATTATTATATCGTAGAACCTCTTTAGAACCCTATAAAGAACCCTTTCTCAGTGACATCACCCCTCATTCTGTGCTGCAGTACACACACACACACACACACACACGCACATATGCAGACCGGAAGTGAGTAGCGGCGCGTGTTTTACCGGTGCAGGTGCGCGTGTCGGGCCGCAGGGTGACGGTACCGTCCCGGTGCAGCAGGATGGAGTCGGGCCCCTTGGCGCGGTGGCGGTACTGGTACCGGTACCGGGCGGTGTGCGCGCGCTCCCCGCGGCAGCACTGGTAGCACACGGCCCAGGCCTGCTCCTCATTCAGCGGCTGCTCGTAGGAGCGCAGGACCTCCTCCAGGGACAGCTCACGCGCCTCCGCCGCCTCGCGCGCCTCCCGCTCGCCCCCGGAGCTTCGGCTTGTTGATCGGGCCATGCGTGGTGCGACACCACCGCAACCATCCTTCATCCTCTACACCGCGCCGCCATCCTCGTCTTCATCATCAACATCATCAACATCATCATCTTCTTCATCACCCTCTAACTCCTCCTCCTCCGGTTGTTCTCCGCGACGTGCACGAGCGCGACCTGCGACACACTTTAACTGCAGTGAGTGAGTGAGGGGGAAAAAAATCAAACACAAACAATCCCCGTTAGTCCGGTTCCTCAGTGCGCATGCGCGGGACGGAAGGCGCAGGTGAAGCCGCACTGATCCGCGTCACCGAACCGAGCAGCTCTGCGGCGCGCGCTCCTCCTCCGCCTCCTCCGACAACCGGGCGCGCGCCTCTCCACTCTGCAGGGTGCACGCGCTTCCGCTGCCAACAACAACAACAACAACAATCCTAATAATAATTTATCTTCAGTATTGCTTTCAGTTCTGTGTTTATAAAAATGAGAGACAGTGGAGCAGAAGTATTGGCACCCTTTAAATAAATAAACTTTATTCACTAAGCTGTGACTCCGTGTGTGCTTTTGTTTATTTGTTTGTTTGTTTGTGTTTGAATATTAGCATTTCATTTTCTGTATTTACCAATTAATCAAAATCAACCAATCAGTTGCTCAAATAAAATAAATCTATTTATTAAGCCATATTTTCATATTAACTGTTTATTCATTTATTATTAGAGATGATGCACATTGTTGGTCATTCTCACTGAGACTCTGTTAATTTAATTAACTAATTAATTCTGTTAATTATCTATCATTATCTATCATTCAGGTGCAGTTCATATAACAGGTGAAATGTGGGATAATGTCAGTATGATACTACTGCAATATGTACTTTACATTTTTTTACATTTTTGATTAAACACAAAGCACAATCTCTAGTGTCAATGTTTTTATTATAAATAAATCACTATGCAATCAAAATCCCTTCATCATCAAATCCTGATTATAAAAACAATTTCAATAAAAACAATCTCAACAACAAGCATGGTCCAGTTTTAAAGAAGCAGAAAGTTCCAGAAAGTTCCACATAATAAAGGTTATGGAGGAGGAGAGATAGGTGTGAGTGTCAGAGCCTGTAAAGTCATTGATCGATTGATTGATTGATTGATCGATTGATTTGTTTTCTTCAGTTCTCTGGGTACCATTAACAAGATGCTCATTAATAATCACTAAAACACAATCACTCTGTAATAAATTATCACATTTACAGCATCATTCATTCACTGAGTTCTGACCTCTGCTTCAACAATGTCATTACTGAGAAAATATCACACACACACACACACACACACACCACAATAACCAGATTAAAGTAAATATTTTCTATAAAACTCCATCTTACTTTAACTGTGCTCATACACTGAGTGTAACTTGAACACTTTCTTATTTTTAGATCAAAAGAATCAGATTTTCTATTATGATTTATTATTTTTCTATGATTTTTCTATTAATTTGTATTTTTACAACGACGGGGACGGCGACGTCTCCGCCGCCACCATGTTTAGCCCTTCTTGGTACTAATGTATGTGCCTGAAATACCTTTAAAATACATTACAAACAGGAAGGAAGTTATTGAAAAAAAAATATTTCAGACATTTGAGTAAACGATCAACCACTCGCTCGAGACATCGCGCTAACGAGAATCTCGGACAGACGCACGGACAGATGACCTGAAAACGCTCAGTGACGAAGGCATAAAAAAGGGAAAGGGCAGAAGCAGGGAGGGGGTGGGGATACAGAAATGGGTAAAGGGTAAAGGGGCGTGGCTAGTTATGCTGTAAACAGAACTGTAGTATAATAATGAATGCAAAATCTCTTAGTGGTGCCATGTTTTTGTGCATAAAACTTCAACTAAAACTTCAAAATTTGAACAATCTAATGTTGCACTTTTACACACACACAGATGTACAGTGCCTATAGAAAATCATCATACCCCTTTGAAATAGTTACTTTATTTGTCATACGGCCTGAAATCAAACCCCATTCCAAATAACTTTTCCGGCTTTATTTACAATTTTATTTATTTACAAAACATCAGACCAATGAAAGAAAAAACACAACAGTTCTGCAAATTAATAAAAAACAAAAAAACTAGAATAACAGGGTTGGAAAAGT
>CM075009.1:27634349-27648009 GCA_037576675.1 Pangasius sanitwongsei
GAAAGACTAGAGTCGATAATCACACCAAGGTCTTTTACTGCTGCAGATGATGAAACAGAAAGGCCATCCAGAGTTATCATGTAATCAGAAAGCTTACTTCTAACTGCATGTGGTCCTAGTACAAGTACTTCTGTCTTGTCAGAATTAAGAAAGAGAAAGTTAATAAACATCCATTGTCTAATGACCTTTACACATTCCTCAACTTTATTAAGCTGGTCTCTATCATCTGGCTTTGCTGAAACATACAACTGTGTGTCATCAGCGTAACAGTGGAAGTTAATAACATGTTTACGGATAATTTTGCCCAGAGGTAGCATATATAGAGAAAAGAGCAGTGGAACCTTAGTATCAGCCTCACTTATTTTGCTGCAAAAAAACCCAAAAAAACGGCCGAATAGCCGATTAGAAATGAGTACAGGAACAGAAAACAGCACAGAGTCTGAAACACATCAGTCACAACCACGTTTAAACACACAGCTGCCAGTAAAGCCAAGGAATGTCATTAATCAAAAAAATTTAATATAATAGTAAACCACACAAAACCACAGGCATTCGTCAGACAGCAGGAATGTGGTGTGGAAACTCGCCAGTGTTTGAGAGTTAAATATCAGCTGACTAATCTGACACGAATGAAGCAGGAAGTGATAGAGGAGGTGGAATGTGCAGAAAAATAAAGACGCACCTCACCTCCTCCTGCTGTAACGCAACACCTGAATGGGTCTTCAGACAGAGGACACGGAGGGGGAAAGAAAAAAAACTATTCATCACCACACAGGGAGACGTGCACTTCCCCCAAACCCTCGTCTCAGCCGTTTCGACGAAGCCGAAGCTCTCACTCGTTCGGCACAGCTAACAGTTTTACGCTAAAAATGAAGATAAATTCAAGCTAAAAAGTAAAATACTCTTTCATAAAGCTGTTCTTCTTTAGGTCACAGATCTGGGGCATTTTTTGCTTTACAGGAAGTTAAAGAATCCTGATTTTCCTGATTTTTATCATCGTACGCTGCTATGATTTTTTTTTTTTTTTACTCAGAAATTCATTAAAAGAGCATCTTCTTTTTTCCCCCTCAATAAAAACGCCACATGAGCCAATCGGAACATGAATCTGGAATGATTGACGGTTGCGTCGGTGTTCTGAAATCTCTGATATTACTCTAATATGACTCCCTGGAAGCCCCGCCCCCTTCCCCAGATCTCGCATTAGTAATCTCTCGTCTCGAATCGGTTTTCTAGCTTGATAGACACGCTGACGTGGCGTCCTCGCTTTCTGTTACGGTAAATAGACAATGTTTTGAGTTCATTAACGTGAAATAAAATCTATCAGTGTGTGTTCCGCTTAGCTAACGTTACACGCAGATGTAGCGAACATCAGCTAGCTTATAGTTAGTAAGTTAAGTAAGTTCGGCAACTTACGAAAGTTCGAAAATGGTCAAAAACTGTGCTTTTGTTTTTGATTTTAATATTAACAATAATTAAAGAGAATATTTAAAAGCGGTTTGCGTTGTAACAGCTTGAGCAGCAGCAAAATTTCACGGTTTTCTACGATGAACATTAGACAGGAGATTTTGAGAACTCGAAGATGTACTGTACGTTTTGTTTTTTTTTACTCTTTACTTGGTTTAGTTTGGTTTAGTGTAACCATGGCAACACATCATGTTCTTCGGTCAGAGAGACAGTTCTGTCTTCTGTCCTCTTGAATGGAATGTAGTGACAGTATTGTGTGTGTGTGTGTGTGTGTGTAGGTGATCGTGGAGAAGGTGTCGGGTTCTCAGATCGTGGACATCGATAAGCGTAAGTACTTGGTGCCGTCGGACATCACTGTGGCTCAGTTCATGTGGATCATCAGGAAACGCATCCAGCTGCCCTCTGAGAAAGCCATCTTCCTGTTCGTGGACAAAACCGTCCCACAGTCCAGGTGTGTGTCTCTTACATGCCTCTAACACGCCTCTTACATGCCTCCAACACGTCTCTAACACGCCTCTTACATGCCTCCAACACGCCTCTTACATGCCTCCAACACGTCTCTAGCACGCCTCCAACACGTCTCTAACACGCCTCTTACATGCCTCCAACACACCTCTTGCACGCCTCCAACACGTCTCCAACACGCCTCTTACATGCCTCCAACACGTCTCCAACACGCCTCCAACACATCTCTTACATGCCTCTTACACATCTCTTACACGTCTCTGAGGCTGCGTCCACATTAACCCGGTTAGATCTGAAACCCACATTTCAGTTTTAAAATGCTCTCCATCTACACCTCCATTTTCAGACATTTTCCAAAAATTGCTCGTCCACACTGAAACATCTGAAAACGCTCACGTGCCTATACCTCGCATGCATAAAGACGTGAGACGCTTCGGCCTGCGTCATTTCCGTTCCGCCGCCGAATAGCAATTGCGAGAGTCCACCTCCGTCTTGTTTGTTTGAATAAAAAATAAAAAATGAAAATTGTCACAATAAGCAAAAATAAATCTTTTTTTTTTTTTTATCAACAACTTTAATGTTCCACTTTTTTAAAACTGAATTTACCCACAGTAAGAATGTTTTATAAATTTGAGAAAACTGCTACAGAAAACAAACGGCTCCATTCAAGAGTCTGCATTAATTCGAAAATTAGTATGTAATTAATAAATAATAAAAAAAAAAAAAGACGTGCGAAAAATACGTTTAGGAAACTAACGAACCAATAGACATATCGTGGGATGTGGAATATCTGAATATGCAAATATTATGTAAAAAATATGCTAAATGGGTCTTAATGGAAATATGTTAAGAGTTTGTGGTTTCCCAGATACACACATTGTGATACACACATCACTATAACAATACTGTGTGTGTGTGTGTGTGTGTGTGTGTGTGTAGTCTGACTATGGGACAGCTGTACGAGAAGGAGAAGGACGAGGACGGCTTCTTGTACGTGGCCTACAGCGGAGAGAACACTTTCGGATATTAAAGCCCCGCCCACTCCTGTGTTCTTCTGGATGAGTGTGTGTGTGTGTGTGTGTGTGTGTGAGAGAGAGACAGATGATTAATAATGAATAAACTGTGTGTGTGTGTGTGTGTGTGTTGTGTCCCTGCTGTCGTAGTGTTAGCGTTAGGGTATCTGTGGGTGAGATGATGATGATGATGATGATGATGATGATGATGATTGATGATGTAATCAGAGGTGCTGCCATGACGATCTACATTATCGATAATTAATTAATGAATATTAATCACTTTTAGACATTTAATTTTATTGATCTCTGTATAAATATATATATATAATCTGTATTTAAGAGCGTGATGTAAACGGTAAGGTAGCTGGAAGACCGAACCAATAAACACACACAGGAACAGATTTTTTGTTTTGTTTTGTTTTTTTTTTTTGTCTTCTGCAGCTCACTGAACGCCACACTGTCAGAAGGGACAGGGGTCGTGACCGCTGACCTCATCAGCCGACACCTACACATACACTGTTCTCAGGAAACCGGAGAACTTTTTTTTTTTTTTTTTTTTTTCTTAAATGAACCATCCTTCGTTTCTCATGTCCTCAGTTTAAAAGCAGAACTATGACATCATAAGATGTGGGCGTGTCCAAACACACAATATAATAACCATTTTAATATTTAATCCCCCCCCCCCTTTTTTTAAAAAAAAAAAAAAAAAAAACAGTTCATAATGTTTACATTGTTTTAACGGTGCGGTGTTGTCATGGTGACGAAATGACGTCCACGCCCCCAACATCACTGGCTCTTCAAAACGTTCTTGGGTTTTCAGGCTGAGAACTGGTACTACAATTAGACACAACAGCTCACGTGTGTGTGTGAGTGTATGAGTGTGTGTGTGTGAGTGTATGAGTGTGTGTGTGAGTGTCAGGTGAAGTGCAGTAGGTGTCGAGGGCTCTGAGGCCACAGAGTGAACACTTGAGCGCGCAGTGCGGTCCACGCCTGCTGGTATTCATCCGCCGCTACTTTATAGTCCCAATATGTGCTCAGATCTTTTCCCCTGTAACACACACACACACACACACACACACACAGAGCCAGATGTGGTGTGTATTAGAGATAAACAGGAAGGGTTTGGTCTTTGGGTTTAGTACTTCTGTCCCTTTCAGCTTTCTTTTTAATTTCCTGTGTGTGTGTGTGTGTGTGTGTGTGTGTGTTAAAGAACATCTGGTTGATGTTGACATGTGGAAAAATATTAACCATCATGTCATGTGACCCAACACACACACACACACACATACACTTCAGTCAGTGCTGTAAGTATCTGATTGGCTGTTTTTATTGAAGGGTGGGGCTTCCTGTACTACAGCCACCATATTGAGTGTTCTGTGATCTCACTATTACACGTAATGTGAGGACAGAATGTGATCCCTCCCTCGCTTTACATCCTTCCTGTCAGTCATGTTATAGACACACCCGCAAGGACATCTAACTCCGCCCCCTTCGCTGCTAAAGCAGAAACATAAACGTGGCAGAATTCAGAAGAGCAGCGACACCAGATTCTGGTGTGGGACGGAAAAAAAACATGGAACAACCCATTTTTTGTTTAAACAACTAAACAAACAAATAATGAAATATATTAAATAAAATTCATTTATATAAATAATAAAAAAAATAAAATGAGCTGCCTTTGCCTTTTCCAAGATGGAGAATCTTGCTGAGGATGAAGCTGGATGCTGATTTTTATCTTTTAGTTTCTTTAGGACAGGTGATGACATCATTATTTATCACCTGACATCACAGGTTTTATTATTTTATTGTGTTGCTGTGGCCTGTTTGATTAAAATAGTCCAGATAGAGATTTGGAGGTTTACGCCTTATTGTATGCACCTGGATCATCAAAAAATGCTGTAAATGTCCGAAAACCACGCCTTCTGAACCCTTCCTGGTGTGTGGGAGGTGGAGCTACAGGCACATGGGCATGGATACGGGGGCGGAGTCAAAGAGTCAAAAGATGAGTCGAAATTCTACTCAAATCACACTGTGCTGTTCTGACAGGAAGTGATGCGTGTATGTGGGGTGGGGCTTGGAGGTCCTCACCTGAGAGAGTCAGGAAGCTCCGAGTCGTCTACTAACTCCAGCAGCTTAAGGAAGGAGTGAAAAAGCTCCACCTTACTGATTAATGATCTGTTTAACAAGAGAAGAAGAGAAATATGCAAATGAGAAAATATGCAAATGAGCGCAAGAGAAATATATTTTCATAATCAGGTGCTCACCGAGCCTGTGGCGTTCCCAGAGATTTCTTCGTCACGCCCTGTTTGTAGCCGTTAGCAGTGACATCTAGCGGCTGAGAGGAGACACTACACCAGCTTATGGCTGAAACGTGCACACACACACACACACACACACACGCACAGCGGGTCAGTCCTCACACAGCTGTAATATGCGTGTGTGTGTGTTTGTGCATGAGATTCACACACTGCGCTCACCGGCTCCACACGGCACCACACGGCCCTGCTGTGAGGCATCATGGGATTGCAGTGTGTGTGTGCGTCCGTGTGTGAACTCCACACTGGACTGCAGGAGCTCAGGAGTGTGTGGAGAGAATCCAGCTGGCAGACCCGTCACACTCGCACATCTGGAGAGAGAGAGAGAGAGAGAGAGAGTACACAGAAAAACACAAACAAAATATATGAATAAATGGATTTACTTGATTAAAGCGGCTGTAAGTGATTTTTAAACTTAAAGTGACAATATGAGCAATAATAATGTAACAGAGGTGTGAAAGGGAGGTGGGTAATGTGTTATAACGTGTAATAATGTGTAGTAACACGTAATACTATGTAACAGGTGCGTTAGGGAGGTAAGTATTATGTGTAATGTGTAATAATGTAATGGTGGTGTGTAATAATGGGGAATAACAGTAAGGAAGGTGTGAAATGTGTAATAATGAGAGATAACAAGGGAGGTGTGAAATGTTATAATGTGTTATAATGTGTAATAACATGTAATACTGTGTAATAAAGTGATGAGATATGTAATAATGTGTAATAATATAACAGGGGTGTGTGAAATGGGTAATAACCGTAAGGGAGGTGGGTCATAATGTGTTTTAATGCGTTATAATGTGTAAGGAATGTGTGTAATAATGTGTAATGACAGTAAGAAATGTGTAATAATGTGTAATAGCGTGTAATGCGTATTAACAGAGAGAGAGGTGTGTAATAATGTGTAATAGCATGTAATAATCATGAGGAAGGCATGTAATAACGTAATAGCATGTAATAATGTGTAATAACAGTAAGGGAGGTGTGTAATATGTAATAATGAGAGATAACAAGGGAGGTGTGTAATAACATGTAATAATGTGTAATAATCATGAGGAAGGCATGTAATAACGTGTAATAGCATGTAATAATGTATAATTAAGTGAGGTGTGTAATATGTAATAATGTGTAATAACCGTGAGGAAGGTGTGTAATATGTAATAGAGGGATAACATAAGGGAGATGTGTAATGTGTAATAACATGTAATAATGTGTAATAACAGTAAGGGAGGTGTGTAATAATGAGTGATAACAAGGGAGGTGTGTATTGTATAATAACATGTAATAATGTGTAATAACATGTGATATGTGTAATAACGTGATAATGTGTAATAACATGTGATAATGTGTAATATGTAATAATGTGTAATAACGTGATAATGTGTAATAACGTGATAATGTGTAATAACATGTGATAATGTGTAATAACATGTGATGTGTAATAACGTGATAATGTGTAATAACAGTAAGGGAGGTGTGTAATAATGAGTGATAAGGGAGGTGTGTATTGTGTAATAACATGTAATAATGTGTAATAACATGTGATAATGTGTAATAACCATGAGGAAGGTGTGTAGTGACCTGCTGATGGCGCGGTGGAGGGCATGTCGGCTGTAAGGACACTTCCCCACCACCACGGCGCTGAAGTACACACCCTCCTGCAGGAAGTGGCTCAGCAGCGCCCCCTGGAAGCCGAGCGTGCACCAGCGGCTCAGTTTGTCGCTGCAGGAGAGCGAGAGCGTGGGTTCTCCGCGGCCCGGTTTCACCCGCAGAGTGCCCACCGTGTGGAAGTCCAGCCCCGGACCCCGCGGGTCACTCGGCGCCCCGGGAACACACTTCGCCCCGGTGCGGTGCACGTCACACACCTGCTCACCTGAGCTCACCTCCACACGCTCGCTTCCCAAACCTACACCTGCCTCGTCAGCCCCTACACCTGCTCCATCATCCCCTACACCTGCGCCATCATCCCCTACTCCTGCTCCGTCATCCCCTACACCCGCACCGTCAGCCCCTACACCTGCGCCATCATCCCCTACACCTGCGCCATCATCCCCTACTCCTGCTCCGTCATCCCCTACACCTGCGCCATCATCCCCTACTCCTGCTCCGTCATCCGCTACGCCCGTCCCGTCATCCCCTACAGCCATCCCGTCAGCCCCTACACCCTCGATACTGTGGAGATCATAACCGACGTCCTGCTGTCTGTCCACTCTGACACGCTTCTTCACTCCACCTGCCTCACTCTCAGCGCTCCGCTTCCTGTTTCCCTGCTCTGACTCCTGATTGGCTCGTGGGACAGGTGGGCACGGCTGAGCCTGGCTCTCCATCATGGGGATGATGGAGGCGTCTCCACCTGGACAGTGTTGTGGAAAAAAACAAAACAACAAAGATAATGTCCTCAAAAGAGTGTGCCCACTATCATGGTAACCATGGCAACGCTAACCAGTTAGACTATGTGTGTGTGTGTGTGTGTGAGAGACATATATGTGATGTATGTTTAAGATGTGTGTATATGGTGTGTGTATGAGAGGTGTGTATTTTTTAAGTGGGCGTGCTTGTGTGTTTGAGGTGTGTATGTATGTGTTGTGTGTGTGACATGGTTGTGTGTGTGTTTGAGGTGTGTAGTGTGTGTGTGTGTGTGTGTTTACATGGCGTGTGACTGCAGAAGAACAGAAAGGAGACGTCAGGACGAATCCTCCACTTCCCCGCCTGATCAGCGCGACAGAACACGGAGCTGTGACCGCCTCTCATCACCACACACAGCTGCTCCATCAGGTACCTACACCCACACACACACACACACCCACACACACACACACACACACGCACATCACGACCCTCATCTAGGATGCCTCATCCGGCTCACTGCAAACACACAAACCTTTACACACAAACACATGCAATGAGTCGGAAAAAACTGGATTATGCAAATCACAGAGAAGAGAGTGGGGGTGTCCTAAACACTAGTGTTTTCATTAGGATTAATTCTAAATGTTAAAGCCAGAAGAACACAGTTTAGTGGTTTGGAAAAGTGCATTAAATTCCTGTGAATCACCACACACACAGTGCATCAGGACTCCCAGAACCATCCCAGAACCACCCCAGAACTGTCCAAGAACCATCCCAGAAACATCAGAGAAACATCCAAGAACTGTCCAAGAACCATCTCAGAAACATCCAAGAACTGTCCCAGAACCATCCCAGAAACATCCAAGAACTGTCTAAGGACCATCCCAGAAACATCCAAGAACTGTCCAAGAACCATCCCAGAAACATCCAAGAACTGTCCAAGGACCATCCCAGAAACATCCAAGAACTGTCCAAGGACCATCCCAGAAACATCCAAGAACTGTCCAAGAACCATCCAAGAACCGTCCCAGAACCATCCAAGAACTGTCCCAGAACCATCCAAGAACCATCCAAGAATCGTCCCGAAACTCCCGAACTGAAAACTGACCATCCCAAATACTCCATTTCGCATTTTTACGCAATAGCATTTATTATACTGATTATTATAGGGTTTTTTTAATGAATGAATTTCTTTGTTTAATCACATTTTATTGGATATCAGCTGCTGTGAGGAGAAACAACTGAGATGATACATTTTTCTTGTTTCTGTTTAAAAGCTACTAGCCAGATTATTATTATTATTATTATTATTATTATTATTATTATTGCCAAGTCCACGGAGGCCGAATGAAACAGATTTCAACCAGATTTCAGACCGGAGTGGAGAGAGAAAGAAAAAAACAACAACTCCATTTTAGCATGTGTGTGTGTGTGTGTGTGTGTGTGTGTTTGTGTGTGTGTGTGATTCACACTCTCTCTCCCAACTGTCTCTTGGCTTTGAACGCGCTGTTACTGCTGGGATTTCATCAGGGATTAGTCGATACCAACTCACTAACATAACAGTTACGCCTTCACCGTCTGTCATACACATTAATAATAATAATAATAATAATAATAATAAACTTTATTTTATATAGCGCCTTTAAAAAGGCCTCTCAAGACGCTTTATATAAGAGTATATAAACATATCGAAAAACAGTTAATAATAAAATACAATTCAATTATTAATAACAATAATATTAATAATAATAATAATAACAAAAAACAAAACGTAATCAAAAAGTAATCAGGTAAAAGCAATCCTAAAGAAATAAGTTTTAAGAGAAGATTTAAATATACTAAAAGCCTGGGCTTCTCTAAGATCAGATGGTAGCGAGTTCCAGAGTTTTGGAGCAGAAGAAGAAAAGGTGCTATCATCTGCAGTACGCAAAACGAGTCTGAGGAACGGTGAAAAGACCAGAACTGGAGGAGCGGAGGAGCGGAGGTCACGTTTTGGAGTGTAATGGGTTAAAATCTCAGTCAAATACTGAGGAGCCAAACCGTGTAAAGCTTTGTACGTAAGCGCTACATGGAACCTGACAGGGAGCTGGTGCGAGGACACGAACCCAGGAGTGACGTGATCACGTGTCCTGCACCTGGTCAGGGTTCTAGCTGCAGAATTCTGCACATACTGCGGTTTATTTCTTGTAGAATTCGAGGCCCGAGCAAGAAGCGCACTGCAGTAATCAATGCGAGAAAAGACAAAAGTGTTGATCAACTTTTCAGCCACAGAGAAAGAAAAATATACACAGGCAGCAATCTTGCAGTATTTCTGTTACATCATGGCTGAAAGAGCACTTGTAGATCACCAGCTTAGTTAACAGACGGTTAGCTAACTTAGCTACCTAACTTAACCAGGTTAGTCAGAGTAGTTAACTTTAAAATGGTAGACAGCTTAACATTAACAGTGTATTTTCGTTCACATTTTTTTACTACATCGTCGTTTTTCTTTTCAAGTGTCGCCGCATCGCTGATAACGACCAGGTGACGCGCACCGGTTAGCAGTTTCTCGTTTTTCCTCTCGGCTTACTGTTGCCATGGGAATCGGAGGAGGGCGTGACGTTTGAATCTCCACAGCTGACTGACATGGCGATCCACCAACCACAGCTTAGACACTAAGTTAAAAGCTAGAAAAAGTCCCACCTTCCTTACCTTCGCATTTTAACACTCATTCACCTGTTACTTTATATATTTTACAGGCGTTGCGTGTAATCGCAACATTATCATCCCAAAAAAAATTCCCAAAACAGCTTTTACGTTGTTCCCTATCAGATTTTTATCAACCGCAGATGACAGGATGGATTATGGGTAATACACACACTCACACACACACACACAAAGTGTGCGTCTCAGTCAGCTCGCTAGCTCCCTCAGTGGTGAATAAGTAGATCGTGTACAGGAGTTCGGCACTAGGACCCTGGCTCACTACACATTGTGATGCTGATGACTCATTTTCCGTTTCCATGACGACGTACTCGCGTGGTAAAACGTCACAGCTGGCGTTTATCGCCAACAGGCAGGACCGATATCTTTCTGACATTATATGTCATCTAAATTTGTTAGCTTAATCACACGCATTTCTGTCATGGTGCTTCAGGCAGGATCGTAGGCTCGCTAGTGGATTTTTAAAAAAATCATTAAACGCTTAAAAGTCGTTAGACTCGAACGCACCGTATACAGAACGTCAAATAAAGTTAGAAATCGCTAACGTAAGTAATCATCTGAGAACTACAACAGCGATAACAAACTAGTTACGTTTGTAGACGAAGTTGGCTGAGAGTTCGTCCGCCATTTTTTTTGTTTGAGGCTTCAGAAAATATGACGTCATAGTGAGCATCGATGCTCCCTGGTTTTTGAGGTGCATTGTGGGATTTTTTAGGAGACGCAGCCAGCGTAGTGGGACAGAGACATTTAAGGTACGCACCGTACGCAGCTCCTTCGGGCGATCACCTCGGCATGGCTGTCGTTCAGGACGTCACCTGCATCAAAGATGACACACCCAATGCTAAGAGCCAACAGGCAATCATCATAAACACACACACTGTCTAGATATACATATATACACAGAGGGTATGTGTGTGTTTTGCCTTTGCTGTCTTTAGGGGTGTGTGTGTTGTTTACCTTTAGGGCTCATGGCGCCACGTCCGATGCACTTGGTCCCCGTCCCCAAAGCCACCACATCCTTCAGTACTGAAGAGCAAAAACATGATGACGTCATTACACTGTGTGTATATAAACACCCCTCCATCTGTGTGTGTGTGTGTGTGTCCTAAACCAAGCACTAAACACACTACACTTGTATTTCTCATGATCCTTCTAAATGGGACACATTTTATCTTATTAATCAGAAACATGCTCCCTATTTAGGGACCCTAATCTAAAACGTAACGCAGGAGGAAGAACGATATAAACAATACGCAACCTGAGAAACATCGCAATATATCAGAGTATATGGTCTTTTCGTTTCTATAGTAACAGCTCACTCGCGGGGACGTGTACGGCGAACGCTCCACATACACAGATTAAAAAATAATCATTCATACGGTGAAGTTTTCTGTAAGGAGAAATGTGTTGAAGTAACATGTATGGAAGGAGTCTCCAGTGTCAGCGCTTTGTAACAGTCAGAGGTAAAGCTGCTGTAACGTTAAGGTTTCCGACATCTTCGGGACAGAACAGTTTACGCTTCTTCTTGGCGGTTTCTCGGTTAGATCATTAACATACAGACATTTTCGCTAATTAAATCTATAACACTGACTCTACAGCTCACTGTTCTGAGGTAAATATTCAGCACTCAGCACAGTTAGCTGGCTAGCTCGCTGCTAACGCAAGATAAACATGGAGACTTGTGTTTTTTTTCCCACTTTGTTTGATTTTTTCATCACATAAACACCCGTCAGAGCGCACACTTGAAGAGAAAGTAGACAGAAATGATCTTTATCTCTGACTAAATGTGAAATAAACATATGAATACAACATAATAAGGTCATAGCTCCTGCTTTGGGTGCGTTTCCATGGTTACAAACAACACAAAGCAAGGAATTATAACCACGGTAGCATTTCTATCCTAAATCAGTGGTCAAATATCAACTATTGACTGATAAAACCGTTCGAATTATATAGTTATATAGTTTGGCGAGATTAAATACTTATCTGAAGTGAACTTATAGTTCATGTAAGTCTATTTTTATGGTGAATTTTTAAAAAAAAATCTGATTAATCGTCAAAATAATCGACAGATTATTCGATTACAGTATAATCGACAGCCACAATGAACAGTTATGTTTATGAATTATGTTAAATTTCAGCTTCATGACACAAAATCACACAAAAATATCTGTAGTTTATTTATTTCATGTTACTCTTATGGTGTTATTTTGATAAAAATGAAACGGGACCAGTTGTGTGTTTTGAACGGGTTTAAAATGTTGAGAAATGAAGCGTGAAAGCTGTTTATTGATTGATCATTTGTATCATTTGTTGTTGTTGTTGTTGTTTGTCTCCTGAACATTCTCTTAATGTTGACGGTTAACGCTATGGAAACCGCGCGTGCACCCACCGGCGTGTGTATCGGGGCAGCGCGTGACCTGAATCACCGCCGCGAGCTGCGTCCACTCACGACCTTCTTCCGGTTTCCCTCTGCGCGGTAGCGCCGCATAGCGCTCATAACACATCCGGGCCACTTCATCCGGGTCCCACATCTCACCCGCGCGCACACAAGACACACACACATATATATATATATATGTATACACACACACAGATGCAGCAGAAATGTCCGCGTGCGCTGACTGAAACCGGTTTAAAGCGGATAAATCTAGCCCTGACCCAGCTGCGTTCTGAGCTCGCGCCCTGCGAGCACTGTGTCACTTCTAGAACGAACTAACGGCACTCAGAGCATTCAAAACTCAAGCGCGTGCGTGCTGTGCCCACCGGAAGAGGAGACACCGAACTTCCGGTGTCTTCTCTAAGTCACAGCTCGGACTCACACAGGACACAGAGGGCACTGTGGAGCTGTTTGTTACTATTTTATAATCTGTTGCTATTTTAATCTATTTATATATTATAACTAATAACTATTTTTTTAAAGTGTTTTCTTAAAAGTTTCTTAAAAGATCGTGTTTTAATAAATATTTCAACATTTCCGCTGTGGAAATTTCAATATAAGAGTCGCGTATTTTCTCTCTCTCTCTCTCTCTCTCTCTCAATTTTAATTTTATATTTTCAAAGTACATAAGTGGCATTATTGTTTGCATACAATATTACCAAAACATCAATACACAAAAGAAAGGAGAATAAATAAATAAATTTAAAAAACAGAAAAAGCAAGGTGCTAGTGTAGGACAACAGTGTCACAATAATTTTGTACATATACACCATAAAATAAATCAAATACAGTAAAATACATTAGAAATAGAGTAAATAAAATGTGTGTTGATCTCTCTCTCTCTCTGCGCATGCGCGGGTGCGAAGGAGCGAGTGGAGCGTCGTGAGCGGTTTCGCGAGCGATTTTCA
>CM075009.1:27657509-27668951 GCA_037576675.1 Pangasius sanitwongsei
GCGAAGGATCGTCACATTAAATACTGACTCTGTTTCATTTATTACTGTTTACTGCTCTTTATAGGATTTTTTTTAAACGTAGAAACATCAGCGGTGCTGTAAATAAACGATGTTGAGGTTTTTAAATCAGCGTGGAAGAGCGGACGTGTCTCTCACCAGGTGTGGCTTCTCGGCAGCCATGTTTCCTTGCCCACTTTGTCAATGCAGAACTTCTGGGGTCCATTACTCCCTGAGGAAACGAAGGAAAAGTAGACAGAACCACGTCCAGGTTACAGCGAAGATCTCTAAAGGTTTACTCAAAGTTCTCTCTAAGTGATCACATTACAGTAAAAAGGCAGATGACAAACTAGCGTTAAGTAAACGTCTGGATTAAATGCAATTAACTGCCGAGACTAATGACATGTTCAGTCGTGGGCTTTTGTCTTTATAAAACTGAGCTTGCTAACTGGTGAGTTAGTGCATGCTGCTGTACTGAGAGAGCATGTTAGTTTATATAATGTACTATAAATTAAATTATTATTATTATTATTATTAGATATGAACTTTACCTATCAGCTCGGAGAATCCTCCCACAGGCAGCCGGCAGGTTCCTGTGACAAACTGCAGCAATCGAATCCTTTTCTCATTGTCCATCTCCTTCACCACCTACAGCAACACACAACTCATGAGCCTAAGCTAACTGGTCATCCAATACAGTCGGATACGGGGCAGTGTTGTCATGGTTACAGCCCCAAACAGCCCCAAACAGCCCCAAACAGCCCCATCCCCATCTGACACAACAACATATTTGCTTTCTGAACTAACAGCATTGTATCTGTATACATGTCAATCATTCTGATTGATTGGGTCTATTGTATACACACACACACACACACACACCCACACACACTCACACACACAGAGTTCTGTTACCTGCCAGAACCAGTGGATCTGTTTGCTGTTCTTGGTGTAATGGCGATAGATGGTGTTTTTCTGCCAGTCGCTCAGATCAATCTCCTGCATCCCACACAGCATCAGCTATACACACACACACACACACACACACACCCCATTACTGTCGGCTCACGCAGGTCCACACGCAGGTCTCATCATTGTTAGTGTGTATGTAAAGCACAGATCAGTGTCAGTGCCGATGTGTGAGTGTGTACTGATATCTGTGTGCTCTAAACGATTGAAGCTTAAATGGGCGTGGCCTCGTGTTAGCTCCACCCACCTCCAGCTCTTTCTCATCAAAGTAACGAAGCCATTCGAGTGGAACAACTTCGTTAAAGCCGTCTAGAAACGCTTTGGTCTGTTCCTCCACTCCCCGCGAGAACCGCCAGTCTGTGAGCAAACTTCACACACACACACACACACACACACATTATTCCCAATTCAACATTAACCTCCAAACATTAATCTGAGTCCCAATATTAAACCCGAATAAATCTAATGAGTCATAGCCCAATGCTAATCCTAATCCCAAAACAAATACAATCTTTACATTAATCCCAAATCCCAAACCCTAATCCTACATTAATCCTAACTCAACACCAATCCTAAAATTAATCCGACTCACCTCTAATCCTAACATTAGTCCCGGTTTTATCTTAATCCTATAATAAGGACAGATCATCATGAGTATAATGAGTGCTGTTTGGCTAGGCAGGGGCACCACTCGTCTGGCAGAGGGGCGGAGTTAGTGAGGATAGAGGCGGAGTTAGTGAGAATAGAGGCGGAGTCAGTACCTGATGTATTCCTCCTTGTTGTCTTGGGTGACGAGCAGGTTCTCACCATCGTCCTTCAGCGAGTGTGTGGACACCTTCCCCAAAATCTCCATGTCCTGTGCAAAATACAGCTCGACTCCACACTCCTCCACGTCGTTTTCCCTGCGTGCGCACACACACACACACACACACACACACACACACAACACACACAGCTCTAATAAATAGTGTGGCATTTTAACCTCTGTGTGCGTTATCACTCCAATGACATCTTGAAACTAGTTAAGGTCACATGACCAGTGTCAGCATGTGATGGTGCGAGTTGGCGTCTGATGGTGCGAGTTGGCGTCTGATGGTGCTAGTTGGCGTCTGATGGTGCGAGTTGGCGTCTGATGGTGCTAGTTGGCGTCTGATGGTGCGAGTTGGCGTCTGATGGTGCTAGTTGGCGTCTGATGGTGCTAGTTGGCGTCTGATGGTGCGAGTTGGCGTCTGATTGTATAAAAGCTGAGGGAGATTACTCTGAACAGGGCTTAAAGTCCTTCACAACTGTAACTGTAGACTACACACAGTACAGAGACCCACACTAAGCCCCGCCCCTCATACACGGCTGTTATCAGGAAAAAGCTTCACGTTTTTGAAATGATAAATAATCTGTCTTAAATTAGACAGTGTCAAAGTACTGAAAACACTGTCCTGGGCTTCTCTACAGCTTTACTCTCATAAACAATGCAAAGATCTATGAATATGCATGAATATACCATCTAGATACATCCCCAAGTCCTCCAATTCTGAAGCTCGGAGTTTGTTATCCTCTAATAATTAGCATATTTTGGCATACTGGGCTGTGATAGGTCCCAGGCACTGAGCCTATCTGGTATAACGAATTGGTGATAAGATTTGTGTATTTGATAAGACAGGGTGAGGGTGGAGCTAAGGATGGAGATGTAGATGTGAGGAAGTGGAGAGGCGAGGTGAGGAGAGGAGAGGAACATGGGGTGGCGCAAGGTGGAAGTGAAGATGAAGTTGAGGATAGGATGGAAGGGAGGAGGTAAGAATGGCGGTGAGAAGGTGAGGGTGGACGTGTGGATAAAGGTGTGGGTGGAGATGAGGAGGTGCAAGTGGGTAGAAGTAAGATAATAGGTGAGGATGGAAATGAGGGTGGAGGTGAGGCTGGACGTGAAGGTGAAGGTGAAAATGGAATTAAGGGAGGCAGTGAAGAGGTAAAGATGGTGTGATGAGGTGCAGGTAGAGGTGAGAAGGTGAGGGTGGAGGTGTAGGGGAGGTGTGAGTGGAAGGGAGAGTGTAAGGACACTGACTTGACCCAGAGGATGGAGTTGTAGAACTCAGGGTCAATAGACTCCAGATCCTTCAGGGTGGGTTTTTTATTCAGCATGCGCTTGTAGAAGGGCAGAGTGAAGCCTGTATCGATAAACTTCCCATGATACAGCGCCTGCACAAACACACACACACACACACACACACATTACACACATTTCAGAAAGAAATAACTACAATCATAAATAAAGAAGACAAATGGCAGAGATGGAAAAATCTAAGATATATGCCCAGTAGTTCAAACTGACGATTCTTCACCAGATCTTGACCTTGATCTTCACCTGTCTTACTATAGGCCAATATCAAACCTCCCCTTTATGTCTAAGACGCTAAAAAAAGTTGTAGCTCAGCAGCTAATCTCATACTAGCATTGGAATAACATTCGTGAAATCTTTCAGTCAGGATTTAGGCTTCATCACAGTACTGAGACAGCGCTGGTTAAAGTAGCAAATGACCGAATACTATGGTGTTCCACAAGGCTCTGTTTTAGGCCCACTGCTCTTTTCTCTATATATGCTACATCTGGGTAAAATTATTCATAAACATGGTATAAGCCTCGAGTGCTATGCTAATGACACATAGCTGTATGTTTCAGCAAAGCCAGATGACAGACACCAGCGTAATAAAGCTGAGGAATGTGTAAAAGATATTAGACACTGGATGCTGAGTAACTTCCTCGTACTCTTCTGACGAGACAGAAGTACTCGTACTAGGACCACACGCAGCTAGAAGCTAGCTTTGTGTTTATATAATAACTCTGGATGGCCATGTTTCATCATCTGCAGCAGTAAAAGATCTTGGAGTGATTATTGACTCCAGCCTCTCATTTGAAGCTCATGTTGATAATATTACTAGTACGGCCTTCTTTCATCTCAGAAATATCGCTAAAATAAGAAATATATTGCTGTTATAGAAAATCTAGCTCATGCTAGGTTGGATTACTGTAATGTCTTGCTGTCTGGATGTTCCTGAAGGTGCATGAAAGTCCAGAATGCAGCAGTTTTTACTAGAATTAGAACGCTTGGCCAATGAGACTTCCTGTTGACGTTCAGGACGCAATCTCAATCTTTATGTCTCGGTTGAAAACCTATCTGTTTAGTTAAGTAGCTCTAGTTAAGGTCAAAGTTTAGATTATTGTTAAAAGAGCTGTAGGAATAAAATGGAACTGAAGTGAATTGGGGGGGCGCAGAGTAAAGAGCAGTGTGTTGAGGAGAGTATGTGTGTGTGTGTGTGTGTGTGTGTGTGTCTGAAACTACAGACTAAATATAGTGTGTGTGCTGGCGGGTGTGGGCTGGGTGCGGTGCTGAGCTCATGCAGAACGTGTGTGTGTGTGTGTGTGTGTGTGTGTGTTGGGTGGAGGGGCCCCAAGACTTAGCTGGGTTTAATGGAGATGTGAAGGAGGAGGAGGGAGAGGGGGGGCCGTGGCGAATAAAGCAGCTATTCACTCCATAACACACACACACACACACACACACACACACACACACACACACACACGGATTCTGTTTAATGTAACTGCGGCTTTGCTAAAAAATTAGCTTTCACTGTTTGAGGGTGTGGTCTAATCTGGGGGCGGGGCTAACTTCAGGACTGTCATTTGTAAAAGGTTGGAAACAAAATAATACAAACAGAAAGCACTGAAAAGTCGTGAATTAGAAAAATGTTTAGATTTCTAAGTATCAGAAAAAAAAGAATAAATATGGAGAAAAAAAATCATACACTTTGGAAAATAGTTTGTAAATTTTTATTCCCTGGTCCTTAACTAAAAACATGCTTAAAAACATGCCTAGTTCTTAAAAACATAATATAGATAGAAGAGAACAGAGGAATTGTGGGTAATGGTCCTCACCATGGCGATAAAGCGTCCAATGAAGCGGAAGTAGGTGAGGTGGTCAGGGTTTATGGAGGAGGCGGGGTTTATCTGCAGACAGTAGTTATTTTTGCCGGCGTATTCAAACAGACAGTACATCGGGTTCAACACCTCATGGGACAGCAGGAAGAACCACTCCCTGTGGAGAGAGACAGATGGACCGGGGGAGAGACAGACAGACAGATAGACAGACAAGGAAGACACCGACAGATGGGGGAGAGAGAGAGAGAGAGAGAGAGAGAGAGAAATATAGGAACAGACAGAGAGATGGAGAGAAAAACAGACAAGGAGAGAAAGAGACAGACAGACAGACAAACAGGGGAAGAGACAGAGAGAAAGTGAGAGAGAAAAAGAGAGAGGGAGGAAGAATGACAGACAGGGGAAGAGAGAAACAGACAGGATGCGACCGGCAGATGGAGGAGAGAGACAGGTAGGGGGACAGACAGAGAGAGACAGAGAGATGCGGAGAGACAGACAAATAGGGAGGAAGGAAGAGAGAGAGAAAGAGACAGACAAGACAGACAGACAGATAGGGGAGAGATAGATAGATAGACAGACAGACAGATAGGGGAGAGATAGATAGATAGACAGACAGACAGATAGGGGAGAGGGGGACAGAGAGACAGAAAAAAGGAGGGAGAGAAACAGACAGGGGAGAGATAGACAAGGGGGAGAAAAATGTTTACACGTTGATAATAACCAGTAACTCGCAATCAGTCATGATAAAGGAGGCGTGGCCTCTGTCAGTCTTAGTGAAGGAGGCGTGGCCTCTGTTGGTCTTAGTGAAGGAGGTGTGGCCTCTGTCAGTCTTAGTGAAGGAGGTGTGGCCTCTGTCAGTCTTAGTGAAGGAGGCGTGGCCTCTGTATGTTACATAAAAATGAATACAAGCATGAAATGCATTAGACACTTGACTTTATAGATACACAAATACACACACACACACGCAATGAAATGCAGCACATGTAGTGAATGAAGCCGGACGAACCCACCACCAGGCCGATGACCTTTCTGACCCTCGTTTATAGGGGTCATTTAGGGGTCAGAGGTCACAGCGCAGACACCCCCAGCATCCCGTCCGTGGTTCTACCCTGTGGTAGAACAGCATGATCTAACCTACCATAGGGTAAAACCACTGACACGACACTGGAGACACGGAAACACACACATGGAACACACACAATAAACACACACACACTGTACACACACTATGTACACACCACCACCAGGACACTGAGAAGGACAAGTCCCAGCACCGGGCCAAACACACGAACCCAAACACCAGCCAGCACAGATATAACACACTATAACACAGATACTATGGCAGACACAAACACAGCTAACGTTAACGCTAACGCTAACGCTAACTTGCCTGGCGATGCCGCCGTAGTCGAGCCCCTCCTCTCCTCTCATTATGATGTAGAGCCTCCTGCGCAGGTCATACGGCTTCATGTTCATAATCTGAGGAGACAACAGGATTACTCACTCCACACACACACCACACACACGCCACACACACACACCACACACACACACACACACACACACACACACACAGAGTGTGTAGGTGTTTTACCTGCTGGAACGAGTCCTCGAACAGAGTCTGCCTCGAAACTGAAATCTTCACATGACTAGGCAGAGCGTTGGACTAGAGAGAGAGAGAGAGAGAGAGAGAGAGAGAGTTTTAAAACATGAATTTTAATCCATAAAACAGTATTTCAGATAAATGAACACTTTTAAGAATTTGTATACTCCCTGACTTACATGGCACAGGAAGCGGAACTGGTGATATTTCCATCTGAAGCTGCGGTCGTACGCACCAGGAGATCCACCCTGTCGTGAGCTACACACACACACACACACACACACAAACACACACACAAACACACACATTATTTCTGTGAGACAGTTTACCATAGCCTGTTTTGTCTATTATTTATATGCTTTTGATCAGCATGGAGCTGTGCAGTGATGAGGACTACAGCAGGACAAAATGGGCCCCAGCATGGAGCTGCGCAGTCAGGATTACAGTGGGATACCATGGGCCCCAGCATACAGCTGCACAGTGAAGCTTAGAGTGGGAAAGCATGGGCCCTAGCATGGAGCTTGCGCAGTGAGAACTATATTATGACAGGATGAAACAGGATGAAATAGGCCTCAACATGGAGGACAGAATGAGCCACAGCATGGAGCTGTGCAGTGAGCACTATAGTAGGATGAGATGGGCCCTAGCATGGAGCTGCACAGTGAGGATTATAATAGGACAGCATGGGCATTAGCATAGAGCTGCGCAGTGAGGACTATAGTGGGACAGCATGGGCCCTAGCATGGAGCTGCGCAGTGAGGAGTATAATGGGACAGCATGGGCTTTAGCATGGAGCTGCGCAGTGAGGACTATAGTGGGACAGCATGGGCCCTAGCATGGAGCTGCGCAGTGAGGAGTATAATGGGACAGCATGGGCTTTAGCATGGAGCTGCGCAGTGAGGACTATAGTGGGACAGCATGGGCCCTAGCATGGAGCTGCGCAGTGAGGACTATAGTGGGACAGCATGGGCCCTAGCATGGAGCTGCGCAGTGAGGACTATAGTGGGACAGCATGGGCCCTAGCATGGAGCTGCGCAGTGGAGCTTGGCCAGACCCCCGAACTTCTGATCAGTAACCCAGGGCCTTTACCCAGTGAGCCACCGCTGCTCAGGACTGAGTGTATGGAGTGTTATATAAGAAGCAGAGCAGATGTGAGATATGTGCTTCCTCAGCAGCGGCGAGACGAGAGGAAGTGGGCAAAGAAAAAAAGAACGAGAAAAAGAAAGAAAGAGAGAAAAACAAGAGAGTGAGCTGGCTTAGCTGTGTGTAGTATTTACCTTGTCCCAAAGCCTGCACTGTGTGTGTGTGTGTGTGTATGTGTGTGTGTGTGTGTGTGTGTGAGAGAGAGAGATTTACCCTGACTCGAATCCCGGCCGCGGGTCTTTGAAGGTAGTGGTGCGAGAATTATGATCCACAAAGTATCTCACACCCTCAGCAGTGTACTTCATCTCCCAGCCAGGGGGCAGCGGGGGCTCATGGATCATCCTGAACACACACACACACACACACACACACACACACACACACACAGATTATCATGTGTGTAAGTGTGAAATGATTTTCCCAGTCATTGTAGCTCTTGACTCTGACTAGCTGCAGTCATCCCTGATGTTGCTTTCATTAAAAAAACAGGATCAAATACGGGGGCGGGGCAGACAGTCAGAGTGGGAGGGGCATGTCACATGAGGGGGCGGGGCATACACACACTCACCCTTGGGTTCGAGGATCCTCCCACTGTGTGGTGCGAGTGTTGTGATTGACGAAATAAACTCTGCCATTGTCCTGACGCTTTTCTGTAACAGAGAGACAGACACCGAAAGTCAAACACAAAAAAGGAAACACAGAGAGAGAGAGAGAGAGAAAGAGAGAGAGACAGAGAGAGAGAGAAAGAGAGAGAGAGACAGAGAGGGAGAGAGGGAGAGACAGACAGGATTTAATCTAGCAGACCTGCTTCACTGCAAGATTTGTGTGCGCATGCGTATGCGTGTGTGTGTGCGCGTTTTTTAGCAGTGCAGACTGAAAAGTAGCGAGTCAGTGTGGCATTTCACTAAAACTCCAACATACCGACAGACAGACTGAGGCGTTTGACTCAGCTGGTGTGTGTGTGTGTGTGTGTGTGTGTGTGTGTGTGTGTGTGTGCGCGCGTGTGTGACTGCAGTTTTGACCAGCTAACTTTCTGACCAAAGTTGGTACCACTGCCCCTCCCTCTCCCAACACACACACTTTCCAGAGTCAGCGCCCCCTTTCTCTGCCATACTGTTCTCATTATCGTGTGTGTGTGTGTGTGTGTGCGTGCGTGCGTGCGTGTGTGTGTGTGTGTGCATGTGGTGTTGGAACAGTAGTCCTAACATTACAACCATCATCAACCATCATCCCCCTCTCCACACTACACACACGCGCACACACACTACACACACAGAACTCTTTCAGCTCAGTCTCCCTGTCTGTCTCCCCACAGTATAACGTGCGTGTGTGTATGTGTGTGTGTGTGTGCGTGTGTGTGTGTGTGTGTATGTGTGCGTGTGTGTGTGTGTGTAGTGTTGTATGTAATATACACATGCTATAACAGCAATAAGTAATATACTATTGTAGTACAGTTTCTCACTCTTCCTGTTTATCCACATGCTCTCACCTGTCTGTCTGTCTTTCAGCCTCGGTCTGTCTGTCTCTTTCTCTCCTTCTCTGTCTCTCTCTTTCTCTGTCTCTCTCTCTCTTTCTCTGTCTCACACTCTGTCTGTCTCTCAATTCAATTTCAATTAAACAGTGCTTATTTATTAACATTGCATACGTCACAAATTACGTTATTGTCTCACTCTCTCTGAGCGCCAACAGCTGTCTCTCTCTCTCTCTCTCTCTCTCATGCTCTCTCTCTCTCTCATGCTCGCTCTCTCATGCTCTTTCTCCTTTTCTGTCTCTCTCTCTGTCTGTCTCTCATGCTCTCTCTCTCTCTCTCTCTCTCGATCTTTCTCCCTTTCTGTCTCTATCTCTGTCTGTCTCTCTTTCTCTCACTCTCTCTCTCTGTCTGTCTCTCATGCTTATTTATTACAAACATTACCTTACCTTACTGTCTCACGCTCTCTCTCTCTCTGTCTGTCACATTCTGTCTCACTCTCAGTCTTCCATTTATATACTCTCAGATCTATATCTCACTCCGTGCTCTTTCGTCTGTCGTTTCGTCTGTCTTTCTCACTGTGTCTCACTTTCTTTCTGTCTCAAGTCAATTTCTATTTCTTATTTGTAATTAATTGTATACTTTTTTTTTTGTTCTTTCAGCTGTCTCTATTTGTGTGTGTGTGTGTGTGTGTGCAGCAGGACTCACCCCATCCTGGAGGAAGAGCACCCAGAGGGTCATTCTCAACCGGAGCGCCAGACGACTGCACCAGAGACAGACAGGTGGAGAAGGAAAGATTGATACAGAGAGCAAAAGAGATAGAGAGAGAGAGAGAAAGAGATCCAGTTAGAACACTTGTGTCTGTTCCTTTTCCTCTTTCAGGTGTGATGAAGCTTGTACAAGTGCGCAACTCCAGCACTCAGAGCTCGAATGAGTGAGTGGACAAACGACAGGACGAACAAGTAAGTAAACGAGTGCAAGAGAGAGAGAAAGAGAGAGAGAGAGGGAGAGAGAGCTGTGGTGAGCAGCGGTGGCTCCAGCTCACTGATGCAGCTCCACACTGCGCACATGTATGCTTTCCAAACCGCACACACACACACACTGTTCCAATGAGATCACTGGCTACGCTGAGGCCCCACCCACCCCGTCTCCAGCCCCCCAACCCACACACACACACACACACACACACACACACACACACACACAGTCACTCACTCTTGTAGCCGGCGTGTGAAAGCAACAGGAAGGTGTGATGTGTCTGAGAACTGAAGAGAACATTCATCCACACAAAAGCACCTTTATTCCACACACACACACACACACACACACACACACACACACACGGTAAACCCAGCGGTTCCAGCTGTGTGTGTGAAGAACACATGTTTTTGTGGAAAGTTTGTATATTTATAAGCGACAAATGCCTTCTGTGTGTGTGCACATATGTGTGTGTGTGTGTTCCTTAAAAATGTACATTTGAATTGAAATAATCTCAGGTGCATTTGAATATTAATGAGTTCCTAATGAATAATAATCAGTGATGTTATAGACGCACAGACAGTGTGTTAATGCTACATAAAATACAGAAGGTAAAACTGACACTTTATTTTGTTGTATGAGCGTCATCTGAAACACACACACACACACACACACTTTCTGCAGTAAAAAGGCGATGTTTAGTGTCACAGGTGTAACTCTGAAGACGGGTCTGCAGGTCTGTTGATGTTGAAATGTCGTGATATAAATAAAACCCGGCAGTTTAAGCGGTTTATCGTTTCCTCGCTGTACAGCGCGACACACGCCGTCACTGCGCAGTCTGCGTCTATAATCACACATAGTTTATGGCGCAGTTCGTCTTTATGCTGCCAAAACACGCAGAAATGGAAGCAGGTCTGGGATTAAAGAGGAGCATTCAAATGTACAAACACTGTGTGAATTAAAACTGTATTCAAACACACACACACACACACACACACAGTTTATAAACCATCACTACACAATACTCACCGTACTCCTTTTCCCCATCTCTCTCTATCTCCTACTCCCTTTACCCTTCTCCATATCCCCATCTCCATATCCCCATCTCTCTATCCCCATCTCTCTATCCCCTACTCTCTATCCCCATCTCTCTATCCCCTACTCTCTATCCCCTACTCCCTTTACCCTTCTCCATATCCCCATCTCCATATCCCCATCTCTCTATCCCCATCTCTCTATCCCCTACTCTCTATCCCCATCTCTCTATCCCCTACTCTCTATCCCCTACTCCCTTTACCCTTCTCCATATCCCCATCTCCATATCCCCATCTCTCTATCCCCATCTCTCTATCCCCTACTC
>CM075009.1:27676234-27686908 GCA_037576675.1 Pangasius sanitwongsei
GAACACACACACAGACTGAACACACACAGACTGAACACACACAGACTGAACACACACACACTGAACACACACGCTGAACACACACACACACACTGAACACACACACTCTGAACACACACACTCTGAACACACACACAGAACACACACGCTGAACACACACGCTCTGAACACACACACACACAGAACACACACACAGACTGAACACACACACAGACTGAACACACACACAGACTGAACACACACAGACTGAACACACACACACACAGACTGAACACACACACTCTGAACACACACTGAACACACACTGAACACACACGCTGAACACACACACGCTGAACACACACACACACTGAACACACACACAGAACACACACACAGAACACACACACGCTGAACACACACGCTCTGAACACACACACACACACAGAACACACACACACACTGAACACACAGACTGAACACACACAGACTGAACACACACACACACAGACTGAACACACACACACACAGACTGAACACACACACACACACACACTGAACACACACACTCACTGAACACACACGCTGAACACACACGCACTGAACACACACACACACAGAACACACACACACACTGAACACACACAGACTAAACACACACAGACTAAACACACACAGACTAAACACACACAGACTGAACACACACAGACTGAACACACACACTGAACACACACACACTGAACACACACGCTGAACACACACACGCTGAACACACACAGACTGAACACACACACGCTGAACACAGACACACTGAAAACGCTGAACAAGCTGAACACAGACACGCTGAACACACTGAACACGCTGAACACACAGCCAGGAACGAACTGGATATTTCACATTCCACAGAAGAAAAAAAAACCCCACAATGCACTGCTCACATCACTCGAGGACAGGAGGCGTGTAGAGGAGCGGGAGAGTCGCGTTTCTATCCAAAATGTTACTCAAATTTTAGGAAAAAGTCCAAAAAAAAAAAAAAAAAGTGGTGAAACTAAAGTAAAATAGTTGTTTTTTTTTTCCTTCTGACGTCTACACACACGGGCTGCGTCCCAAACTGCATTACATACTGTACCAAATAATACGTGACAGCAGGGGTGCTGTGCAATTTGGGACGCTGCCCACATCTTTTTACACACACACCATGATTTACACTCACATCGTAGACTTGGACTCGTACGGAGATTTTTTTTCCATGGATGCATATTAACTTGATTTACAAAAGTTATTTTTATTAATGAATCCCGTCATATTATTATTATTATTATTATTATTATTAAAACATCATTACCCTTCTTTCAGTTTCAGTTCCTCGTTTTCCACCAGCCCACAACGGCACTGCGTCCAACTCACTGTCACGTTAATCACAGTGACCTCTACACCGGACACGTAGCGGATATTTAGAATAAAAAAAGAAACGTAATTTTGTTCGGTTTCTAGCTTAAAAACACCTCAAAATACAGCACCCATGTTGCAGTGTTTATCCATAATCTAATACCTCACACTCTCAGCATTTATGTGAGCCTCTGAAGGGCCGTAAACTAACGTCACTCATTTTCAACATATGATTATTTCTACCTATTAACAGCATTAACCTGGGCTCTGAAAGTATTATAGGATGTTTAGAGGAAAAAAGGTCTAACAGAAACTACTCAGCTGTACGTCTAACATCGTTCTGCGTTTTAGCTACGCTGCGTCGTATTTCGTAAAATGTCTACAAAGTCATCGTTACGACTCCGCACTCAACCACGCAAACATCGAACGAAAAACGTGGAGAAGAGACAGGATTAACCAATCAGCATCAGGTATTTATCTGTTTCTGAAGGAGATCTGCTACAGTCTGAGCACAGAGATGATGCAAGAGGAGAAGAAGAAGAAGAAGAAGAAGAAGAAGAAGAAGGGTAAATGAGGTTTTATTAGATAAGACGTCATGTTTTCCTGTTACTAAGATGTCGCACTGGAATCTTCATTAAGGTATTTAATGGTAACGTTATTAAAAGGTTAAGATCGGTGGGCAACAGCGTGTGTGTTGAATGATTAATAGTAAAACTTCATGCCATCGCTGCTCTAAACACTTTCTCAGTTGTAGAGATGAAACAGAGATTCAACTCAATTCAGCTTTGTCCGTATAGCGCTTTTAACAATGTACACTGTGACGAAGCAGCTTCACAGAAACACGCACATTCAGGATATAAACTGCGAATGGATGAATTTATCCGTGATGTTATTTAGAATATTTCTGACTTGATGTTCAGTGATGGCATCACCCGTGCCAGCAAGCGACACGTTTCTGTGTGCTTTTAGACGCGATATTTCGGTCTGTAGCTCTGCTGCAGCAGCGTCGCTCTACACGTGGTGAAATTTCTAACTGCCACAGAGCAGAGAGGTGAAAATCTCACTAGGATCACGTGCAGCACTAATGCATGTTTATACTAATTACACAGAGATCCATGAGATCACTGAGGATGGTATCACTCAGAAACCGTGACGATGACTTTAGGACTGCGATCCCCACGAACAGCTTTGCGCTCAAGTCTCCATCAGTGAACAGTTTGATGATAAAATAGACTCTAACGAATTTCCTGGTTGCACAACTGCACTATTTGTCCATTTATTACACAGTTATAGAGTAATGATTTATAATCGCACTCTCCGTTGCACCCAGATGAGGATGGGGTTCCTTTTGAGTCTGGTTCCTCTCGAGGTTTCTTCCTCATATCGTCTCAGGGAGTTTTTCCTCACCACCATCACCACTGACTCGCTCATTAGGGATAAATTTATACATTTATAATTTATATCCTGAATTTATATTTTCCTGTAAAGCTGCTTTGTGAACAATGTCTTTGTTAAAAGTGCTACACAAATAAATGGATGGAAGTTGGATGTAACAGTGGAGAGGGATTGCGTGATTTATGACTACAGTGCTGCAGTGTGCCGCACAAGCCCAGTCCTCTCTCATTAGAGTGCAGAGCGCCTGCAGATACACTCACACTCACACACACACACACACACACACACACACACTCTCACACACACACACACTCTCACACACACAGAGATTCCTAAAAACATTGGTACAACGTGTGCCGTTGTTCCTTCTCTGATGCACAACAATTTAATGTGATGTGTGTTTTTATGTGAAAGATCTTTTTAACAGATTTGTTAAGTTCTTTGTATCTGAAAGTTGCCTAACATTTTAAGACACACAAACACACACACACACACACACACTCACCCCTGAG
Source organism: Pangasius sanitwongsei (assembly GCA_037576675.1). Classification (NCBI taxonomy): domain Eukaryota; kingdom Metazoa; phylum Chordata; class Actinopteri; order Siluriformes; family Pangasiidae; genus Pangasius; species Pangasius sanitwongsei. The sequence continues at coordinate 27,679,510 of CM075009.1, forward strand.
GGAGGGGTCTCTCCCACGTGGTGGTCTTGGTGTTGTGGTCCACGTAGTACACTCGGCCATGAGGCAACACTCTCTGCTCCCAGCTGTGGAAATAACGTCAAATCATTACTCAAACTGCAGGCACACACACACACACACACACACATACAGACACACACACACATACAGACACATACAGACACACACACACACTCACCCTGCAGGTAAATCCTCCACAGCTGGCTGTGTGTGTTGATCCTCTGTGGGCGGAGCTGAATCCGCTGAGGGAGGCGGGGCAGAGGTGTCAGTGGGAGGGGCATCTGGTCTGAGTGATGGTGATGGAGGTGTGTCCTGGTCACGCCCATTTTCTTCTGCTGCAGAATTACCTTTATCTTCACACACACACAAATTATGTCCAATGTGAGTGCGCATACCTGTGATGAGTGTGTGTGTGTGTGTGTGTGTGTGTATATATACCTGTGTTATGGTGCGTTGAGTCTGTGTTTGTGTCTCCATTAGTGAGCACTGTTCCTCTTGAAGCTCCAGGAGAATCTACACCTGCTGCTCTGGGATTTCTACACACACACACACACACACACTTTCTCAGCATATTTGAGTCATCGATCAACTTCCTGTACTTTACATCAAGTACAAAAATACATAAGTATATATATAAATATGAAGTAAAGCCCGGCAGTGTTTGGAACATGACAAATTCCCAGTGAATATTCATGAGATCATTTGCATATTCCCGCCCTCAGAGATATGAACATGTGTTTTACAATACAAGTATCGTAAAGACCGATATTTCAGTGAATCACGAACGATATATTGTGCAGTCCAGACATTTCAGACTGACATGGAGGACTGAAAACATTCTCACACACACACACACACACACACACATACGCACACGCTTTGTGATGTCATGGGAGACTGGAGACATGATGTAATATGAAAACACTGAACACACACACACTCTACATGTCTGTGCTGGATGGATGGATGGATGGATGAAAGTGGTGAGGCGATTTTCACACCATCGCTGTGCTCCAATACCACTCCCCCCCCCCTCGCTCTTCCTCAGAGTGCGCGCCGAACACGCCGGACGTCGGCTTATCCACAGGCGACACACACCGCTTACCGCAGATAATTATTCTATACATCGCTCTTTCACCTCCTCACACTCAGCCCTTGAGTAGGCTCCCTAGACAGGCACATAAGGATCATTATTTTGCAAATCCGGGAATGCATTGTGAGATTCCATAATTCTGTTCACCGGGCGTTAGAGTGCAGCAATGCATTCTGGGTAAATTGTGCTCCTGATGTCTACAGTGGCACCCAAGGGGATTTAATCAAGGAGGGGTGGATAAGGGAACGTGATCTGGGATGCAAGACTGGTTTCGTCAAGCTATGAGCTTAAAACCCCACACGCACACACACGCACACACACACACACACACACACATGGCGTGAAAGCCTCTTATCACAGCACTTAGAGTGTGTGCATGCGCGCGTGTGTGTGTGTGTGTGAGACAGACAGACGTGGGGGAGGCAGAGAGCGACAGAGAGAGTAAATATACTCGAGTCGGAGTGACACACACCCCACAGTCTGATTATTTTTGTTCGTCTGTGTGTGAAAGTTTGTGTGTGAGTGTGTTTTCTCACCTGTGGGGGCTGCTGGTCGAGCCGGCCGTCTCTGAGCCCTGGGTCCTGAGAAGGTTGGTACACTCCATCTGCAGCATCTCTACACACACACACACACACACACAGGGCAAAACAATGAGAGTGATCAAGTCCAGGGATCCAAGGAAACTAAACACACACCAATACAAACACACACACACACACACACGTCTCTACCTAATAAGCGACATAACCGTCTGTTTAAGGTCCCTCAGCCACCAGGGGGCCCCGTGTAATAATCTCTGTCCCGTGTCTAAGCTATTAATAAAGTCTGAAACGGTTCTAGTGAGGAAAACGTTGTATATGTGTTTAATCAGGGCTCTGTTCCAAATCCATACTATATACCACTAAATGTGTAACCAGAACGCCATTGTTGTACCATTATCATACCGCCAGTGGGGAGGTTTGGCCTGGAGGAGAAACAGGAAAAGAGACGAGACAAAAAAAAAGTTATAATTTTAATAATTTTGGGGTCATCAGTGACATTGTGTTATTAGCTGGTGTAACGAACTCATCAGTACGTCGCTCTGGAAGTTTCCGATTGTTTATCACACTTTAGAGAAGCGGTTTAAACGAAAAACAAAACGCCTCTGTGGATCTGTGATCTCAACTCCATCTGAGGAGCTGCGGAGGTAAAATTAGTCTTTATGGTGGAGAGAGAAGCCAATTCAAATCCTGGTTAGGGTACAAACACACACACACACACATACACACACACACACTCGTCTGTGTGTTAAATGAAAGAGGCGTTTATGCAGTGGGAGTAGAGATCAGACTCCACACACTCGCTAATTTATCATGCCACCGTATAATACTCCCGAGTCTGTTAAAACACATCAGCAAGGCATTCGTGTAAGTAAGATGGACGGCGACTCACTGCGTGGCGATAAACCTTAATATCAGAACTTCCAGCGGATGGAAAAAGTTTAACCTGTTTGCATAAGTATACACACCCTTTTATAATGGGTCACGTGACTCCGCTCTGAATGGACCAATCACATTCAAACTCATGTTCAAAAGTAATTATCATAAAACTGTCATCACTGAAGTGATTCTGATTAACGCCAAATAAAGACCAGATGTTTCTGTACGAGTTTCTTCATATCTTCTTGGTTTCATCTGACTGCTGAAGAGCTTACAAGCCACGTACGAGATCTCACTGTGGAAAGATATCGATCAGGAGAGCAGTACAGAAGAATTTCTAAAACATTAGATGTACCATGGAACACCATGAAGGCCATCATCAACAAGTGGAGAAAATGGAGCACCACAGTGACATCACCAGAACATGACGTCCCTCCAAAACTGACGCAAGCACAAGAAGAAATCTTATCAGGGAGGCTCCTGAGGGATCTACAGCAACATTAAAGCAGCTGCAGGAACATCTGGCGAGTACTGGTCACTCCCTGCATGTGATACAATCTCTCGTGTTCTTCATGTCTGCTAGACGGAAGCCCTTTCCCACAAAAAAACATCCAAGCTCAACTAAATCTCCCCAAACCATGTATGAAAATGTCTTCTGGTCTGCTGAGACCAAGGTAGAACTTTTTGAGCATAATTCTAAAAGATACGTTTGGCGCAAAAACAAGACGGATCATCACCCAAAGAACACCACACCCACGGTGAAGCACGGTGATGGCAGCATCATGCTATGGAGCTGCTTCTCTTCAGCTGGGACTGAGGCTCTAGTCAAGATAGAGGAATCACAGATAGCTCCAAACACCAATCTAACTTGGCACAAAAACTGCAGGCGTCTGTTAGACAGCTGAAGATGAAGAACAATTTCACCTTCCAGCACGATAACGATCCAAAGCACAAATCCAAGTCAACAAAGGGACGGCTTCAGAAGAAGAAGATCAGTGTTTTGGAATGGTCCAGTCAGAGCCCAGGTCTAAATCCTATCCAACACCAGTGGAATGTCTTGAAGAGGGCTGTGTACAGAAGATCGCCTCACTATCGGACAGATCTGGAGCATTTTTCTAAGGAAGAGTGGAATAAAATTACCAAATGAAGAAGGGATAAATTGACATATTTACGATTTATTTTGGTTTAATTTAATTTGAATCTATTCATCTATTTCTAAGCTGCTTTGTGACAATGTCCATTGTTAAAAGCGCTATACAAATAAAACTGAACTGAACTGAATGTGCTTGAATGAAGTCAGTAGACTCACGCTGAATTACAAGGGAAAGGTGCTGTAACACAGTGTTAGTTAAGGGGTGTGTATACTTATGCAACCAGTTTATTGTAAGTTTTTTCATTTTCTTGTTTTTCCCCTAAAACTTTTCTATTTGTTTTTCACTTTAATGTTGTTTGTTGCTATTTCAAATTAAAGGTGGAAAAACATCCAACTTTGTTGGTTTCATTTGTTTACATCACAAAAACCTGCAATTTTAACAGGGGTGTGTAAACTTTTAGATCTACTGTCTGGTACTTCACTATCTAGTTGGTTACCTGCCTGCCTGTCTGTCTGCCTGTAGGTCTGTTTCTCTACCTGTCTGTCTGTAGGTCTGTTTCTCTACCTGTCTGTCTGTAGGTCTGTTTCTCTACCTGTCTGTCTGTCTGCCTGTCTGTCTACCTGTCCTCCTATCAGTCTGTCTGTCTACCTGTCTGCCTGTCTGTCTGCCTGCCTGCCTGTCTGTCTCTCTACCTGTCTGGCTGTCCTCCTATCAGTCTGTCTGTCTGCCTGTCTGTCTACCTGTCTGCCTGCCTGCCTGTCTGTTTCTCTACCTGTCTGGCTGTCTGTCTGCCCTCCTATCAGTCTGTCTGTCTGCCCGCCTGTCTGTCTGCCTGTCTGTCTGTCTGCCCGCCTGTCTGTCTGCCTGTCTGTCTGTCTGCCCGCCTGTCTGTCTGTCTGTCTGCTGAATGAATGTGTTTGTGAGCAGCACTGAGTGTGTTCATTTTGCTGTTTTCACCAGGCCTGCTGTACAAAGGCCTGTTTATGGGTGCGTGTGTACGTGTGTATGTGCGTGTGTGTCTGTACATGTGTGTGTGTGTGTGTGTGTGTGTGTGTGTGTCAGTATGTCAGAAAAACCGCCAGGGGAAATGAAGGAAAACACTAAACCAACAAGAGCAGCCTTCAGACAGAACACAGAGGCCCTTAACACACCTCGAGCTGCACGCCCAACACACTCAAACCTTTATATACTCACACACACACACACACTCACACTCACACACACTCCATTTCCCCTAAAACCCCAGGAGAGTGGTCACGCTCAAGACCTTTATTCAGTGTGCACGCACACACACACACAGGAGTCAATTGTTCTGCCAAGCTACAAGTAACACCACTCAATTACACAATTATGCAATTCTCCCAGATCAACTACACACAGTTTGAATGTGTGTGTGTCACAAAACCAGCAGTGTGTGTGATGAGCAAATCAATACAATTATGAGCAGAGCTATTCATCACTCTCTCACACACACACACACACACACACATCTCATTCACAAAAGTGGTGCAAGTGGTTTTACTGAATGAACAGCAGCTTTCCATTAGCAGTGTACTGAATCTGAAGCTTATTGTACACATGCGAATGAGTGTGTGCGTGCACACACACTCTCACACACTCACACACACACACACACACACACACATCATCGATATTTCCTCATCAATACTGATACATTCAGCGGATATTTCTCACAACACTCTATGCTGCTTCTGTTCCCTTTTTTCCTCTCATACTTAATTCATATTAAGTCCAACGCCGCTGTTTGACTATTTAAGGCCAATATTAAATACATAAAAATTTAGAAACTATTAATTTATTTATAATATCGTTTGTTTAAAGTTCAAGAAAAGGATTGTTCCACACGGAGGACATTGGAGAAGATGCGTCTTAACCAGAGACATATCTTTATCTTTAGGAGGGAATATTTTATGGATAAAGCGATGAATGAAGTTAAAGTTTCTCTGTAAGCGTAGCAGATGAGTGCTTGGTCAGCTTATCCTTCACACCGCGGACACGTTTTCTTTACAGCACAGCGCATCACATCATCACAACACAAACACCGGTGTGATAAAATCCCCAACATCCCGCACACACACACACATTACGATTTCTAATCACCTCGCTTTAGTGTCTCATGGCTTCATTGAGCTGCGCTCGAGTATCCGTCCGAGCACGATAGAAAAATAATAAATACATAAAATGCACAATGTGCTGGATCAAGTGCTATTCTATGTGCTGCTGAATAATGAGTGTGGAAGCCATTTTGTGAAATTAAACCAGTGATTAATGTGAGAAATACAACCGGGACTATTGATGCACTTATTCATATATCATCATATTAGTGTTTTAAATCGTCTCTTGCTTTTTTGACAGATTTCTTTTAATATAAAAGTAATAAAAGACGGTATAATAAATAAATAAATAATAAAATAAGGTGGTGTGCTATCACTGATGACATCACAGCAGTGTGAGCCAATCACAGCTGTCAGGTGACTGACCATGACACACTCCTTTTCATGCTGTGTGTGTGTGTGTGTGTGTGTGTGTGTCAGACACCAGGACTCTAACTATGAAAACAAAACGTGTGTGTTAATATTTTCCCAGGCATTCACACCTGCCAGGTTTAAATGAATAGTGCTTGTGCTATTTTAGCCTTTTTTCACTGACACGCTGCTCTAGAATAGGAATAAAAACAATCGTCTCATGTCACTCGCTGGATTTTCTAGGTTAGTAAATACTTTTGAATGAGTTTAAGATTGGAGACGCAGCTCATGACAACAATCACGACGATGCTGGAAAGTTTTAAAGACGGACAGAGCTCGGGAAACAGGGATGCTTTGGTTCTGAAGGCCATCTTGTGGATGTCACTTTTAATCCTCCAGATGTACGTAAACTGCACAGGCGAGTGTGTGAACAATGCCGCTGGTGTTCCTGCTGCTTCTGTCATGCGTCAGGTATAAACCAGATCCCTCTGCTCCGCGTTGGGCCATATCACACCACCCCGGCGAGGATTGTTCTTTAATAAAACACACCCCGTGGTGTTTAATTCCTTACGAATCGCTCGATGCGACGCTGGAAATGAGACGAGATCTTTCAAACACACTTCCTGACTTACGCTGACGTACACACACCAGGCAGTGCAAGGAACATTCTTTCAGTTTTTAGTCACGTACATTACACGTACGTATGTTACTGACAATAAAATGTTCAAATGTTACAGTATTGCTAAATGATGAATCTGGAATTAAAATAAATATACAGTGGTCAAGGCTCGAGCTCGCAGAAAATTCATAATGTGCATTTGGGGTTGTTTGCCCAAAAAGTTTGGGAACCCCTGGTCTAAGAGCTCTTTCAGCATGAGTGTGTGTTTTGTTAGTGTGTGTGTGTGTTTGAGTGTGAGTGTGTGTGTGTGTGTGTGTGTGTGTGTGTGTGTGTGTGGGACTCACTGTCGGTTTCTGCACCGTGATTGGGCAGTGATCCCAGATCAACAACCAAGCCGTCCAAACAGACGTTCAGCTCTCCACCCGACACAACCGAGCCTTTATTCTCCATCTGTAACTCCAGACTGAGCTCCACGTTCTCCACTGAGAGGGAGAGCAAGAGAGAGAGAGAGAGAGAGAGAGAGAGAGAGAGAGAGACAGTGACAGGGGGAGAGAGAGAGAGAGAGAGAGACAGAGACACACAGTGACAGGGAGGGAGAGAGAGAGACAGAGACACACAGTGACAGGGAGGGAGAGAGAGAGAGACAGAGACACACAGTGACAGGGAGGGAG
>CM075009.1:27716488-27718988 GCA_037576675.1 Pangasius sanitwongsei
GTCCATCTATCCGCCTGTCTATCTGTCCATCTATCCGCCTGTCTATCTGTCCCGTCTATCTGCCTGTCTATCTGTCCCGTCTATCTGCCTGTCTATCTGTCCATCTATCCGCCTGTCTATCTGTCCCGTCTATCCGCCTGTCTATCTGTCCATCTATCCGCCTGTCTATCTGTCCATCTATCCGCCTGTCTATCTGTCCCGTCTATCTGCCTGTCTATCTGTCCCGTCTATCTGCCTGTCTATCTGTCCATCTATCCGCCTGTCTATCTGTCCCGTCTATCCGCCTGTCTATCTGTCCATCTATCCGCCTGTCTATCTGTCCATCTATCCGCCTGTCTATCTGTCCCGTCTATCTGCCTGTCTATCTGTCCATCTATCCGCCTGTCTATCTGTCCATCTATCCACCTGTCTATCTGTCAGTCTGTCTGCTGGTTATCTGTCTCTGTCTCTGTCTAATTTTCTATTTCCATATCTGTCTATCCTTCTGTTTATCCATCTGCTCTTCTTCTAGTCTTCTTCTTCTTCTTCTACTCACCTGTCTGTCTCTTTGTCTGTCTGTCTGCACTCACCTGTCTATCAGTCAAATTATATTCTGTCTGTCTGTCTGTGCTCTGTATCAATCCTCAACTAAAAACAACCAAGTGAATAAACCAACAACCTGTGTGTGTGTGTGTGTGTGTGTGTGTGTGTGTTTTCGACATCCCATAATACTTCTACAGATGGACTGCCAGTCCCTTAAAACACACTGTACGTGCTCCCTGTCTGTCTGTCTCTCTCTCCCTGTCTGTCTCTCTCTCCCTGTCTGTCTCTCTGCATCGCCTGTCAATGACAAACTGTTACAAATGACCACAGCAGATGGTCACACACACACACACACTCACACACACATACACACGCACTCACACACACACACACGCACTCACACACACATACACACGCACTCACACACACATACACACGCACTCTCACACACATACACACGCACTCTCACACACACACACGCACTCACACACACACGCACTCACACACACACGCACTCACACACACACACGCACGCACTCACACACACGCACTCACACACACGCACACACACACACACACACACCTCAACTACGTCTCCTGTAAACAACAAGGCCGTCTGTCTCTCCCACCAGCTAAGTCGGCATGATGACAGATTGCACATCGGCAAAAAGAAAAAGAAAAAAAATAATTATAACAGAAAGTAAATAAATAAATAAATAAATAAATAAAGACGAAGCTGCGAGGAGTGATTTTAATAATTCACAAAGCGGCAGTGACAATCTGCCCGAATCCCAATCAGGGCTTAGAGTAAAGACACGAGACTTAACAATGCTGATACGCTTTAATCCCTTTAATCTGTCAACAATATCTGCTATAATCCCTCACACACACACACACACACACACACACACACACACACACACTCAAAAGGGAACCCGTCCTCATCTAGGTGATACCGGATAGTGTGATTATAAACAATTTCTCTTTTATAACTGTATACTATACAGTCGAAAACAGCTGCACATTAAACCGGGACAAAACCAAATTTAAAACCAGGCCAAGACCAAATCTGAATTCTGATCTAAAACCAGGGGAAAAGACCACAACTAGCTCATAACTAACATCAAAACAAAATCAAAAACCTACGTTTTTAAACTCATAACTTAACATTAAAACCAATATCAGAGTTTAAACCAACAATAAACTGGGCCAAAATTTACCAAAACGTTCAACTGGGCTACAACGTGATACACAGTGGAGTAAAGCTAGCTTAAACCTGACCTGTCTAAAAACGGGACAAAATTAGACTCAAAACCTAAAATAAAAATCGTATTTACACCAGGTCAAAAACCAACCAAATCAAAGTGTCAGCACTCTGGTCTTTTAAAACCAAGAGCAAAACTAAAATCAAGGCAAAGTAAAAATTCAAAGCTAAAAGCAGCTCCAAAAACAAACCTCAAGCCAGACTAAAAAAAACGAAACCCCAGTATAAACCTGGATCAAATCCAAAACCAAACTTCTCATCTTATCCAGACCGAGATCTTAAAAACGAATGCTAAATTTAGACAAAAAAATTTATCAAGGCTAAAACTGGACAATTTATAAGACAGTTCTAAAACCTGGCCAAAGCTGGAACAGCATAGAAATCTCAAATTCAGATCTAAAAGTGGAAGAAAACTTAAAAGTGGGATAAATATGGCAGAAAGCGTTGGTGTTTAAATACAGAGCTTTGGAGAGAAGACAGACAGGAATCTCTCTCTCTCTCTCTCTCTCTCTCTCACACACACACAAACACACACACACACACCTGATGGGAGCCCCTTTAGCCTGTGCGGGTTTGAGCAGTACGGTGATGGTGGTTGCCGTGTCGTTGAGGAACGCCTCGCTGCCGTCGTACTCCTCCAGGATCGGAGCTGCAGCAGAGGAACAAGCAACAGACACTCACTCAGGCTGAGGAGCTGTTTATTACTCAGTTTAT
>CM075009.1:27723988-27729823 GCA_037576675.1 Pangasius sanitwongsei
TGCTTTCATTCTCTCTGTCAGGTCATGTGTTTATAGTTTGTGTGTGTGTGTGTGTGTGTGTGAGAGATGTCGTAGCAGTGAGTTAATGCTAACAGCAGGATGTGTGTGCGTGCGTGTGTGTGTGTGTGTGTGTGCGCGCTCTCCGACAGGAATCTTTGCGTTTAAGTGTGCTCGAGCGGAGGAGATCTTCAACATGCTGCAGGACATCATGCACAACAACAGCATCAGCGTGGTGGAGGAGCCTGTGTTTGAACCTGCGCTCACGCACACACACACACACCCCGAGCCGGACGCTCCGCAAACGCCTCGTACTCCCACAGGTAACACACACACACACACACTATACTCAGTGTCCTCATGTGTGTATAAATATCTGACTAGATTTTCCACCTACGTTTCAACCTAATGGTATTAGAAGCCCAAATATGTGTGTGTGTGTGTGTGTGAGAGAGAGAGACGGTGTAGATTGTGTGTGTGTGTGTGTATGTGATTGTGTAGATTGTGTGTGTGAGAGACAGTGTAGTGTCTGTGGTGGTGTAGATTGTGTGTGTGTGAGATGGTGTAGATTGTGTGTGTGTGTGTGTGTGTGATGGTGTAGATTGTGTGTGTGTGATGGTGTAGACTGTGTGTGTGTGATGGTGTAGATTGTGTGTGTGTGATGGTGTAGATTGTGTGTGTGTGATGGTGTAGATTGTGTGTGTGTGATGGTGTAGAGTGTGTGTGTGATGGTGTAGATTGTGTGTGTGTGTGTGTGTGATGGTGTAGATTGTGTGTGTGTGATGGTGTAGACTGTGTGTGTGTGTGTGATGGTGTAGATTGTGTGTGTGTGATGGTGTAGATTGTGTGTGTGTGTGATGGTGTAGATTGTGTGTGTGTGTGATGGTGTAGATTGTGTGTGTGTGATGGTGTAGATTGCGTGTGTGTGATGGTGTAGATTGTGTGTGATGGTGTAGATTGTGTGTGTGTGATGGTGTAGATTGTGTGTGTGTGATGGTGTAGATTGTGTGTGTGATGGTGTAGATTGTGTGTGTGTGTGTGATGTAGATTGCGCGCGTGTGTGTGTGTGATGGTGTAGATTGTGTGTGTGTGATGGTGTAGATTGTGTGTGTGTGATGGTGTAGATTGCGCGTGTGTGTGATGGTGTAGATTGCGCGTGTGTGTGTGATGGTGTAGATTGCGCGTGTGTGTGTGATGGTGTAGATTGTGTGTGTGTGATGGTGTAGATTGCGCGTGTGTGTGTGTGTGATGGTGTAGATTGTGTGTGTGTGTGTGATGGTGTAGATTGCGCGTGTGTGTGTGATGGTGTAGATTGTGTGTGTGTGTGTGATGGTGTAGATTGTGTGTGTGTGTGTGATGGTGTAGATTGTGTGTGTGTGTGTGTGTGATGGTGTAGATTGTGTGTGTGTGTGTGATGGTGTAGATTGCGCGTGTGTGTGATGGTGTAGATTGTGTGTGTGTGATGGTGTAGATTGCGCGTGTGTGTGTGTGATGGTGTAGATTGCGCGTGTGTGTGATGGTGTAGATTGTATATATGTGTGTGACGGTGTTTTTGTCCTGCAGGTGGCGCTCTTCCTGTGTTACCCAATGGGAGCCTGCGGTACCCGTCGCTAGGCGACGCCTCCTCCCACCCCTCCAGTAGGCACCCCTCGGTGGGCAGCGCCCGCCTGCCGTCTGTGGGAGAAGAGTCCACGCACCCGCTGCTGATGCCCGACGACGGCATACGGGTCAGAACTCGCCACGCTTTTCCATCATCGCTATAGCAACATCACTGCAGTGTGGGTGGAGCTATAACATTTCATACAATGTTAAATGTCGACTGTGTGTGTGTGTGTGTGTGCAGGGCCACACGTACGTGAACACTACAGGTCTCCTGGAGGATCAGCATGCGGCGGCAGGACACGGAGACCCCCCTGTCCCCCATAGCCCCGCCCCTGAGGGGGAGGAGCCTGTGCAGGCCCCAGACCCCGGTCCTCGTGTGCAGCTGGAGCGCGAGGGCGTGCGGTTCGTGCTGGGGCCGACGCCCGTGCAGAGGCAGCTCATGGCCAGGGAGAGGCAGCAGGATGGGGGCGTGTCATCCGGCCCCACCCTCAACTCGGCGAACGGGGGCGTGGCCGCTACAGAGGCCGCCCCGGAGCACTCGAACGGTCCCGTGTTTGGCCCGTCACGCCGCAGGCCCCGCCCCCCGCCGCTCAGCCCTGACGCTAACGTGAACAACTCGGCCCAGCGCAGGACGGCGCTGCTGGACTACGAGAACCTTCCCTCGCTCCCTCCGCTGAGGGAGGACCCTAAAGCAGGCGACGAGGAAGAGGATCAGGACGAGGCCGCCAGGACCAAGACGCAGCCGCCCAACGGTTACCACAGCGCCGACTCCGCCCACCTCTACATCAACACCGAGAACGTAGCGGCGGCGATGTGGCCGGAGTCGGCGCCTCTGAGCGCGGGGTGGGCGGAGTCCGGGCCGCTCAGCGCCGGGAGGGTGGAGTCGGGGCGTTTCAGCGTGTTTAACTTCGACCTGCGGCGTCCGTGCGAGCCGCACACGCTCAACTACATCGAGGTGGAAATGGACCCGGGCTCGGACTGCAGTACGCCCAGGACGCCGCACACGCCCGCCTCACCGCGCCCTCCCACGCCCACCACCGCCCCATCCACGGCCACGCCCACACGCAGGACCGAACTGTACGCAGTGATCGACGTGGAACGCACGGCGGCCATGTCGAACCTGCAAAGAGCGCAGCCTCGCTACGACGGTACGTCCAGGAAAACCCGACACAACAGCGTGGACCTGCCCATGTAACCCCGCCCACTCCACCTGACCGGCCCCGCCCACTTTGATTTTCTCCGAAACTTTTTTTTTAGAAACCTTTAAAAGGCACTCGGCAGTTTTGGAACGCTGGAGGTTTTATCCGTGCCGGGCGGCCGTGCACTCGCCGCCCTGCGCCTGGGCGTGACCTTTGACCCTCCCCGCACGGCTGGACTGCAGCCCGTGTCCATTCCGTACAGATCAGTATTACTGATGGAGCATTCCTGTTTCTGTTCGTGTTCTTTTGTTTTACTTTTGTATTGAAATGACACTACAGGTTGTTTATAACTGCAGTATCCAGGGACTTTACGGTACACGACAGCCGTCATCTTGTTGACTACATTTAGATTTCACTACAGCACAATAAAAGACTTTATTTTGTTTGATTCATATCTGAGTGAGCGACTCCACGTCTTTAACGCAGTCACGGGGAAAAAATGTTCGACCTTTAGGCCACGCCTCTTACCTGAGTCTCAGCAGGTCTCGCCCACGCACTGCATCATGGGATTGCTTTATTCTAGTGCTGATCTCGTTTAAAATAATACGCCACCTTGTGCATTATCACTTCTTTATTCATTGTGTCATAGGAGGTGGGGCTTAATTACCTTTATACACTAGTTACTTACACACACATTCATGTTTAGCTCCTCCCACCATGTAGCCATGTACACTGCACACAAAATATCCCCCAGAATGCATTGCACTAGGGTGTTGTTCGGGACACGCCCACAGTGGATTACTCACAGTCATTCTGAGAAACCGCGACGTTCCTTGTATTTAATTTCCCGTGATGTGGATAAATTATAGATTAGACTGAGAAGCTATTTGGCTCCTCCCATTTTCCCGCAGCACAGCAGAACAGGCCACGCCCACAGGAGACAAACCTGGAAATGCTCGCTACCTCGGCAGCGTCCCGTCTTATTCATGAAATATCAATTAATATTAAAATGTCGTGATGTATCGTCTCACCGGTGTGTGTTTATGAAAGAAAGAAAAAAAACAGCTGGACCGCCACATGTCCGTACAAAACCCAACATTTTAATTGCATATAAAATTTTACAAAGCAGGGAAGAGACAAACAGTCCGTTGAGTGTGTGTGTGTGTGTGTGTTAGGGAGTGTGTTCAGGCTGGAACCTGCAGTCGGTGTTTACTGCTGCGCTCCACCTGTCTGTGATACTCCGCCAGCTTCATCCGCAGCTTCTCATAGACCTACACACACACACACACACACACACACACAGAGAGTGAAGTACCAACAAGTAATTTACTACGTGACCTGATACGATTTCATTCGCTTGATTAAATTAAAATTAAAAAAAATGTACGTTTTACGTCGTTTACGCTTCGCTTTACGGTTTCTCCTTAACAACCTGCGTATTTTTTTTTTTTAAAACAGGAACTAATTTGTAAACGTAACTGTAAACAGATAAAAAGTACAACCCGTCGTTCTCAACATGTATTTTTGAGTAATAAACAGTAATAAGTGGCAGCACGCGAGCAACCGATCCACTACACGGCTATGATGATGGAGCGGAACGCTGAACGCTGACTCCGCCCACTTTCCCAGCAGCCCCGACTGTGCTTCCTGCGGGGGCGTGTCTCACCTGCGTGCTGCTCTGCGTCTGACTCTCTCTCAGGCTGTGCAGCAGCTGGTCGATGGACGTGTAGGGCAGCCAGACGAGCGGCGCCGTCGCACTGAGCGGCAGCTAAACACACAAAACATGGAGACTGAGTGTCGTGTGACATCATCGCAGCAAAAATCCCACAATGCACTTCACATCATGTCTACAGATTACCCACAATGCACTGTAATGACAATGACTGAAGACAACACAAGGACTCTGTAGTGTGTGATTCAGGATATTTTAATGCAAAGGGATAAGAGAGACTCTAGTAAGGTGCATCATCGATTCAAGCAGTGTGTGTGTGTGTGTGTGTGTGTGTGTGTGTGTGTGTGTGTGTATATACACCTCTATTCCAAAATATTGATGTCCCTTCCCCAGCAGAGCGTCCACGTATTCCATCACGAGCTCGGCGGCCGAGTCCAGCAGGTCGTAGTTCAGGTAGAGACGCAGCAGAGACGCAGCATCCACTTCCTGTACACACACACACACACACACACACACACAGAGAGAGAGATCAAAGTGGCTTCCTGGTACATGATAAAGTGTAAGAGGAGGTTAATTATTTATAAAGATATAAAACTCATTTTCCAACACTCAGTACTTTAAAGTATTTTAAATTAAAACTTTTCTCACTGAAAAAGAAAAACAGAATTTTTAAAAATTCCGCCCCGGTTCACCCGTTTAAGCTGCACTCGTTATTTACCTTAAATGCGTTAAGCAGCCAATCAGGAACAGGGACACCGTGTGACAGCAGCCTGTTAATGACACAGCGATGATGCTGAGCATTCTGGGACTGATGCTTCTCCAGGTACGAGGCCAAAAGTCTCCACGCTTCATCTGTTGCACTGTGACGCGAGACAGCACGAGTTATAAACACACTGACGCTGAGGAACGAAGGACACACACACACACACACACACACACACACACACACACCTGGACTCTTTAGTGGTGATGAGACTGGGCAGCTGATTGGCTGATAACCAGTTCCACGCCTCGTTCTGGCTCTGATCCGATCCGTACTGCAGCTTAATGCACCTGGGAGACACACACACACACACACACACACTGTTTCTGTCGGCTGTAACGATGTTCACGATGTAGAAACGTGACAGTCGGCTGTGATGTACGTTACGTGGCAGAGGCTCCACCGCACGCCGGTGTAGTTACTCTACTCACTTAAAGGTGAGTCCCTCGAAGACGGGCGTGAGAGGGAGTTTAAACGTCTCGCACAGCGACAACGCCGTGTCGAACAGTCCGGCCTGCACCAACAGAGACACCATCTCCGCTGCCGACGCGCTGCCTGCTCACACACACACACACACACACACACATAGATACACTATATTACCAAAAGTATTCGGTCACCCATCCAAATGATCAGAATCAGGTGTCCTAATCACTTGGCCT
>CM075009.1:27729923-27747613 GCA_037576675.1 Pangasius sanitwongsei
ATGATCCTCTCCATGGTCTTCATCAGGTGGGAGGTTAAGGCAACAGGTCTGAAGTGGTTCAGCTCCCTGGGGTATGCGGTCTTTGGTAGTGGAACCACACAGGAAGTTTTCCACAGGATAGGGACCTTCTCCAGGCTGAGGCTCAGATTAAACATGTACCTGAGTTGAGTTGAAAGAGTTGAACCACGGACCAGAGAGTCGCCTCTAAGCGTCTGACTCAAAAAGAGCTGAACTAATGTTGACTCTCAACGTTTGACATAAAAGAGTCAACCCACAAACCAGAGATCCAACCCTCAACATGTGGCTCAAAAAGAGTCAAACCAGAGAGTCGACTCTCAGCATTTGACTTACAAGAGTTTAACCACGAATCAAAGAGTCGACTCTCAACGTTTGCAAACCAGAGAGTCGACTCGTTGCCAAACGACAGCGTTGTAACTTTATCAGGTCTAGCTACAATTCAGGTCACTGTAGGTGGATATTTACTGATTTGTAGCTGTGTATAACGTGTAACATCACACCACAAACACCACCACATCCGTGTCACTGCTGTTTTGATAATAAATCAGCGTCTCAGTGGTTCTTTCCCAGTGACACACACACACACGGCAGAGGGGTGCCAATACTTTGTGCAGGGCAGCAGTCAGTAATTGTACACCTGTGTGAGGTGATGCTGATGCAAAAGGTGTGTTTAACCAACAAAAAAAAAAAAAGAAAAAAAAAAAGTTTGCTGTTTTTAACTTGCTCTGAAGTAAAATGTACCACATTAACAAACTTGATCCTAAAATGACGTCACAAAACAAACCATTTAAAAGAAAAAAAGACACTCTAAAAATTGTAACTATTTATATAAAAATATAATTATTTATAAACAGAGATTACAATCAGTTTAGAAAGGGTTAAGCTAATTCGGTAACTAGCCAAGTAGCTAACTAGCGTAAAATTAGCCTCGGTACGGCGCATGCGCTGTTTAGACTCACGCACGCGCGGGGTTTTTTTTTTTGTTGCTGTTTGTGTAAAATATATATTTTTATTATTAAAATGAAAAGAGTAATGCCCTAATAAAAACAATATGAGACACTTTTATTTTACCCAGATTAATGGTGAGATCCCGAAACCGGGAAACTGTCTCCCTTTCAAACCCGCAGATCTCTATAAAGCTTCTCTCTAAGGCAGCCGCCATTTTCCGCGCGCCAGAACACCGGAAGTGACGCACTGAAACGCGTAGAGTTAAAAGCGTGCAGGAGCGTGCTGCGCTCTCTGTCGCCCCCGTCTGCTATGGAGTTACAGCGGCACCCATTTACACTGTTTAAACATTTTTTTGCGTATTTTTTTTATTGTATATATTTTTTTGTCATTTTAGTTTCCTTATTTAGTAACAAAGATAATTTTATACAGTTGTTCCAAAGACAAACAGTGTTTAAAAACCATAAAAAGATACATTTAATTTCATCATCATGAGATTACAGTGTTAAAGAAGCTGCTGTGCAAAATAATATTATGTTTAATATATTTTAAGTACCTTTTCAGTTCTAATACAGGCACTTAATATGAGAGACGATCTATTTTTACAGTTTTTTAACATAAGTTTTCTGTAAGAAATGAGATGAAGAATAACTTTAATGCAGTGTAGCAGTGACAAAGTACATGAAGCGCTTCGGGGTCATCGGAGTCAACGTGAACCTGGAACGATATTTTATACATTTTATACTGTTTTTTAAACCAGATTTTCCCACCTGTAATGTAAACGAAGCCTGGCCCTAAATGTAAATTAAGGATAATAATTGACGTGATCATTTTCCGTTCTCACATTATTGATGTCGTTGCAGACGTGACCACTCGAATGCTGGGGTGATACGATTGTCTCGACAGAATTACAGTCACGTAATAACCCTTTGTAACCCTCTTGTCTGATGTCCTACTCATGCTCTCATGCTATAAGATTCAAGATTCAAGATTTTTATTTGTCACACAGTTATATAGAGTATATAAGCTGCAGTGAAATGGAACCCTGGCCTCCTCCTCTTTAGACTGTGCATTAAATACTAAATTAAAGTTACAATTTAAAAATCAGAAATGAATAAGAAATAATAAGAAATATGAAATATATTTTCAAGAATGTGCAAAAACAGATGCACAAAATACGCAGTATGTTAC
The DNA here is from genome assembly GCA_037576675.1 of Pangasius sanitwongsei. Taxonomy (NCBI): domain Eukaryota; kingdom Metazoa; phylum Chordata; class Actinopteri; order Siluriformes; family Pangasiidae; genus Pangasius; species Pangasius sanitwongsei. The sequence continues at coordinate 27,732,078 of CM075009.1, forward strand.
GTGTACTAATAAAACAAACTGACTGGAGAGTCTTTATGGAGTCTTAAGATGTCTGTATGGTGGACATGTCCGTGTTGAGGAGTCTGATGGCCTGAGGGAAGAAGCTCCTCCTGAACCTCTGACTTTTAGCCGTCAGACTACAGAAGCGCTCGTCTGATTGCAGCAGGCTGAACAGAAAGTCACCGGTGTGGGGGGAGTCCCTGATGACTTCAGCAGCTCTTGTACTGCATCTCCTGGTGTAGATGTCGAGCAGAGAGACGAGAGCAGACCCGGAGATGCGCTCAGCTAAGCGCACCGCTCTCTGCAGGTCTTTGTGGTCCTGGGCTGTGGAGTTTCTGTAACACACCGAGATGCCCCGAGTCAGTAAACTTCCTATAGCTCCAGTGTAGAACGTTTTCAGGAGCGCTGGCGAGACCCTGAATTTCCTCAGCAGTCTCAGAACTGGTGTCTGTATTTGCTCACCTGAGCTTGTCTCTATGATAATTAAGCCTTTCTGGGATATGAGCTTATTCTAATTCCTACCAAGGACTGGAATCTGCTTAGAGGGAGTCTGTAATTTCTTACATTTCTTAAAATAACGAGATGTTTTGTTTAACAGTCAGAGGTAAAGCTGTAAGTTTGTGGTTTCTCAGTAACATGCGGAACAAGCTGTGGGTTGTTTTTTTTTGTCTTATTAACCTGAAGAGAGAGAATAAAGAGACGCTGTGAGGGAACGACTGTTTATAGCTGCTATAACGTAAGTGACAACAGGAACTTGTTTGGACGTGCTGTTACAGGAAAAAAAATTAACTTAAATTTAAAAAAAAAAAGTAACAGTTACACCACTTTATCACACTTTGTGTGTGTGTGTGTGTGTGAGTGAGACATGCAGGGGGCGCTCTTTACTCCTCTTGATTTTACTGGGAGTTGTAGTAGTGTATAAGGAGAGTGTGAACTTCTGATCGGGCGTAGAAGTGTGTGTGTGTGTGAGAGAGAGAGAGAGAGAGTGTGTGTGTGTGTGTGTGTGTGTGTAATGGATCAGTGATTTTGGGCTGTTTACTGCGTCTCAACCTGCGGAAAAGTTCAGAGAACTGAAGAGAACCAAAATCCCGACACATGGTAACTAACTCCTGTGTGTGTGTGTGTGTGTGTGTGCGCGCATTCCTGCCTGAAAGTTATTATCCATAGAAACTGTGTGTGTGTGTGTGTGTGTGTTTACGTCCCCGGTACCTTTGTTAAACCTGTCAGACGCGTTATTTGTTTTAAATCTGTTTCTGAACCGTTTCTTGTAGTTCATGCTGTTAGAGGATCTGCTCCTGTGAGCACTTCAGGCTTCTTCACTTATAAAGTGCTTCTAGTTGGAAGCTTCTGATGTTGAGGTTCTGTGTAAAAGTGTGAAGATGGAAAAGCTGAGGAAGTGTAAGAGGTGTTAGATTTATGTATATATGTTTCAGGAAAGGAAGATAAACGTGTGTTTTTAATCTGCTTTTGTCAGATAAAGTTTTGGTAAGAAAAATTCACTCTTCTCTATCTTTGTGATAAACTCGGGCTTTATCTGTTTATCTGTTTATCTGTTTATCTGATGTACAGTTAAGACACATTTTATTTCAATGTTCTTTAAATGTGAGAACATTAAACATGGAAATGAATCTACATTTAAAATCTCTGCAAATAAAGTTAAAAAAAAATTAAATATGGTTTATGGGTAATCAGTCTTGAAATAGGTTTTAGTGTGTAAAAATGAATCGGAATAAATATTTGTCCACGTGGGAGTTTCACAGCAAATAGGCGTGATGTTTAAACAGTAAATATCAGATTTTATCTCTCGCACCATCACACGAAGGAACACCAGGATCTTCCAACAGATAATGCTTAAGATTATGTGTGTGTGTGTGTGTGTGTGTGTGTGTGGGAAAAATAAAGCTATAAACCACAGACGACTCCCAACTGGTCAAACTGGATCCTGCTGAAAACCATTAATGATCACGAACCGGTTTCACTCAGAAATCACACTATTTCATTAGAATCTGATGAAAATGGAGGATTGAAAGAATGTAAATGTGTCTATTATTATTTATTTCTTAAAGCGGCTGTAAGTTGTTGTTGTTGTTGTTGTTGTTGTTCCTCTTTCGGCGGCTCCCGTTAGGGGTCACCACAGCAGATCACTGGTCCGCGTATTTGACTTGGCACAGTTTTTACGTCGGATGTCCTTCCTGACATCCCTCCTGACATGTCTTCCTGAAACAACCCTCCCCAGTTTTATCCGGGCTGGGGACCAGCACTGGGAGTGAACTGTCCTGTGTAACCCCAGTGGCTGGTGTTGGTTCCCTGGCCGGGAATCGAACCCGGGCCGAGACAGTGAAGTCTAACCACTAGTCCTCCAGAGACTCTTAAAGCTCCTGTAAGTGATTTGGAAAAAAAAAAACCTAAACTATAAAACTGTAAAGAAAAATAAAAAATATCTCTGTAGCTCAGTTTAATGCAGCTTAATGATGATAATGTGACTAATCATTTACTCTGAATTAAAATCTTCATTTTTAACCTAAACAGAATAAACTGAGGAGGCTGCAGTTTATCATTTTTTGGTAGAAAATTCACCAACATGTTCGACGCTAAAACAGACTAGTCCTGTAAGAAAACAGTGAGGAAAAAAATCTGTTTCATATTTTAAAAGATTTAAAAGTAACTGACAGAGTGACTGAAGGAGTGACTGATAGAATGACATAGTGACTGACGGACTGATTGAGTACTTGACGGAATGACAGAGTGACTGATGGAGTGATGGACTGACGGAGTGATGGACTGATAGAGTGAGTGACGGAGTGACTAACGGAGTAAGTGACGGAGTGACTAACGGAGTGAGTGATGGAGTGATGGCGTGAGTGACGGAGTGACTAACGGAGTAAGTGACGGAGTGAGTGATGGAGTGACTGATGGACTGACGGAGTGACTGACGGAGTAAGTGATGGAGTGACGGAGTGAGTGATGGACTGACGGAGTGACTGATGGACTGACGGATTGACTGATGGAGTGAATGATGGACTGACGAAGTGAGTGACGGAGTGAGTGATGGACTGATAGAGTGACTGACGGAGTGAGTGATGGACTGATAGAGTGACTGACGGAGTGAGTGACGGAATGAGTGATGGAGTGACGGAGTGACTGACGTAGTGAGTGATGGACTGACGGAGTGAGTGACGGAGTGAGTGACGGAGTAACTGATGGAGTGAGTGATGGACTGACGGAGTGACTGACAGACTGATGGATTGACAGTGACTGATGGAGCGACGGAGTGAGTGACGGAGTGACTGATGGAGTGAGTGACGACAGAGTGACAGACAGAGTGGGTGATGGACTGACGGAGTGAGTGATGGAGTGGGTGACGGAGTGAGTGATGCATTGACGGAGTGACTGACGGAGTGAGTGATGGACTGACGGAGTGAGTGATGGAGTGACAGACGGAGTGACAGAGTGAGTAATGGACGGACGGAGTGACTGACGGAGTGACTGATGGAGTGGGTGATGGACTGACGGAGTGACTGATGGAGTGGGTGATGGACTGACGGAGTGACTGATGGAGTGACAGAGAGACTGATGGAGTGACTGATGGAGTGATGGACTGACGGAGTGATGGACTGATGGAGTGAGTGACGGAGTGATGGAGTGACTGACGGAGTGACGGATTGACTGACGGAGTGACGGAGTGAGTGATGGACTGACGGAGTGAGTGACGGAGTGAGTGACAGAGTGAGTGACAGAGTGAGTGATGGAGTGACGGACGGAGTGACGGACGGAGTGAGTGATGGACGGACGGAGTGAGTGACGGAGTGAGTGAGTGAGTGACTGACGGACGGAGTGAGTGAGTGACGGAGTGAGTGACGGACGGAGTGCGTGACTGACTGACGGAGTGAGTGAGTGACGGACGGAGTGAGTGACGGAGTGAGTGCGTGAGTGAGTGACGGAGTGACTAACGGACGGAGTGAGTGACGGACGGAGTGACGGACGGAGTGAGTGACTGACGGAGTGACAGACGGAGTGAGTGACGGAGTGAGTGATGGACGGACGGAGTGACAGATGGAGTGAGAGACGGAGTGAGTGACGGACGGAGTGAGTGACGGACGGAGTGACTGACGCGTCTCGGCTCAGCAGTGACCCTGCGGATCCTATGGTGCGTCCTGTCTGATGCTGGTTGTGTGAGTTGTATTCAGCGGTGTGAAGATCATTGCGTTTAATCTGCTGTCAGTAACGGTTTCAGACTTGTACAGTCTCGTTCCCGTTCTCTGCTGCTGGTATCTTTTCCCTCAGGGCGGATTAATCTGAACGTTAGCACACAGGCTAGTCATGCAGGTTTTGTGAGTTTTGTGTACTCGTGCTGTCTCAAATCAAATAAACTGAATCAGTGTGTGTGATTACACACCCAGTATTTGTACATCATGTGTTCACCTGTGCAGGTACGAGCTGAACACAGACACCGCACTACAGAAGTGCAAATAAACCTTCGGTTGGGGCAAGACAGTGTGTGTGTGTGTGTGTGTGTGCGTGTGTGTGTGTGTGTGTGAGAGCTTGTTTGGGCTCGTTTGAGAAACCCACACCTTGCATACCAGTGCACCCTTGTTGGTTTCCTCTCCCACTCAGAGGTGTGCAATGCCTTCTGGGTAAATTCTGTTTCTTAAGCCTACAGTACTGATGAGCTGATCCTTAATTAACACTTATTTAACGATGGACACACGGGAAACGGAGGAGTGTGTGTTTATAAACAGGATTGGAATACAGCCTAACGGTGATGTGGATTTGGAGTGTGTGTGTGTGTGTGTGTGTGTGTATACACAGTTACATTTGACTAATTATTTCTGGCAATTAGCAACAGAACCTAATTGACTGATGGACTTCATGGAGTGACTGACTGAATGACTGGCCTACTGACTCAATGATTGACCAAGTGACTGACTGAGGAACTGAATGACTGACCGAGTGACTGATGGAGTGACAGAGAGACTAATGGAGTGACGGACTGAATGACTGGCCTAGAAATGTAACGATTGCCTGAGTGACTGACTGAAGGAGTAACTGACCTCCTGACTGATGGAGCACCTGACAGTATGATTGAATGACTGGCCTAGTGACTCAATACTTGGCCAAGAGACTGACTTACTGACCAAATGACTGACTGAGTGAGTGAGGAACTGAATGACTGACCAAGTGACTAACTGACATTTACATTTATGGCATTTGGCAGACTCTTATCCAGAGCGACTTACAGTTATCTCATTTATACAACTGAGCAGGTGAGGGTTAAGGGCCTTGCTCAAGGGCCCAGCAGTGGCAGCCTGGTGGTGCTGGGATTTTAACTCTCAACCTTCCAATCAGAAGTCCAACGTTAACGGTTAAGTCCAACGTCTTAACCACTGAGCTACCACTTCCCTCTTCCCATAACTGACCAAATATGACTGGCCTACTGACTCAATGATTGCCTGAGTGACTGACTTACTGACCAAATGAATGACTGACCGAATGACTAAATGACTCGCTGAGTGACTGATGGACCGACTGCCTGAATGATTGACTGACTGGCGGAGAGACTGAAGTAGTGAATGAATGGCCGAGTGACTGACTCCACTGATGGAATTTCTGACTGATTAACTCACAACCAATCAGATCAGCCTGTACTGCTCTCAGCCAATGAGAACAGACTTTGTTAGTACAGTACTGAGTGTGCTGAGTGACGACGATGAGACATTTTTACGTTAAAAAAGAAGTGAAAGTTTTCTGCACTGTTTTTATCTGTAATCTATAATCAAATGGTGTTCTCTCTCTCTCTCTCTCTCTCTCTCTCTCTCTGTCTCTCTGTCTGTGTGTTCATGCTCATTTCAGCTGTGTTCCAAACACCAGCGTTCCTTAATGTTCTTATTAGAATTGATTTCTGCTTTTGACTTTGCTTTTGACTGATTTTCAATAAATTCGTTACGTTTCAGAGGTCATGTTGCACCGCCCTGACAGAGAAACGTCTCTCGGGTGTTAGCTGTTGTGTTTTTTACCTCAGAAAGACTAGAAGAAAGAGGAAGGAAAGAGGGACAAAGTGCTCTCTAGTTCAGCTCACACAACTTCCTGATTTTTCTCAGAATGAGACGAAACTGCAGAGAAACGAACCAGAAACCAAGAAGACAAGATGTCTCGTTTTGTGTGTGCGCGTGTGTGTGTACGTGTGTGTACGTGTGTGTGTGTGTGTTTTAAATGAAACACACAGACTGACTCCAGGTGCTATATAAAAGCCGAAGTTGCTAATGAAGACAGACAGACAGACATTTAGAAACAGCTGGATGTGGACAGATAAACAGATGATATATTTCTGATTCTTTGAGGGAAATTTGCATTGTTCCAGTGGACAGACAGACAGACACAAGCAAAGAGATAGACAGATGATCAGGCAGACAGGCAGAAAGAGAGAAGAACAGATAGACAGTTATATGAAGAGACAGGCAGATGGACAGACGGACGGACAGACAGGCAGACGGACGGACAGACAGACCGGTGGACGGACAGACAGATGAAGTCATCACAGAATGTTACAGTACATGTTACAGATACATAAGCAATTTTCTCATAAATGAGACAAAGGAGACATTAGTTGCAAACATCTAAATGTTTTGTTCATCACAGGGACATTTTTCACAGAATCAAACAAATAAAAGATAAAAGAGGAAAGAAGTCGTCTCACACGTAGCTGTCCGAGTTCTGCTCTGCCAGGATCAGATTATTGCAGTCAAACACCAGCTGATTTTCTGATTTTGTTTTTTACCTTATAACAGAAGAAACACGTATTTGTAAAAAAAAAAATAAATAAAAATAACGTCCACCTGCCCTCATGATGGAATTTTATTTTTAGAAGAAGGTTTTTTAAAACTGTAAAATGACACAGTTTCTTCTGGATGTGAACCATTTGTTTTAAAGCAACTTGTTTTCGGAGAAGTCGTGCGTCAGCAGTCTGTCTGAACTATTTTGCAGCAGTTGCAGTTTCCACGTTCATTTTTCTGATGTTGGTTTCCTTTCCCGAGCTCCCTGTCTGACTGTGTGTGTGTGTCTGTGTGTTTTCAGATGGATGACGGTTACGTCCTCAGTATCCCCGTCCCGATGATGCAGCCTGGAGGCTCCGACTCGAGCCTTTACTCCTCGAGCGACCTGCAGCAGAAGATCCTGAGGGCAAAGGAGCAGCTGAGGGTGGAGCGCATGGAGCAGGACGACAACGTGGCCGAGTTCCTCAAGCTGGTCAACATGGCCGATAAGCAGCAGGTGGCGAGAATCCGGCAGGTGTTTGAGAAAAAGAACCAGAAAACGGTGCACAACATTAACCAGTTACAGAAGAAGCTGGAGCAGTACTACAGACGCATGAAGGAGAGCGAGAACAACAACAATAACGGCTCCTCCAAGAACAACAGCCCAAGAGACGCAGCTAAAGATCAGACCAAGGACGTTTCCAAGGAGACACCGAAGGATGTGAGCGGCAGCGGGCGCCATCACTGCCTGGACAGATTAAAACCCAGTGCTCCCACAGTGCTACTCACACCACCGTCCTTCTTCAACAAGCCCAGGGAGTTCGCTAATCTCATCCGCAACAAATTCGGCAGCGCAGACAACATCGCGCAGCTCAAGACCTCGCTAGACGAAGGTGGAGGCCGGATGCTGAGTGGGAGCGCCACCATAGTCGGCCAGTCGAAGTTCCAGAGCGACGACGACGAGTGCTCCACGGGAACCTCAGCTTCGGCGGACAGTAATGGAAATCCTGCCATCCACAAACACGACCAAAACACCATCAACATGGTGCTGGAGGAGCTTCAGGAGATCCGTCAGTCCCAAATCCGACTTTCTGAAGACTTGGAGGTTCTGAAAGTGGACCTGAGTGGAGACAACTTCCTCACACAGAGGCTCGAGGACGAGAGAGAAAGGTTAGCTTCTTCATCTCCAGGTTTTTAATGTTCAGCGTGGAATCCCAACGGTGGCGTTTCACTCCTCTCTCTCTCTCTCTCTCTCTCTCTCTCTCTCTCGATCACAGGGTGGAGCGTCTGGAGGAGCAGCTCAATGATTTGGTTGAACTTCACCAGCATGAGATGGCGAATCTGAAGCAGGAGTTAGCCAGCATCGAGGAGAAAGTGGCTTATCAGGCTAACGAGAGAGCCAGAGACCTGCAGGTAACCTCACACTCGGACAGGAAGTGCAGAATGTCCTGTTAGGACATTTTCATTGACGCTGTTCTGGTGTGTAATCTGGAGAATGAAGACCACAGAACACTGACTCTAAAACTGTGATTGAACTCGCCAGCTCCGTACGGTCGTGTCATTACTCTGCAGGTTTACAGTTTTAGCATCTCAGGATTTAAAATCCCATTTTATAGCGATATTTTATTTCTAAAACCTGTTTTTAAAGTCTCAGTGTGTTTCTCCTTCATCTCCACCAGGGGGCGCTGATGTCCTGCACATACACTTTAATAGTCCAGCTGGAATATGAATTCACAGCACATGCTCTCAGAAACTTCTGCCTTTGATCCAATTATTTATCCAGTTATTGTAAATTCATTTAACAAATTCTGATTAATTTCACATAAAAATAAACATTCTTTTGGATTAAAGAGAAATAAACAGTTCAGTAAAATAAAATGGCTATCACATGAAAGTTTGAAAGGTTTGGAATAAAAAAAAAATCCCAGTGAGTCAGAAAATGTACAGAGAAATATTTTATATGTCTGAGATTTTGAAAAAGAAATTATTTGCCGAATTAGTAAAATGAATTATAAGATTAGACTGATGATTAGGAAATAAAGACACTGAAACTTTAAACTCACCAAAATCTCATGGAGTGAAGGAAAAAACATATTTATTAAATATGAAGGTTAATGATGCAATTTATTTTCTTTTTTTAAATCCGTATCATGATTAGTCTGTTATTTAGTAGATTATTTATCTTAACAATCTGTAAATCTCTGTAATATTGAAATATTTGGATACTGAATGTTTGGAAATCTAAGATGTGTGTGTGTGTGTGTGTGTGTGTGTGTGTTTCAGGAGGTGCTGGAGTCCTGTAACTCTCGGCTGTGTAAGTTGGAGCAGCAGGTGCAGGTGGTGCAGGTGGAGACTGAAGGTGTGTTTGTCCGCGCGCTCCTCGCTAAAATCATTAGTGTGCTGCTGGCCGTCGTCATGCTGCTGCTGGTGTGTGTTTCCACGGCGACACGCTGCATCATGACCGGCGTGCGGAGCCGTACACACCTGCTGGTGACGGTGTTCAGCGCAGTGCTGATCGCTCTGGTCTGGAGGAGCTACGACAGACTGAACACTAACACAGAACTGCATCACTGAACACTAAAGTAAAGTACCAAACACTGGACTCGGAACCAAACACCTGGATGGAGGACTGAACCTGAACCTGAACCTGAACCCGGAACTCATCCGTTAATCCTGAACCCTCACACTGGTCTTTAAGAGCGCTTTCACTCCTATCGCTCAGTTCGTCAACTCTGCATCAGACTGAAATTGATTCATTTGATTTGTTTGCTATTTGATTCAGTTTGGTTTCACATTGTGCACATTAATTAAACAAAATAAAAAAAACAAAAAGTTGGCAGAGGGGGCTGGGCTTAAAAAAGAAGAAAAAAAGAATAAAATTAGACTTTTTATTGGTCAGGAAAATCTAAACAGCCTTTACCAAATGTGAGTACAAATTTTACAGAAATCAGTCCTTTCTTTCTTTCTTTCTTTCTTTCTTTCTTTCTTCTCTTAATCACACACACGTCACTTCTGCAGTGCTTCGGCTCAGACAGGCAGCTCAACCCAAAACACACGGCATGTTTGATTCACTTCTTGCAGTGAGTCGATTCAGAGTCGAATCACTTTCTCATTAGACCACCTCTCTCAGACGCTCTCGGACCCGAGCGTGATCGCTCGAGTGTGTTCTCACTGCATAAAGAACCGCACTGAGGGAGAGATCACACCTGGGTTCGGTTCAAACACACTAAACACTGTGTATGTGGAAGTACACAAACTCTCATCACTAGTCCTGGACCTGAACTTCAATCCTGAACCTGAACACTGGGAATGGAGTAACATTTTTTGCTCAATGTTGAAATCACAACTTTTATCATTTTTTTTTTAGTCATTGCGCAAACAGAACTTTCTTTTTTTTTAACTTCATTTTGAATTTCAAAGAGACAGCAGGATTTTCGTTCTCAGTTCACTGTTACTTGTGAATCAGGGTGCCAATATTTACGGGTTAGACGTAGCGTTAATGATTTTTGACCTGTGTGATACAGGCACAGGAAAGACACACTTTTCTGCTCTTTCAGCTAAAACAGCAATCAGAACAAATGTGAATAAAAGCGGATTAACCGAAGGGGAAAGGACACGGGATGCTACTTTCGCTTTGCGACTTTATCTACGTGACCTTTGACCTGTGAATTTGAGAACCTCAGACATGTGAGCCAATACAAAACAAAAGAATGAGGATTTTTGCATTTGTTTGTTGATAAACTGGATGTTTGGTAATAAAAGTGCAGGTAAACTGTGTGTAGCTGTTTCGCATTTGCTTTGTGTGTAAACGTCATAATTCTGTTTTTTATATGCAGTATGTATTTTGTATATTAGTAATTTTAGTCATGTTGTTTGATTTATTTGATGTTTTTCTTTCGTCAGTAATAAAAGTTTAAATACTGATTGAGCTTTTTGTTGAAGTTTGCATCATATTATTAGATTATATACTTATTTCTACTGATATATTTTATTATGATGTGCAGCGTAAATAAATAAATAATTTCTGCAGATAAATTTCAGTTATAGCCAACACACGTTTTATTGTTTACGTCGTTAGCATGGAGCTATCCCGTCCACTGATATACACTCTCCTTGTTTGTTGTTTTGTGGTAAATTGTTGTTTTTCCTCCCTGTCTCCTAGAATTTTCTTGTTAGCAACATTGGTACATCTGTAAGCTGCTGGTTATGTCTGACCCACGCTACAGCGCCACTTTTAGTCCCGATCATCTTAAAAGATGTCCAGATTTTAGGATTATTTGATACAATTATCTTCCAGATCATCTTAAATCCAATCTTAATTCCTTTCCCGTTCCCACAGTCCAGTCATGGCCTCCAGTGAATTCAGTGTTCAGTGTTTAGGACACACCGAGTGTCTCATGTGGAAACGTAATCTCGATGTCCTGCGTGAAAGACCGATAACCAGTGAGAGCTGAGAATTTGTGAGAAATCCGTGTTCTGAGTCATGAGCGTAATCTGAAAGTGTTTCATTCTGGGTTAATCCTGTCTGAAAGATAATGCAGGACAATAATGATCTGTAAAATCATTATATCTCATACATTTTAAACATCAGTTAGGATTGTATAAACCTCGCAGTGTGGTTACTTTAGTTCAGTGTTAATTTGAATATAAACACAGACACAAAATAAAGGCACTCATTTCCATTTTATTTGTTTCTACACTGGGACATTGACCCCTCCGTGTATTAGTGTTGGAGTTTTTTTCTCTTTTTCTCTGCTACAGTGGGTGTAGTTTCATCGGTGGCCACATAGGGGCGCTCTGCATATAAACGTGGAGAGAAAGGCGGTGCTAGAATTTAATCTGCTCTGTGCCTTCGACGTTATGAGAAGAAAAACATGCTCCCGTTTCATAATGTTGCAAACGAAGCTGTCTGGGAGCCGAAAGAGTCGACTTTTCTCAGTGAGAGGAGTCAAAGGATGTGTGTTTTGCACACACACACACACACACACACACACACACTGTGATTTACATATTAACTGAAAGCAATGGTTCTCTGAGTGAATGGTTCTCTGATGGTTCTCACTTCATGGCACACTGGACGAGAGACGACTTGCTCGTTCCGTTGTCAGGAACAGGCTCACGTTTCCTCCCTTCTGAGCACAAGACAAACGTCGCCATCGAAACAGTGGCTCATAGAGTCATTCTGCAAGAGCACAAACACGGCTGGGGTCATAAGTTCACATACGCCTTGTAGAATCTGCAAAATGTTAATAATTTTTAAAAGATAAGAGGATCATAAAAATTGCATGTTGTTTTTATTCAGTTCTGCCCTGAATAAGTGATTTCACACAGCAGATGTTTACATCTCGTCCACAAGACACAATAATAACTGAATTTACACACAGGAACCAGTGCAGAAGTTTCCATGCACTCGATTATTAACACCGTGTGTGTGACCTGATGATCAGCGACTGTTTTTATGTTTTGTGAAAGTTGTTCATGAGGCTCTTGTTTGTCCTGAGCAGTTAAACTGCACACTGTTCTTCAGTAAAATCCTCCAGGTCCTGCACCTTCTCTGCTTCTCCAGCATCTTCTGCGTATTTGACTCCTTTCCAGCAGCAGCTCTATGATGCTGAGATCCGACTTTTCACACTGAGGACAGCTGAGGGACTCGAACACGACGATTACAGAAGCCGCAAATATTCACTGATGCTCAAGAAGAGCCGGGGGGTGTAAACTTTTGAACAGGATGATCGGTGTAAATGGTTATTATTTTGTCTTCTTGGAAACATGTAAATATCTTATGTAGCTTCTGAAGGGCAGTACTAAATGAAAAAAATAAGATCTTTAAACAAAATAATAACGATGTACACCGATCATATCATATCATATATATATATTCACATATAGAGCTGCTGCTGGAAAGGAGAAGATACGCAGAAGATGCTGGAGAAGCAGAGAAGGTGCAGGACCTGGAGGATTTTACTGAAGAACAGTGTGCAGTTTAACTGCTCAGGACGAACAAGAGCCTCATGAACAACTTTCACAAAACATAAAAACAGTCGCTGATCATCAGGTCACACACACAGTGTTAATAATCGAGTGCATGGAAACTTCTGCACTGGTTCCTGTGTGTAAATTCAGTTATTATTGTGTCTTGTGGACGAGATGTAAACATCTGCTGTGTGAAATCACTTATTCAAGGTAGAACTGAATAAAAACAACATGCAATTTTTATGATCCTCTTATTTTTTTAAATTATTAACATTTTGCAGATTCTGCAAGGCGTATGGAAACTTCTGACCACGACTGTACATAACTGATGCGTGGTGAGAGATGTAAAATTCAGTGTGTCTGATGACTGTGACAGGGCAACTAACAGAAGGATGTGATTCTGTCTCAGAAACATCAGCCACACTTAACCACTGTGCAGCGCTGCGTCCTGTGTTTCGGCACAGGTTCTTCTGTCATTTGTACGGAACATATTACAGTAATCTTCCGAGCTGAATCTGGTTTTGTTGTGCACACACGTGGAGCCATAATCGATGTTCCTCACATACTGTATATCTCCTACGCAGAATTCAAACGGAGTTTGAACGGATTTACAAACTGTACCTAGTGCATTGATATCATATCCAGATTTCCTTGAATTCTTGTGTTGCTACTCTACAGTTTACAGTAAATTTACTCTAAAGTTGTACTTTCAGACTTTCAGCAAAGCCAGTGAGACGGTATATGGACAGTCAAACCATCAAACCGTTTATTTACTGCAAAACATCATCGACGGTTTACTCCTTAATTCCTTAAAATCCTTTTTTTTTTAATCTTTAAATCTTAAAAAGGGATTTTGGACGTTGATTGGCCTGTACGAAGCCTGCTGAATGTGACTCGTCTTTATGTTTGCTTGTGTTCTGTAAAACACAAAGGACTGTTCACATTAGCTCTGGAAGTTGGAGTTATATAAATATATTGTTCGTGTTGGCCAGGATGAACTTCCTGTGATAGCTGTGATGTTTGAGATTGTTTTATTGTGGTGCCTTTGCCACAGTTTTCAGGTCCGGTTCAAGAGTCGAAACTGTTGGTCACAAGATAAACCTCAGCACGCTGCTGCACTGCTTGTTAAATATAACACCAGAAGCACTCGTATTATTATTTTCTCCTTGTTTTTAGTAAGTACGTAAGTCAAATGTACTTATATAGCACTATTCAAGACAGTAGTCACACAGAGCTTCACAGGATATAAAAAAAACAATAAAGCGGTATGAACATAAACAAGAGTAACAACACATTACAACATAACACACAGCCGTAAAATAAAACATAGCATAACCAAAAAAAAAAAAAAAGCACATCACTGAGTATCAGCGAGGTGAAAGCCAGCTTGTAAAAATGAGTCTTTAAAAGTTTCTTAAAACCTGACTCGGAGTGTGCCGAGCTTATGCTCAAAGGAAGATCATTCCAAAGTCTCCTTTAGTTTTTAATTATTATTTTGTACTTTTTTTTTTTCTTTACAAATGTAAGATGTGTAAACCAGTTGGACAGTGCATGACGCTATTGTTCGATACTGATATGCAATGAAATGCTGATTAGTTAAAGACACTCCTGGGGGAAATGTCTCCAAAAAGACACTCCAGAATGGCACAATATGAAGCTTTTAATGTTCTTCAGAACAAATGATTGGTGAGGAAATGAGGAGGAATGAAGCAGATGCTCTCCTGAGAGCTCCTGAGCCTCCACTCGCTGGCTTCCTTTCGCTCTCTGGGGAAAAGCTAGAAACAGCGAAATTCACTTCTACAGTCTTCTTGTACACAAAATCATGATAATGATGAAAATGTGTGATGTAAAATTCAAACTAACGCGTGTCTGGGTGTACAAACTTTTCCAATAATGTCTTATGGGATTTTTTTTCTTAAATAAATAATAATGCTTTGTGTCATGTGTTATTTCATGAGTGACATTAATCTCTAATAAATTTCTAATAAAATAAATTTTGGTCTTCTTGAGAAGTAATGTCTCTGAAGACATCTAGGTTTCCGGCTCATCGATAATCAACACACACATAGATGATACACACACGTCCACTACATCCGTCGGTGCCTGTGAAGCTGTTCACAGTGCTGTAGCTGGTCATGAATAGAACTCGAGATCACGCTGCAGAATGAGCTTTAGCGTTCGCTCACTAATCACATAACCATGCGCTCTAGCTCCACACTTTATATCGTTGTGTGTGGAGTTTGTGAAATGGATTATGTTTTAGAAGCGATATAAACATGGCTCTGTGTGTGTGTTCTAGATCTTTTCACTATTCCATGACCCCCAGTTTGGACCTTAATACAATTTTTGGAAAAACGCTATTATAGAGACACAGTGTCCTGCAGGTATTCCAGGGTTTTGACCTGCTGCTGTGGATGATGACGATGATGACGATGGTGATGATGGTGATGATGGGTTTCCCTCTGATATGACCCCTGATATTACAGTCAGGACCCAGTACCGCTTTTATAACACATCATCATCATCATCATCATCATGTTCCTCTGTCTGTTCCTCATCTGCACCACCATCTTAAAGTTCATTCCACTTAGTGATGGGAATTACGGCTCTTTTCACTGAATCATTTCAGTTACAGCTGATGTTCCACATGACTCCAGACTTACTCATATCTACACCACAGAGTTCTGCACTCTGATTGGTCAGAAGGTGTTGATTAGTTTTCTATAACAGCAGCTCCGACAGTAGCGCAGGTTTATATTAATGCACTCGTTCTAATACGTTATCGTTTCTATAGCAACAGCTCATTCACAGGGA
>CM075009.1:27747713-27765385 GCA_037576675.1 Pangasius sanitwongsei
ACGTCTTCAGGACAGAGGAGTTTACGCTTCTTTGCGGTTTCTCAGTAACATGCGGAACAAGCTGCGTTTTATTTTTTATTAACTTTAAGAAAGAGAATATATAATGTAAGTGAGAACAGAAAATAACTATAAACTGATGTCAAGTAGGACATGTCATCTTTAATAAATAAATAATCGTAATCATTGGTAAATTGCTGTGGTATAAGAGGAATAAAACACTCGGGGGTGTGCTGTTAGAGGAAAATAATCGACTTTGGGGTGGTAACATTAACTCCACATTAACACACACAGTGTTTGTTACTGACTTAACGACAGTCTCTACTCGTACAGTGTACACCTGAGTTTAGGAGCTGACAGAGTTGCGTTACTTTACTTTAGCTAGTTATCACACTAACAAACCAGCTAGTTAGCACATCAGGCAATTAGCTAGGTAGCTGTACTGTACAAAGTGCTGATGAAATCAGTTAAAGTATATTTTGTTGTTGCTGATGACAAGAAAAGGATGAAGCTCACATGGTGTTATGTTCTTCAATAAATGAAATGCCAAATAAGTGCATTATTCTGAGCAAATATATAAGCAATGACTAGCGAGGAAACAGCTCAGAGAAGAGTGTGTGTGTGTGTGTGTGTGAGACAGAGAAGATGTCCTTTTCACTCTTACTGAGAAGACTATAAAGAAGCGAATCATTTTTTTCCCAGTCGATGTTGAAGTGAGTAAAGTGTGTCAGCGCTGAGGGACAGGACTATTATCCCTTATCTCTCGAAATAACCCATAATTGCAGTGTCACATTATAATGTGTTCAAATTGCTAATATCGAGCGCTATTGTGATGTGATAAAGAAGCGACCAATCAGGTGTAATTTGCACATATTAATGGCATTACCTGCGTTATGTTCTCCCCTGGTTCTTAGTGAGTGTGAGCAGGATAATTAAACCTGAACTCAGGCTTACACAACAGGTGAGATCTTCGGGGGAAATTATTATCCGGCTCGTTATTTGTTCTGAGCTCAAAGCATACAGAGAGGTTTTATTGGGTCTTTTGAACTACTTAATGATCGCTGTGACTAATATACAATCCTGTGACTAATATGTAATCCTTAGGTATACAGATAATTAACTTAGTCACGTTGTAAGCATTTTCAACAATTAAAAAAAAAAAAAACAAGCTTCCAAACACACCTCTGTTACATTCTCGCTGTGCAGAACCGCAAGCCTGCAGAAAGAGGACGTGAGGCTGAACCCGTCTCAGTAGGGACTATAAACACTCAGACATTCTGAAAACTGTAATGAGATTTCATCCGATTACGGTGCGTCATGTTTCCAAATCTGGAGGCCGTTTCACTGACTAAATTTGAAACAATTAAAAAATAATGAAGCTGATTTTTATCTATCGAGTGAGTAGTTTTCAGTTCAATTCAATTCAGTTTTATTTCTGTAGCATTTTAACAATGACATTGTCACAAAGCAGCTTTACAGAAATAAATAAACTCAGGATATAAATTATAAATGTATAAATTTATCCCTAATGAGTGAGCCAGAGGTGATGGTGGTGAGGAAAAACTCCCTGAGACGATATGAGGAAGAAACCTTGAGAGGAACCAGACTCAGAAGGAACCCATCCTCATCTGGGTGACGCCGGATTATAAATCATTCCCTCTATAACTGTGTGCTACACGGACAAACAGTGCGTTTGTGCAACCATGAAATTCATTATAGTTTACACATGAAGTCTGTTTTGTTGAAGTTATCAACTGTTGACTTGAGTACAAAGCTGTTCATATCAACTGAAGTCCAAAGTTTTCTTTGTGAGTTTTTGAAGTGCGTTTTCTTGGAGTTTATGGAGCCGTGATTTAAGCAACAAGCGCTATTTAACTCAACATTTACACAATTTTATGCAAACTAAGTACGATCCAATCCAGACGACTGTCTCAAGTCCTGTGGAGCGTGTGGTCCGGCGGTTCTTGGGTTCCTCACTCACAACTTTAGTTCCTACCTGCAGTTTAGTTCCTAGACGTTAGGAAGAAAAATAAAGCTTGGAAGGATGTAGAAGAGATTGTTGGTATCTTTGGCGAGGGTACGTTGCTAGTACAGTTAGCTCGCTTTGCTAATCTAATCGCAGAATGAGGATAGTATGAGGAACAGAGGCTGCTAAACTTTACAAACTGCTGCTTTAAATTAGTCATTGGTTTTAAAAAGAAAAATACAAACACCAAATGTCCAAATGTCCAGTTATTAACAGAGAATTAACAGAGAAGCTTCAGCAGGTCCGGTTCTTCTCTCTCGTTACTTTGCTGTGGATTAGCAGGCTAAATAAAAAGAATGGAATTAATGAATAAAATGTGTTTTGTTTTTTGTTTAGTGGGATGATATTTAGCCCAGTATAACCTTTCGTTTTGTAAATGGTGCCTTTACACTAAAGCTTTGACCTTATCAGCATAGTTCATATTTCATCTAGGTCCATTTTTTTGTTTATTTTTATTCCGTTAACACTGAGTGATATTGAGAGCAGAGAAATGTTTCCTGCAGCTTTGTCAGGGTCGATAATGCGTGAAACTTAATTTTACCCAAATTGAGAAGCCTAAACCACATTTCTAATGATTGTTATGGAGGCACTGACAGTAGGCAGAGAGCACACTGCTGGTGTTTCTTTAGAATTAGTGTCCAGAAGAACATGATGAAGCGCTCGTTAAAGCCGTGTTTAGAGCTCGTTCAGGTCTCATCACTGCAGCTCTGCTTCACAAAACTTACACGTGCCCTGAGCATGCCAAACACCAGCAGATGGAGTTCTCATGGCTCCTCGTTTTATTCATTACCCTCTAACTGAAATAAAAATAAAACAACAAATAAAACAGCAAACCTGAAACAATTATGTACAATTATCAAATATGAAAAATGACTGGTGCTTGATATAATTTTGTGTTTAATTTTAATCATCCCACACTGCTGTTGGTCATCAGAAGGTGTTGATTAGTTTTCTATAATAGCAGCTCTAACAGCAGCGCAGGTTTATATTAATGCGCTCGTTATGATACGTTTTCGTTTCTATAGCAACAGCTCATTCACAGGGTTAGACTCTCCATGACGATGGGCGCAATTGTTCTGTAAAGGGACGTTTATTTAACATTTATGGAAGGAGTCTCCAGTGTCAGTGATGAGGTAAAGCTGTAACTGATTTCCGACACAGTGTTCGTTAACCGTCTAGATATCCAGATAGATATTTAGAATTCATGTCTCATTGTAAGCACAGAGAATCAGGATTGTTGAGCTGATCACGCACCAGCTGACCAATTTATGGTGTTAATATTGTAGCTACGCTCGTTAGCTACGCTCAACTAGCTTTTACTAGCTAGTCATTACATAAACTTTTACTCATAAGATGACCGAGCTGGTGTTTTAGCTAGAATTGAATTTTCTTTGTGATGTTTTAGTTTAGCCCTTCCTACTGCTAGCTAGCTAAACACTCAGTATATTCGGTCTATACTGGGCTTGATGTGAGAATTATTTTCTGTTGAAATGTTCACTTTGTTTGTGAGCTTTAATGCACTTTGGCAGTGTAAGAGAGAGAGCTGTGTTTTTGCGGACAGGATGTTTTGAAGCCTGTAGATGTTACTGCTAAAGTTTTAGTGCACAGGACCTGATGTGGCATTAGATCTGTGTGAGATCTTGCGGGAAAGCAGCATCATGACAGATGACAGTGGGGAAAAAAGCCCATCGAGGCCACGCTAGCTCACACTGTCACCTTCTCTCACACTTCCAGTGGCTAAAGAGCGGAGGGGAAAAAAGGCCTGCTGACTTTTCCTGCTTTTAGAGCAATCTCCACCAATGGCACCATCAAAGGAAATGGGCCACATTCACAAAATATAAATGATTAGCTCTGTTATGAGGAAAGATGAGGCTTAAGAAAAGAGGCGCGAGGCTGCTGGATGTGCCGGGCTCATTGTCGAGCGTGAAAAACAGCACGGGTGCATGCAAGTTCCACCTCAAAGGGAAGGGATTACAGGAACACAGCTGGACAGAATGCCATAAAGCCACAATACCACACTTTTAGCCGTGCGTGTTTTCTCTTGGGAGCCTCACAACATCTGATTAGCATTAAAGTAGTGGATTTGTGGCAGTCCTGCTATTACAGCTAATATGATATCTATTACTGATTGTATCACACGTCACACTCGCTGATGGTTCTGCAGCAGATTTGGTGTAGAAGATCCATGTCAGTGCCACGTCAGTACAATGAATACGAATTAAGTAGTAAATAGTGTTTACTACTACTACTACTACTAATAATAATAATAATAAATACGTTTAATAATGAAAATATGAATATGTTTAAATAAATAAAGTCTTTTTCATTTTACAATATAATGACAGGAGGAAGGAAGAATAAAGACGTTAGGGAAATAAATCAGGCCTGTTTTGATGTATAAAGAGGAGGTAATGAAGATGTCGTTGAATGTTCTGAGCTCCAGATCGTATTTACGGCTTATCTCAGAGAAGAACCTCATGCTGATGAGGAAAATATGGAGTAGAACGTGAAGAAAAATCTGAGACGGAAGGAAGTGAAGAATAACTCACGAATAACGTCAAGAGCGTCAAGAATAACGCTCAGAGGAAAAGGAGTTGCTGTGTTCAAGGGTAGGATGTGATGTGATATCAGTTTGTAAGTATCATGAAAGGAAATTTCTATTGAAATCTCATCATCTATTTGGTAACACTTGTTGTAATCCCTTGGAATATCACAAAAAACCTATTATAAAAGGAAATTTGATTACAGCCCATATCTAAGGAAACGAACTGTCCTCTAGAACTTGTCCCTGGTAGGTTACTGTGTCCCACTTGCTCCAAAAAAAATGTTTGTGATAAAAAGAAACATGTATTTAGCAGAATGAGGACTATGTATTTACCGACTGTACACCTGCACCAACATGATAGATCAGGGTTCTTCAAATCTGGCCCTCGAGACCCATTTTCCTGCAGAGTTTAGCTCCAACACTAATCAAACACACCTGAACAAACTATCCAAGGTCTTCAGGATTACTAGTAAATTACCGACAGGTGAGTCTGGAGGTTGGAGCTAAAGTCTGCAGATCTGAAGAACCCTGTGATAGATCACGCTTCACTGTTGCTAATATCAAATGTAGTAACATTTTAGACCTCACTGACAAGCATAAGCTATTGTACATCAATCATAAACATAATCACTGTAAAATACTACTCATTTTTATTATTTGTTATGCTTATATTACATCTGTTCATTTCTCAAAACGCATGAATAAAGTAGGCTTTTCCCCTGATCTGTACAGCAGAGAATACTGCGCTACTATAGACGACTTATTTCTGTGAAAATTTCAGGTTCGTATCTGTTTCCCCACCAGAGATATTCAAAATGATTGGATTTTTTTAAAAATTGCACTTTCTCTCCCCCATAAAAAGATAAGAGAAATCTCAAACCTGAAATGTTCTGCATGCGCACTATACTTACATACTTACCTACATACCCCATAAAAATTAAGACTGAGACTCGAGCCCTTCCCATCATAAATTGGCTGTAATAGTGGAACTGTGAGCAATCTTGAGCATTACATTTGGACTTAAGTTCTAAGTCTAAGGAAGAAGAATGTGAAAAATGTGCTCTAGAGATCAGTTTTTGTTCCAAGGAGCTGAGACCATCCTGAGCCGAGATACTGTTATGGTTTTTCCATAAACAGCTGTATAACCACAATGTGTTGTGTGCCATGACACAAAGATGGCTGTCGTGGTTAAACCAAGTGAAATAAAAAATAAAATAAAAAATGGTGGTTTTGCAATGCCAATATGTAGGGATAATCACTCAAAAGAAATTAGAAAAATTAAAAACGGTCAAGCAACCAACTTTAATTGTTCAATTGTTCAATTATTGGACCACTTGAGATGGACTGACTCATAGCACAATTCAGAGTGCTTTGCATACTTCCATACTTTACAGCTTAAAGCAAAATAATCTATCATAAGGAGGAAATAAATGACAAATCACATTTAGAAATACTTTTTAAAAAAATGTGCACAGTGTCAGCAGAAGTGTTTTAGGACTGGACAAAAACATGGCCAAATTTGGAGCTGATCATTTTTGTAACTGAGTGAATTTAAAAGTACAGTGCAATAAGGATTGAAAGTTATATAACGTAAACACTAAAAACGTCATGTTTTGTTGTGGTTGTATTCTTCAAGTCCAGCTGCAGGAAAATAAACAGCTCCAGTCTTTATGAGACAGAGGCGTGATCTGTAAGGATGCTGGAACTAAAATTAGCCCTCATACAGTCATTTCGTTGTAAAATGTCATGAGCATTAGTGACATCTGAAAACAAAACTACTGAGATGACGCGTCCGTCCTTGAGCTCACGGCGTACAAGAGAAAACCCCGCGTGTGTGCTGGGTAACAGCTGAGAGATTCCCAGGCTTAGAGATGATTCCGAATTTTCTATTTATGTATAAATGTTTGATGAGCACATTTTTTCCCAAATAACTTTATAAACTTCCCAAATAGCATTAAACTCTAACTTATATCAGTATTAAAACATCAAACATCTGATGACAGGTACACAGGCCACGCCTACTTCACTGAGACTGACAGGTACACAGGCCACGCCTACTTCACTGAGACTGACAGGTACACAGGCCACACCTACTTCACTGAGACTGACAGGTACACAGGCCACGCCTACTTCACTGAGACTGACAGGTACACAGGCCACGCCTACTTCACTGAGACTGACAGGATGTAGAGTTGTGCATGTGAAAAAGGAGTAATTAGAAGCAGAACAGTAATTTTAGCTGAAATGTGGGTCACTGCTGAAGAAAACAGGACGTCTCGGAGGAAACAGAGGTAAAGATGGTGAAAGCTGGGCAGTTCTGTCTCACTGTAAAGACGTAAGGACGAAGAGAGAAATGTGTGAGTCATGGTGTAATGGCTCAGGTGAGTCACGCACGTTCCTTTGAGGTTGTCTGGATGCAGATCCTCTCTGTTCAGCGTTTCTAAATGATACTGCTTCCAGAAGCTACTGTGAAAATAAAACAGCCCCCGGTCTCGATGCTAATCGCTTTACGCTGTCGGCTTGTGGACGTTACGGTGACATCATAACCTTGTATTCACAGACTAGCAGAGACGTCAAGCTAGCGATTAAAAAAAAAAACAACAACACAGAGGAGTTAGTCTAGCTCGATTTTACCTCAGCCTCAGAAGCTCCACCCACAAGACAATCTGATTGGCTCTCTTCAGAGTATACACATTTTTGTGCACCAGTTTCTGACAGACTTTTTGGTTTTTAGACACCTTTAGTGATTTTAAAAAAGAGCCTAGTGCTTTTTGAGCAGGCGTTAATGTGTCCTGAACTCGGTACGGCTCTCCAGCTCACATCACAGCTGCTGATTTACGAGCTGAGAGCAGATTCTCTCGACTCACCAGCAGCGTGTAAAGGCTGACTGTGTTGCGTTTGTAACCAATCACTGATCACGATTTGTTCCCAGTGACCAATCAGTGAGCACCACTCTTTGTCCCACCCTCGCACCTCGTCGTTCTTCAGTTTAAACTCTCTTCTTGGAGATATTTACAAGTAATAAAAGCGAGTAACCGTTTCCTTCATGACCGGCCACCTTTCACGACGACTCACTACTTTTTGTCTGTGCTCTTGATCGAAAGTAAAGTATTTTGTAAATGTGTAAAAGTTTAGTTTGCAGTACCATAACCAAAGATGACTTATATCTATAAGAAATTAATTATAATGTATTATTCTCTATTCTGATAAAACTCTATTCCGTTCTAATTTATTATATTCTAAGTGAAAAGCTTCCTTCTTCATGTACACTAATTTGTAATTTGATGTGCCAGTGATCATGATGAATAATGAATATGTAAATTAGTCTATGACGTCATCTAGCGACTTGTAGCTATTTTTTTGAGCGTGCTTTAGTTACTTTCCCCTGAAAAGAGATGGCAAATCTGGTTTCGGAGGGTTACAAGGAACTTTTGGAGCAAGATTGAAAAAAAAAAAACTTCATGGCATCAAAGATGGCATTTAAAAGATATTAGAGAGTTTTATTTGAACGTGTTAGCGATGGGTGAAGTGAAATGAGCTCGAACCTCAGAGACTCAGCTGCTTTGCTAAACGAAACAGATTGAAACTTGGTCAATACTAAATGATTCAATGATTCAAACACTGAACTTTTATTTTTTATTTTATTTTTAATTCTGTTTAAACTGTTTACACTGTTTAAACACATATTACAGTAGCTAGGCTACTAGATTATTTAAAGATTTTTTTTTTTAAGTTTATTCAGATCTTATCTGTTTGACATCTTTACCAAATTGTCCTATATAACAATTTAAACTTCATTTTTGATGTTCCTCTATTAGCATGAATGTAAATATAGTAAAACTAACACCACCGTTTTCTAACACTAACGTGAGGAAGGCGTTACACACAGTTCCCGCCATTCAGTCACGTGTCTCTTCTGGCCAATCACTGCTGAGTTTTTCCTACGCTTGAACGTTGCAACGTTGCTTTTAGCCAATCAGGTGATAGCTTCATGAAGTATTCGGGATTCGATGTCAAAAACATTCGATTCATTATTTTTCCTAAAAATAAACTTTAATATAATCTCTTTCACACATTTCACAGCACAATGTTCCACATTACATTTGAATATATATTAATAATCAATAGTTTCTCTTCTCATTTCAGACATTACTGGTTTGTTTACAGAGTCGTTTCTTGATTAGTGGAGTCGATTCTCTGATTTCAGGCATTTGGAAATGACATTCGGCTCTGAAGCTTTGGAGTCGATTCCTTCACAGTGAAGCTCGTTCAACTCAAACAGGGAGATTATTATTGCTAGGGCCTGTTATTTAATTAGTTAGAATTATCTATTTGAAGTGGTTTGTTTACAGTATTACCTTTTTTCCACTTTATTTTTATGTATACAAACGCGTTCTTTAATATTCCTCGTTAAAAACATTAGTTCTGTGAAGCATTAATGAGTAGAAGATGATTAACAAAACAATTCATATGATATCTTGTGTCTCTGAGGTATTATGAAGAGCTCTTGTCTTTCATACAATCAATTATAAAAGTGTTTAATGTCTTTATTTAATATTTTACACAATATCCTTTATTTTGGGGTAGGAAATGAGAAACGAGAGAAGAATCGACTCTTCGAATCGACTCCATTGAGTCACAGCAGAGGTAAACGGAACCTGAGACGAACTTCCGGTGTTTAAATGTTCATTAATATCTATATATCATTTTTTAAATTATATTTTTAAATGTAATTTATGACAGTGTAATGAATAAGTTTGATATATTGCCACTGTTTGAAAAAGCGAGATAAATGTGTCCCAGGTTTTTATTTGTAATTGTTTAAACTGCTGTAACGGATCTCAGGGGCAGCTGCAGCACAGAGTGCTTTAGGAAGTCCTTTTTAAAGTCCACAGCTTTCACTAAGTGAGAAAAAGTGAATAAAACACTTTGTCACGATGACAGAATCTGCATCAAGGTAAAATACCTGAAAAATATAATCTATAGAGTGTATTTAATAGTTATAATAACAGATATTATCTGTGCTTACATACACACAAGAACTCATTTGTGATGATATTTGAATAATTCTGGATGTGTGTGTTTGGATAAATACCTTCCAGGCATGTCATTATTCTTATTATTAATGTTTATTACTAATGTTTAGATTTTCTCTGTTTATAGTTACATTTAATGTTCTACAAAACGAGTTTGTTCCTGTTGTCACTTGCGTTACAGCAGCTATAAACAGTCGTTCCCTCACCAGCCTCTCTTTATTCTCTCTCTACAAGTTAATAAGAGAAAGAAAAAAAAATGCAGCTTGTTACGCATGTTACCACAAAGAAGTGTAAACTCCTCCGTCCTGAAGATGTCAGAACACCTAAAGTTACAGCTTTACCTCTGACACTGGAGACTCCTTCCATACATGTTACATAAACACATTTCTTACAGAAACTTCAGCATATCTCTGTGAATGAGCTGTTGCTATAGAAACGATAACGTATTAGAACGAGCGCATTAATATAAACCTGCGCTGCTGTCAGAGCTGCTGTTATAGAGAATTAATCAACACCTTTTGACCAATCAGAGTCCAGAATTCAGCATGTTCATGAGTGCTACTGAGGGCGAGTGTGTTTCTGTTTTAAAATCGGGTGTTATGTGCTTTAGGGGAAGTCAGTGAAGGTGTGTTAACATCAGTATTAAAATTCAGGGCAAGCTCTGAGTTCACTTGTGATCCACACATTAACACTTGTGACCTTATTAACTCTTTCTCTCTGCTCAGACCGGATCAGGAGCAACCGAACAGCACCCTGAATAAACTCTCAGATCAGCCAGACTGGAGAGAAGCCCAGCGTTACGCTGTCGGCCCTCGAACCGTCATCATGCTGCACGCGAATCTGCTGTCACGCAGGAAACAGGAATATAAAGGTCATGAACACAGAGCAGACTGCTGGTACGTGTACCATAAAAAAGAAAAAAACAGAAAACACCTTTATGCTGCTGTGAACAGGCTCAAATAAATCAGTTTGCTTTGTACTTTTTCACTGTGGAGGTAGAAACGTTATTTAAACCATTAATCCTGCGTTCATTTTCTACGTACGTGCAAAACACGGAGCCACGAGTTCAGCAGCAAGCGACACTTGAAATAAGATTTTCTTAATTTTACTCAAATTAGCTATGAAACTTGTAAAGCGACAAATCCAAATGATCGCCTCAAATGTTTCCTCGGATGTTTCCTGCGGCACGTCTGGTCTGACGTTTCTTCAGTTCCTCACTCACAACTTTCATCCCTAACTGCAGTTACTTCCCACACAAATGGAAGAAAAGCTAATAAACGTGGTTTCATCTTCTCCTCTCATATACAAGGTCTCATCAAACGTGTACAGAGACGTTACGAAGAAAAATAAAGCTTGGAAGGAAGTAGCAGAGATCGTTGGTGGTGAGAATGAAGCTAGTACAAAACCAAGAATGTAACATTTAAATCACACAATGGGTTTTTCACACTGATGAGTGCACTATTTCATTTGCGTTTAACTAGTTAGCTGTAGAAGCTGTGAATAGCTACTACTGTATCTCATCAGAGCTAAAAAAATAAATAAATAAACGCTGGACAGGCCACGCCCACAAGCGACAAACTACCAGAACAGTAAAATATGATTACGTTTTCGGTTTCTGGTTCACATTTTCATTTCCTGATCCAGCTCTGACTCTAATCAAAGTCAGAAATTATATATGTAATGATTAATAATAATAATAATAATAATAGTAATACAGTTTAAGGTCCTGTTTTTGTTACATTTCTGTGTGAAATTCTCAGGAGTTGCTCTTTAATGTGTTTTTTGTTTTGTTTTGTTTTAAACAAATTTAATGCAGCGTGCCTCGGGACGGTTCAGGAGCATGCGTCCATCACAGGTTCACTTCAGCTCCTCAGAGCGGTGAGGAACATCTCCACAGGGAACAGACTGAAGAAATCGCAGAAGGTGTCTCTCGCTCGTCAGAGAAACAGGTGACGAACACTGAAGAGCAGAGTTTCTCTCCAGGGTGGAGTTACGGTGAAAGTCGTGATGATGACCGGCCCAGAGCACATCTCCTCCTTTTCTCCATCCTCATCCTTCTCCTCCTCACTCTCTTGGTGTTAATCCCCTACATGAAATGCGCCCCGAGGTCCTGGTGCTTTTAGAGATATTTCAGCGTTTATGTGCGCTTTGATCACGAGTGCAATCCTTCATCCTGAATAAATAAAGAATGAAATATTCACACGCAGCGTTTCCCAGCACGCTCCTCTGTCATGACAATCATTAAACCTGTAAACCTCTGCAGACTCTTCACTTTATTTACACGTCTTATCATCCGCTCACGTGTGTCCGAGTCCGAGTCCGAGTGCTGTTGATCTGTAATAAGCATTCGCACTCTGAGGAGCCTGTAATAGTAGCTATTTAATATAATTAGCATGATTCGCTCCTTTAGGACTGCTTTAGCATAATACTTTCTTTTAATAATAAATAAAAAAAGAGCTACCAGCAAATACCAGTGAAACACCAGAGACTTTACTTTGTTTGGGATTAACAGGAATAAAGAAGAAAAAAACATTCGTTCGAAAGCATTACTCTTTGAATCTATATATAAATATATAAACTAAAGAACATTTGAAATGATTATTAACAAATTTTGTGTAGAAATGTAAAACCACACACATGAAAAAAATAATAACTAAACTGGGAAAATGAAACTGATGACACGTTTAATAGTTTTTTTCCTATAATTATTGCCAGCATTCGCAACTTTGATGAAAAATAATTTTGAGTGTGATATATCAACTTTGAGTTAGTTTAAATAAAAATTTCACTATATGTCAATGCCACTGTAACCTATCGTAACACAGACCCCACCCACAATGCCACTGTAACTTATCATAACACAGACCCCGCCCACAATGCCACGTAACCTATTGTAACACAGTTCCCGCCCACAATGCCAAGTAACCTATTGTAACACAGTTCCCGCCCACAATGCCACGTAACCTATCATAACACAGTTCCCGCCCACAATGCCTCTGTAACCTATCGTAACACAGATCCCGCCCACAATGCCACGTAACATATTGTAACACAGATCCCGCCCACAATGCCACGTAACATTTTGTAATACAGATCCCGCCCACAATGCCACGTAACATATTGTAACACAGATCCCGCCCACAATGCCACGTAACCTGTCGTAACACAGATCCCGCCCACAATGCCACGTAACCTATCGTAACACAGATCCCGCCCACAATGCCACGTAACCTATTGTAACACAGTTCCCGCCCACAATTCCACTGTATCCAATCATAACACAGATCCCGCCCACAATGCCACTGTATCCAATCATAACACAGATCTCGCCCACAATGCCACTGTATCCAATCATAACACAGATCCCGCCCACAATGCCACGTAACCTATTGTAACACAGTTCCCGCCCACAATGCCACTGTATCCAATCATAACACAGATCCCGCCCACAATGCCACGTAACCTATCGTAACACAGTTCCCGCCCACAATGCCACGTAACCTATCGTAACACAGTTCCCGCCCACAATTCCATGTAACTTAGAATAACACAGTTTCTGCTTAAAATGGCACAAAGTTTTAAATGAAGTTGTTTGTAAAAAGTTTTATTTTGACTTTGTGTAAAAAAGACAAATGTTTGTGAGACTCAGCCACAATCTCCAGAGAAATAAAAACATCTCAGTGCGGTGATATTTAAGGATCAGTAAACTTTAACGTAAGCATTAACGTAAAAACAAAGATGTTACAGACGACGTTAAAGAGCTGATGAGAGAAACGGAACGTGTCATCGTACGAACAAACGTTTCGGAGGTGAGACGAAACAGACGTGGAGCTCCGGCTCCTCTGCGTAAACGAGGTTAACTGATGATCTTAACTGAAATATTTTGCTACCTGGAGCCTGAATATTGACGTAAGTGTAAATAATGAAACTCAGGTATAATTCTATGCTACGTTCTTCCTCGAACGTCCTCGAAAATTAGCTTAAAGGGCGCAGATTTTTAACGACATTAAATTTTTATTAGTTTTCGTGCGTCAGCTTCGGTTTTGAGTCCAAACTCAGGTAATAAAGAGGATTCCAGCTGAATAATAAAGTGTGATCTTTAGTAATTTAGTTCCAGAGGACAAAGAGAGAGAGAGAGAGAGAGAGAGAGAGGGAAAAGAGAGAGAGAGAGAGAGAGAGGGAAAAGAGAGAGAGAGAGAGAGAGGGAAGAGAGGTAAAAGAGAGAGAGAGGGAAAAGAGAGAGAGAGGGAAAAGAGAGAGAGAGAAGAGAGAGAGAGAGAGAGGGAAGAGAGAGAGAAGAGAGAGAGAGAGAGAGAAGAGAGAGAGAGAGAGGTGTTGTCCTGACGTGGAGCTGGTGTCTGTATATAAAGCAGTGGCGAGTGGTTCAGAGCATCAGAGAGCCGAGCTGCAGAACACAAGCGTCTCACTTCACCTCCCCGGAACCGAGCGCCGATCCTCAGGGTGAGCGTTCCTCTCTTCTCCTTCACCTCTCTTCCTGCACGCAGACCGAGCGGAAACGTCCACACGCTCTTACTTCATCTACTTTTCTTTCTCGCAGATGCAGAAGTGTATCGGTGGCGTGTGTATCTCGCTGGTGCTTTGCGCAGTCTTGACCGAGACGCTGGGAATGGTCATCGCGGTACGTCGTCACTCATCCGCACACTTCGTTTACACTCGAGTTTATTCATCCGGGGTTGGAGACGCGCACGATTACAGACGACCTAAACGCAAACATTTTGTCAATCTTCTTATTTGTAAAAGTTCTTATAGAGTGCAGTGATACTCACAGCAGTAGCATGCAGTAATGCTCATTCATAAAATTAATTAATTAATTAGTTCGTTAATTGATTAATGAACTAATTAATGAATGCAACATTTTCTCAGTTTAGACTTTCACACTTTATTTTTTTCCCTTCTAAATTAATCATAAATGATTCCGATTTCATTAACGAGGATTTTTCTTTTAAGCAGCTCAATTTTTTACGTACGTTTTTCATAAATATCATGCACTCCGAAATTTATTCCTAGAATAAATTATTGTAAATGAATTACCGTAACATTTTCTCAACACTATTTTACATTTTCATGCCTAAAAATATTTTGCATTCGAATCTTTATCAAGCCGCGTAAATCACACGTGACTCTTTTTCCTCATTGTACTGTATATAATAATAAATAATAATAATAATAATAATATTTAAACATTTATTACATTGTTTTGTTTTCAGAAACAGCTCAGGATTTGATGCTTAGAGATTTTCATTAGTTCTTACAGAATCAGAACAGAGCTAAATGTCTGATATCTGAAGAAAATGAATGAATCTTATAAAGTTGATCGATAAATGCAGCGTAGGTGGAAATGTTTCAGAGATGATGTTGGTCGTGGCATCAAACGCGCCGATACGTGACATTTCTAACACTTTAAACACCTCCTGCGTGCATTACACAGTATTTACATTTTAATATAACACAATAGAATATTTATAATATAATATATATTTTTATATATTATAGCGCATCATACCTGTTAGGATACAAACACAGGTAGATATTGTTTATAGTTTATAGACTTTAAAATCTTAAATGCAGGATCAATTAAAGTTAAAAATGATCTTTAATCTTTAAAATAATGAAAAAACTTCTGTAAACTTTAATCTCTGTAAAGAATATTATCAATAAATAATAAATAATAAGTAAGTCACAGCAAAATCTTTCCATTTTAAGTGCATTATAAATGTTTCTCTCACACACGCACACACACACACACACACACGTCTGTACACGCAGTATACGAACCTGTATATATAGACTTTTATATATTATTATTTAATATTTATATATTAATAATATTTATAGTATTGAATGAGTGAATAATAATAATAATGATGATGATGATGTAGATGTAGATGTTGTGTTATTGTTGTGTTATTAACACTGTTATTCAGCTACATTTCAATTTTTATCTCCATTTAGGCGAAAGAGAAACGCGGCTGGACCCTGAACAGCGCCGGATACCTGCTCGGTCCCCGTGAGTCCAAACACACACACACACGCACACACACACACACACACACACACAAACACACACACACACAAACACACACACACACACAGAGTCCGCCTCGTCTCAGTCGTTGCTCCTGGGTGGCTCTCAGCGTCAGCGTCAGCGTCAGACGTGTTCAGACGGTCAGTTACACGTGTAATAAAACACACGTGTTGTGCTGTTATAGTAAAATAATCAACGACACGGTGGTGTGATGAAGCAGAGACACTGGAAACACACTGCCGCGTGCAGAAGCACTGAAACAAACATCTACACGTCTGCATTCCTGTTTTTATACTCGTTTTTATTTTTATTTTTTAAATTAATCTCAGCTCGGCGTCTCTGTGTGTAGAGAGAAACCGAACGCGCAGGTTTTAATGACGTACGCAACTTAAAATCTTCATACAATTTAATTTTATCACATAATTCTAATTCTAATATACTATTTAGAATATCGCCGTTGATGATGCACTTCCTGTTTCATTTGGCATCTTTTTAAAACCACTGACCAAAAAACATGGCGTCGATCAGCCGAGACACGTGCAGCGACGTCTGCGTCACACACTCGAGCGAAGAAGAGAAATCACTTTCTTTCCTCAGCATCGGACACAGGAAGGGGGCGTGGCCTAACAGCGATAAGGCGGCGTTCACGTTAGACGCACGCGTGTGATGATGGAGCTTTGTGAAGAATAAAACGTGGCGTTTAGAAGAAAATAAACAACACCTTGCTACAGTTACTGCTATACAGCACGTCCCTCAGTGCTTTATTCCTCTTACACCACAGCAGCTTCCTACTATTACTATTTATCATTTAATAAAAAAACCACACTTCATACTTTTTATCTGTTTATAGTTACATTTAATGTTAGCTCAAGTTACTTCCTGTTGTCGCTTACGTTATAGCAGCTATAAACACTCGTTCCCTCACCAGCCTCTTTATTCTCTCTCTACAAGTTAATAAGAGAAAAAAAAAACGTAGAAACCAAGAAACCGCAAAGAAGCGTAAACTCCTCCGTCCTGAAGACGTCGGAAAACTTACAGTTACAGCTTCACCTCTGACTGTTACAAAGCGCTGACACTGGAGACTCCTTCCATATCGTTACATAAACGTCTCCTTACAGAAAACGTTCGTTTATGTGGAGCGTCGGCTTTACACGTCGCTGTGAGCGAGCTGTTGCTATAGAAACGATACCTGCGCTACTGTCAGAGCTGCTGTTATAGAGAATTAATCAACACCTTCTGACCAATCAGAGCGCAGTGAGATTATAGCGCTTAGCTAACAAAGCAAACTTCACTCACTGAACACGTCTCAGCTGATTACTGTGGACTTTATTTATTTACTTATTTATTTGTTTGTTTGTTTGTTTGTCTGTAGACTTTAGATGTTAGAAAACAGCTGCCTTTTATCTCACTGCCCAAAAATGGCAGCTTTTTTATTTAAACAAAGCAAAAACACAGTAATAAGATCATGAGACACACATCTGTGTGTGTGTTTGAGTGTGTAGTGTGTGTGTGTGTAATGTGTAATGTGTGTGTGTGTGTGTGTGTGTAATGTGTGTGTGTGTAGTGTGTGTGTAATGTGTAGTGTGTGTGTGTGTGTGTGTGTAATGTGTGTGTGTGTGTGTGTGTGTGTAATGTGTAATGTGTGTGTGTGTGTGTAGTGTGTGTGTAATGTGTAGTGTGTGTGTGTGTGTGTGTAATGTGTGTGTAATGTGTAATGTGTGTGTGTGTGTATATATAATGTGTAATGTGTGTGTGTGTTTGTGTAGTGTGTAGTGTGTGTGTGTAATGTGTGTGAGTGTGTGTGTGTAATGTGTGTGTGTGTGTGTAATGTGTGTGTGTGTGTGTGTAATGTGTGTGTGTGTGTGTGTAATGTGTGTGTGTGTAATGTGCGTGTGTGTGTGTGTGTAATGTGCGTGTGTGTGTAATGTGCGTGTGTGTGTGTAATGTGTGTGTGTGTAATGTGTGTGTGTGTGTAATGTGTGTGTGAGTGTGTGTGTGTGTAATGTGTGTGTGTGTGTGTGT
>CM075009.1:27838957-27851178 GCA_037576675.1 Pangasius sanitwongsei
TTAAGGGTTCTTTATGGGTTCACTGGATCATTAAGGGTTCTTTATGGGTTCACTGGATCATTAAGGGTTCTTTATGGGTTCACTGGATCATTAAGGGTTCTTTATGGATTCACTGGATCATAGAGGGTTCTTTATGGATTCACTGGATCATAGAGGGTTCTTTATGGGTTCACTGGATCATAGAGGGTTCTTTAAGGGTTCTGAGCCTCTTAAAATGGTTTTTACTGGAAACCCTTACTCTTGTAGGGTTCTAACAACCGAAGAACTGAACGTAGTCTCAAAGTGAATTTAAACATATGGCTACCACAATAATAATAATAACGATCGCGATACACGTATCCTGTGATCATCGGCACGTTCCTACGCTGTGGTAATGTTTGCGCGTGAAGCTCATGGTGTTACCTGCTGCAGAGACGAGTCGTGGTGAAAGCCGCTGTCTTTAAAATCGCCCTCGTCGTCGCTGGAGGAGTGAATGTGATGTGTGTTAACCTGCAGAGAACACGACTGCACGTTACTGACGAGTTCACAGCAGGAACAGTTCCTACTTCTGTTCAGAAACACGTACAGGACCGATTTATTTCAGACCTTAAAAACCTAAAACAGCCGCCTAGCTGTTAGCGTGCAGGAGACCAAACTACAGCAACGCTAACAAACAAACAAACAAACAAACAAACACACAAACAAACACTAAGCAGCATAAAAACACCAGCTTCAGTAAAAACCTGATCAGAAAACAAAGCAGTCACGTGTATAATGAAGTAATAAAATTCATTTCTGCTTATAAAATAAGAATCAAATCAAAATGTCCAAAAATGTGATACTTTCTTAAACAACAAACACATTTCTCTGTAAATTAATATTTTTTCTCCAAAAAATTAACAATAGCCTCATCTAATACAAAAACTGCAGTAAGAAAGAAATTAAAAATAAAACTTTTATTCTAAAGAAATATTGTAAAAATTAACGTTGTTAAAATTTACAAATATTGCCAAAAAAAACCTAAATTAATATTGTAAAAATTTTTTAAAAATGTATATGAACACTTGCATACAAAATTAATACAGTAAAAAAATTCTGCAAAAAAAACCTGTTAATTATTACTGCAATGATAGTAATATTGGTATAATATAAATGTTTACACATCCTTTTTCCTTTTAATACCACACACACACACGGGCTCACACACACACACGGGCTCACACACACACACGGGCTCACACACACACACGGGCTCACACACACACACGGGCTCACACACACACGGGCTCACACACACACGCGCTCAGTTTCAGTGCAGAATGATCCGACAGACAGCACTTACTAAATCTACAGTGTTTTTCTTGTTCGTGTCTGCTAACTGCCCCGAGGTGAAGGCCTCCCATCTTTCCCGCTCATCCTCCTGGAGCTCTGTAACACACACACACACACTCAATAAGTTCATTAATTACACACACACACACACACAGTAAGTTCATTAATTACACACACACACAGTGTTGATGTTAAGGAGCGCTCTGAAATGTTTGTCTAATCCGAGAAGGACACATCTTAATCGTAAAGCTCTGGGCACTGAGCCGTGTTCAGACGTTTTTCTTTCCTTATTACAGAGCGATGTTTAATCAGCAGCCCGCTGTTACGTTATCGAGTTCTTTTTTCCACCATCCAACCACACACACACACACACACACACACACACGCGCACACACACAAACGCACGCACGCACGCACATCACTAGTGCACTTCTCTATATGATTGTTGCTATGGTTACATGGGAAGGTGTTATCTCGCCCTGTCGCTTTTAATTAAAAACATTTCCACACCGTGGCCTATAAATCACGTCTCCGCACAAACCCACGCCGTTGCCTTCGTCCTGATTCTGCGATAGGGGAAGCGCAAATACGGGCTTCGCCTAAACCGTTGCCATGGTTACAGAGCTGGGGGATATAAATAAATTAGAATAAGGCATCACGATACGTCAGGACAGTGTACTGCGACACGATTTATCACGATATTGATATAATATCGCATCGTTCAGCCCTAACAAGTGTTACCACAGATCACACACACACACACACACACACACACACACACACATACACACAGCAAGAGTGAGACACACAATAAACACACACACACACACTGTGAGAGTGACACGTACCTGAGGTGAGCTGCTGAATCTGAGCGCCGTTAGGACCTTTATCGCTGTTGTGCACTATAGAGTTGGCGATTCTGGTGAGATGCCCCATATAACCTCTCCTACGCCCTCCTTCAGCCCTGAGAGAGAGAGAGAGAGAGAGAGAGAGAGAGAGAGAGAGAGAGAGACTCTCATATGCAGTACGGCGTGTATGAAGCGGACGGTGCTCGTGTACAGTTTAAGACTGATGTAATTACAGGACTGATGAGACTCACTGCTCTTTCTCGTTGGAGCTCCACGCCTCCAGGATTCTCTGCACCACCCGACACTTCTGAAACAGCTGTGAGGAAAAACACACAGAAAATAAAAATTGAAATGAGGTGCGCGCATGCGTGCGTGTGTGCGCCTGTGTGTGTGTGTGTGTGTGCGCGTGCGAAGGCGGACACTCACGTGTGTGATGAGGATGTTTTCTCGGACCGGCTCCTGATCGTCGTCTCTGTTGATCTCCGAGTCGTTCTGGGTCGGAGGCATCGCTAAGATCATCGCTATACAGATTTCTACTTGTATGTGCAGGAAGTTGTTCCAGATGTATTTGAAATACATATCCTGTAAACAAAAACCGTGTTAATAGCGTGAAGCGGACATGAAGCACGTCCCCAGGCGTTTTATTCCTCTTATACCACAGCGGTTTCCTGAACAGCTACGATTTTCTATTTATTAAACAGAGCAATATCTTATTTAATGAACTACAGATAATTACATTTTAATGATGCCTCCTTCATAATTCGCCTTTGTGGAGTAAAACCTTGTCTCTGTGTCTGTGTGTGTGTGTGTGTGTGTGTGTGTGTGTGTGAGACTCACGAGGATGATTCCCAGCATGTTGAGGTTGATGAGCTCCTGGTTGATGATGTGTGTGTTGGTCTGTAGAAGGCTGGCCACCAGTCTCACCACGTTGAGGCGCGTGTTTCCCACCGGCGGGTCCAAAACGCCCCACGTCGTCTTCAACACTGTTTTCTGACATCACAAAAACAAACAAACAAACAAACAAACAAAAAGTGTTAGCTAGTGAAAACATTAGATATTATTTTTAACTAAAACTGTCCAGGCTCTGTTACACTTACGATATTTGACCAGATTTAGTTTGTAAGTGTGTGTGTGATGGACTCGCACCTTTGGAGGCTCCAGGAGGAGCTGATGGAAGTCCTTCAGTCTCGGTCTGACCGCCTCGAGGATGCTCTGATTAACGGAGAAAGACGGGTGGTTCATTCCCGGAGGACAGAGATCCAAGTGACCCTCGAACCTGCAGGAACAACAGACACCGTCACAAACCAGCTTTACAGAAACCCGGATCTCTCACGAACGAGCCCGAGGCGACGGCGGAGACGACGTGAGGAAGAACCCGAGGAGGAACCAGGATCAAAAGAGAACCCGTCCTCTTCTGCGTGACACCAGAGAGTGCGATTACAACTCGCTCCAGTGTACAGGTGTAGAGGAGTAAAACAGGACGGAGTGTGTTGTAAATATTGTGCGTCAGAGTCCTGAGATGAGCAACAGGACAGTCTTTATGATCACAGCAGCAGCAGCAGCTTCAAATCTACAGCATCCAGAGGAGAGAAAACACTGAGAGAAACAAAGCACATCACTGTATCTGAGTGCAGATAACACTATTCTGGAAGCTTGCAATTTTAGCAAACAGTGACGTATTGGGATTTTCCCGCTTCTGTGCAAATCAGCTATAAATCCTGTAGAAAAAAACAAAACAAAAAAAAAATGTCACAAATCCAAACGATCGCCTCGGAACAATCCTGTGCCCCATCCGCAGATCCTAATCCTATTCCTTCAGCTCCTCACTCACGACTTTAACTCCTACCTGCAGTTCAGTTCCCACATCAATGGAAGAAAAACCTCAACACGGTTTCATCTTATCCTGTCGTATTAAACGAGTACAGAGGCGTTAAGAAGAAAAATAAAGATAGGAAGGGAGTAGCAGAGATCGCTGGTGCGTCCGGTGAGTGTGTGGCTTGTGCAGTCAGATCGCTTTGCTAATCTAATCCGAGAACGAAGCGAATACGAAGCCGAGCGCGTAACGTCAATCACACACCATTTCCACACCGATTAGTGCCTTATTTAATTTGTGTTCAAGTAGCTAGCTTTAGAAGATATAGATATATATAGCCCCTGGCGTCTCTAATCGGAACTACAAGCGACACAAATGACTGCCAGGATCAGCCTCAGGTCACTTACGCTGGTCTCCGTGTCTCGAAGAGCGTGAGGAGGATCTGGATCACGCTGACTATAGCAGATTCGTTCTTCTCTTTGTCGAAGATATTGGACAGCAGCTGCTCTACAGTCTCTTGTCTGGGGGAGAAACAGCACTTGTGTTACCATCCACACGTCATTAACGTTACTCTGTGTGTGTGTGTGTGTGTGTGTGTGTGTGACGTACTTCTCCAGTGTGGCGAGCAGAGGGTCAGGCTCTGAGGAACCCTGCACCTGAAACATCTGATCTCTGCTCAGCCGAATGATCTCACACAGAGACTGAGACGCATTCGAGTGCCTCTGTCGGAAAATAACAATAAACAAATAATAAACAAATAATGAAATAAATCTTACCTGACTTTTTTTTGCATGCTCTAAACAAATGAAACTCAATTTTATTATTAGTCAAAGAAATATAAACTGACTCAATCATTACTTCTTTATTGTGCGATACGACCATACGATATTAATATGGTGATAAATTGTCACACTCTTCTGCGATATCGCAGGTGCTACATTAACTTTTTATTACTTTTTTAAATCGCAATCACAAGTGCAACTGCTGAAGACTGAAAAATTGTGAAATCTTCCGTTTCAATGTTCATTTATTTTTTTAAAAACGAAACTTTTTTTTTTTCTAGTAAACCTGTATATCGTGATGTCCTTTTTTACGCAATATATAAAAACTGACTCACGTCCTCGTCCTGAGAGGGCTGTACCATGTCCACCAGCCGCTGGATCACCTTCTCCTCGTTCAACCACTGAGGCAACACACACACACACACACACACACACACTAAACTAACAGTACAGAATAAATAAAAAATAATAATACATTTTTTAAATAAGAGGTTCAGGTGTGAAGGGAGGCTGTAGATGTAAAGGGAGGCTGTAGGTGTAAAGGGAGGCTGTAGATGTAAAGGGAGGCTGCAGGCGTAGAGGGAGGCTGCAGGCGTAAAGGGAGGCTGCAGGCGTAAAGGGAGGCTGCAGGTGTAAAGGGGGGCTGCAGGTGTAAAGGGAGGCTGCAGGTGTAAAGGGAGGCTGCAGGTGTAAAGGGAGGCTGTAGGCGTAGAGGGAGGCTGCAGGCGTAAAGGGAGGCTGCAGGCGTAAAGGGAGGCTGCAGGCGTAGAGGGAGGCTGCAGGCGTAGAGGGAGGCTGCAGGCGTAGAGGGAGGCTGCAGGTGTAAAGGGAGGCTGCAGGCGTAAAGGGAGGCTGTAGGCGTAAAGGGAGGCTGCAGGCGTAAAGGGAGGCTGCAGGTGTAAAGGGAGGCTGTAGGCGTAAAGGGAGGCTGTAGGCGTAAAGGGAGGCTGCAGGCGTAAAGGGAGGCTGTAGGCGTAAAGGGAGGCTGCAGGTGTAAAGGGAGGCTGCAGGCGTAAAGGGAGGCTGTAGGCGTAAAGGGAGGCTGTAGGCGTAAAGGGAGGCTGTAGGTGTAAAGGGAGGCTGCAGGCGTAGAGGGGGGCTGCAGGCGTAAAGGGAGGTTCAGGTGTAAAGGGAGGCTCAGGTGTAAAGGGAGGCGCAGGTGTAAAGGGAGGCTGCAGGTGTAAAGGGGGCTGCAGGTGTAAAGGGGGGCTGCAGGTGTAAAGGGAGGCTGCAGGTGTAAAGGGAGGCGCAGGTGTAAAGGGAGGTTCAGGTGTAAAGGGAGGCGCAGGTGTAAAGGGAGGCGCAGGTGTAAAGGGAGGTTCAGGTGTAAAGGGAGGTTCAGGTGTAAAGGGAGGTTCAGGTGTAAAGGGAGGCTCAGGTGTAAAGGGAGGCGCAGGTGTAAAGGGAGGCGCAGGTGTAAAGGGAGGCTGCAGGTGTAAAGGGAGGCTGCAGGTGTAAAGGGAGGTTCAGGTGTAAAGGGAGGTTCAGGTGTAAAGGGAGGTTCAGGTGTAAAGGGAGGCTGTAGGTGTAAAGGGAGGCTGTAGGTGTAAAGGGAGGTTCAGGTGTAAAGGGAGGCTGTAGGTGTAAAGGGAGGCTGTAGGTGTAAAGGGAGGTTCAGGTGTAAAGGGAGGCTGTAGGTGTAAAGGGAGGCGCAGGTGTAGATGACGTGTGTCCTCACATTTAAAACGTCTTGTCTGAGCTGCTGAGGTTCGATGCAGGTGAGCATCCTGAGCAGCAGGTCCATAATGGCTGAGGTTCCTATGTGCTTAATCATCAGATCCACAAAGTCTTCTCTCTTTCTCAAGAACTCCACAATCTACACACACACACACACACACACACACACAATATATATTTTAATAAGTGCATTAATCTGATGCTCTAATGTTTCTAAGCAGGGTCACTATTACTACCCAGACGTTGATTATTTTCCTCTAACATCATGTCCCCAAATGTTTTATTCCTCTTATACCACAGCAATTCACCAAGGATTACACTTTTTATTAAAGCACGTCATACTTTTTATCCATTTGTAGTTACACTTAATGTTAGTTCCTGGTGTCGCTTACGTTACAGCAGCTATAATCACTCGTTCCCTCACCAGCGTCTCTTTATTCTCTCTCTCCAAGTTAATAAGAGAAAAATAAACGCAGCTTGTTCCGCATGTTACTGAGAAACCGCAAAGAAGCGTAAACTCCTCTGTCCTGAAGACGTCAGAAAACTTACAGTTACAGCTTCACCTCTGACTGTTACAAAGCGCTGACACTGGAGACTCCTTCCATACATGTTACATAAACATCTCCTTACTTTAAGAAGAGTCGGCTGTACACGTCCCTGTGAATGAGCTGTTGCTATGGAAACGATAACGTATTACAATGAGCGCCTTAGAAAATGAATCAACACCGTCTGACCAATCAGAACCCAGAATCCAACAGCACTCGCTTAAACCTTTAGGTTTCCAAACCCAACTCAGGAGGTTAACCCTCGTCACGTGCGTCACTGGTGATGAAATCTGGGGCTCTTCTGATGACATCACATCATCTCACCTGTCTGCTTCAGGATGATGAACACACTCTACCTGTCTGTTTCAGGATGATTAACAGACTCCACCTGTCTGCTTCAGGATGATGAACAGACTCTACCTGTCCGGGTCAGAAAGTGGTAAGCGCTGTTCTCACCTGCTCCGGCTTCCTCCCGATGAGGATGCTCAGCACCTTGCTGAAGAAGCTGGCCAGCAGAGGGTTGAGCGGCGGCTCGTTCTGCAGGAACCCGTACAGTTTCATGAGTAAACTCTCGTCCTCGCCTAACCGGTCGTTGATCTGACTGACGTCTGACGTGAGGAGCTCGCAGGATATGTTCGGGTACCTGTGGAATTGTACAAGGAAATTACCATGTAAAATTCAAGCACTATGTTATCCTTTAATACAACACAGAGAGAAAACCACACACACCCCCACACACACCCACACACACCCACACACACCCACACACACACCCACACCCACACACACCCACACCCACAGGGCCTTGTTCAATCTTGTAATAAAGCTGTGTGTATATGAATCTTTGCGTGAGCCAAACAGAACTAAAATTTCCACCAGATTTATAGAAGTTTCTTAAAGGCAGATTTTCTTCGCACTCGTGTGTGTGTATGTTGATCACGCGTAAAGTGCAAAGCGCGTTCCTGACACAGCTCATTTGCATATAGCGACGCCCACAAAACTCCATAAAATCGTATATGATCCGTGATCCGTACAGACCAGGCCCCCCGACTGTTAAGTTTAACCATCACAGAGTGAAAGTTTATCATTGCTGGTGCTTTGTCTCGCCAATTTACACATTCAAGCAATTTTAATTTTTTATTTTTATTATTACAGATTAATCTGTATGTAACTTATGCAGTGAGCTATTGTGCTATTTTACACTTAATTATTACATTTCTGCACCTGAACACTACTGTTACTGACTTTATCTGTAAATGTTATTCATCTGTCTGTAATTGTGTAATTGTTCTTGTTTTATTACTGAGTGTATTAGTTAAGGTAGTAGTTTTTGCTGTGGTATAGAAGCACTTAAAATAAGCTTTCAGTAATAAATGAAAAAAAAAATTTTCCCCCGGTCCGAAAAATGACCCGATCCATGACTCAAAATCCGTAATATGATCCGAACCGTGAGTTTAGTGATCCGTTGCACCACTAATAAAAGGTAAAGCACACAGACAGCTGAGAGCAGGAAATGAGCGATCGGGGTAAAGACTGAAAGGCAGAAGTGGAGGTTATTTTGATTCACTTCTATTCCAATAATAATAATAATAATAATATTTAATAATAATAACAATAATAATAATAATAATAATAATAACAATAACAACAAAGCGAGTGTTAAATCCTCCGTCAGCGGAGATGTTTATTTACGGCTCTGCGCAGACAGAGCGGCCCGTCCTCCGCTTACAGTTTTATTCGTCTTAATGTATGGGTGTGTGTCAACTCGCTTTCTTTATTTTTACATTCTTTAATTAAAGAATAAAATAAAGCGTCTGGTTTTGAGTAAATGTTGTGGGCGGAGCTCTGAGGCCCTGAGCGAGTGAACCAGCGTGAGGACGTGTTTCTGATCGAGACTCTAAAGCTCCTCTATCAGTCGCTCTGGATAACGGCGTCTACTAAACGCCGGAAACGTCACAAACACAAACAGTTTAAACTCCACAGAATGTTCCAGAGAGAAAAGTGCAGTAATCCTACAGATTATAGGATCTGAAGTCCATCAGGTCGAGGTTTACATCAGTGAGTCTGATTATGAGTAAATTTACACACTCAGGAGCACGAGGAGGAAACAAACGTTTTCCTGAATTCACAGGATTTTCATGAAAACCGAATTTTTATTGTTTAAACTCTCGTACGAATGCGAAGCTCGATAAATGAAGCTCAGTGTTAATTTGATTTAAAATCTATTTTAATCTCGTTTCTGTTTATGTCTATTTAAATGAATGCCGTTACAATTCAGTAAAATTAGAAAGAGAGATTAAATATATATTTTCCATCGGTTTAAAGACTTTCTGATAAAGACTAATATATATAATTAATCAGCAGTGCTGATTTAAACGTAATTCTCCCCAAACAAACGGTTTCCAGGAGAACTCAGGAGAAGCAGCAGCAGTGAGGAGCCTCCTGAGTGCAGCTCCATCTCCATGAAGCCGGGCGAGATGTCGTCCAGGTGTGTGAAGCTACGCTCCTGTGCGTGTTCTTCATTACTCACACTCTTACTCCTGCTTTTGTTTCTGTTGTTAAATTTCAGTCGCTTGTTTTAACGTTAGTGTGCGCTTTACACGCTTTATAGACACCACAGAGATCCGCCACGGTTTGGGGGCGGAGTCTGTGCTCACGCATCACAGTAAGACTGAAACACAAAAGTGACCCGAGAACATCAGATCAGCATCTGTAAAGCCTCAGACGTCGTATTAATATGACATCACTTCCTGTGAGAGGGCGCACAGAGATAAGAACATCTCCACATCCATAATTAAACATTTCACTTCCGCTTTTTAAATCGGTTTATTATTAGAGTTAGATTATGTGAAGCGTCCGGCATTCGTGTCCCCGTGAATGAGCTGTTGCTATAGAAACGATAATCATATTAACATAAACCTTGTGTTCGTGTTACAGCTGGAGCTACTGCCCCAGTTTATACAGAAATAACGCACATTCTGGCCAATCAGATTCAAGCGCTCAGACACGCTGAGGTGTAAACGCTTATGTGAAGCTAATCTGCAGAAACGTAGACGTGTGCTGCTGTAAAGGTGCAGGCGTGTGGCGTGCAGAGGTGAGGCGTGTGGCATGTAGAGGCATGTTGTGTAGAGGCGTGGCGCGGGGCGTGGTGTGTAGAGGCGTGGCGTGGGGCGTGGCGTGTAGAGGCGTGGCGTGCAGAGGTGTGGTGTGCAGAGGTGTGGTGTGTGGCGTGCAGAGGCGTGGCGTGTGGCATGTAGAGGCGTGGTGTGTAGAGGCGTGGCAT
The DNA here is from genome assembly GCA_037576675.1 of Pangasius sanitwongsei. Lineage (NCBI taxonomy): Eukaryota > Metazoa > Chordata > Actinopteri > Siluriformes > Pangasiidae > Pangasius > Pangasius sanitwongsei. The sequence continues at coordinate 27,849,217 of CM075009.1, forward strand.
GGGGCGTGGCGTGGGGAGGCGTGGCGTGGGGAGGCGTGGCGTGGGGAGGCGTGGCGTGGGGCGCGGCGTGGCGTGTAGAGGCGTGGCGCGTGGCGTGGGGCGTGGAGAGGCCATCTCACTTGTATTTGATTTTCTCCTCGACGTCGTCGCTGGGCTCCTGCGTGATGAAGCCCACCAGGTCCTCCATGCACTGCGGCCGGATCAGGAAGTCCACCAGCTTGTGGTTCTGCGCTTTACACTCCTGCAGGACGTCCTCCTCGTCCATCACCTCCCTCAGGGTCACGTCCTCTTTGTCCAGGAGCGTGTCGATGTGAGAGGTCGTGTGCAGGTCAAACTTCCAAAACATGGCGCTTCTGCGGAGCAGAGACACGTCACACAATCAGCATGCGACTGCTCACGTCCCCCCCCTCCTCACCCCCCCTCACCCTCCTCACCCCCCCCACCCTCAGACCCCTCACCCCCCCCACCCTCACGTCCCTCACCCCTCCTCACCCCCAGACCCCTCACCCCCCCCACCCTCACGTCCCTCACCCCTCCTCACCCCCAGACCCCTCACCCCCCCTCACCCCCCCTCACGTCCCTCACTCTCCTCACCCTCACCCCCCCACCCCTCACCCCTCCTCACCCTTATATTTAATTATATTTAATGAGAGCAGTGTAACTCTTACCTGAGCGTGTCGGAGCTCAGAGGGTAAAAAAATTCTGATTAAAAAGAAAATAACGCTGGAGCTGTTCGGGACTTCTGGCCCATTCCAGGCACTGCGGGTACGAGAGAGAGAGAGAGAGAGAGAGAGAGAGAGAGAGACGCTGAAGGACGGTACACACCTCGGCCACGGACTCAACACACACCTGTAACACAACAACAAACAAACAAACAAACAGGCGTGAGTAGACACACACCCTCATACTCAATCCAGTATCACCTTAATAAGTAAATAAATAATAAATATAAATAATTAACAAATAAATTAAAAGATAGAGAGATAAATAAAAAGTAAATTATTTTAAAACCTCGCACTGTGTTGGAATATTATTCGTTACGAATGAAGGAATTTTAGAGGAAAAACTGCACTGGGATATAATTATTTAAATAAAATTAATTAATTAAAATAAAATATAAACCCCTGCTGCACAACATGCCGTGTTAATCAATCACTAACATCTGTAATATGCAAATGAGCCTCTAATAAAAACTGAATAATTACAAAACATCTCGGATATAATTTCATGGAAAAAAAAAAAAGCGGTTAAATTAACGCTGGAAATTCTTTAACAGAGATGCATCAAATCTTCACACTTAGTTTTTTAACATAATTACATTAAAATAAACATTAAAACACACAAACGTCTGCACACTATTTAATGATAATAACAAAACAGAGAGAAAACATGTGCTTCATATTTTAATAAAATAAAACATATTTAGTATTATAGAGATTGTTTATAATATTTATAAGATGCAACAAAAATAAAGATTAACCCACAATTTAATTTGAGTAACGAATCATTAAACCCGTCTGAGCTCATCACGAAGTTAAACGCCTTAAACGCTGGAGATTCTTTAAGCGCGACGCGACGCAGCTTTACACGCGTTTCTCCATCGCACGCAAACGAGCAGAATAACGTCCAGTTCAGCGGAGTTCAGCCCTGAAGATAATAATAAAGCGCACGCTGGAGCGTGAGGGTGAACAAAGCGACTCTGAGCAACAGGAACACACACGTTTAACTAAACAACCTTCAGAGCACTGAGCATTAATAACACCTGCTGTACACACTACTGTACACGCTACTGCACACGCTACTGCACACACTACTGTACACGCTACTGCACACGCTACTGTACACTACTGTACTCACTACCGTACACTACTGTACTCACTACCGTACTCGCTACTGTACACTACTGCACACGCTACTGTACACTCCTGTACTCGCTACCGTACACGCTACTGCACACGCTGC
>CM075009.1:27916531-27934118 GCA_037576675.1 Pangasius sanitwongsei
TTAGTGCGGTTACTCAGTAGATTAGTGCGGTTATTCAGTAGATTAGTGCGGTTATTCAGTAGATTAGTGCGGTTACTCAGTAGATTAGTTTAGTTTAGATAAGTTTATTAGTAGTTTATACTCCAGAGCGATTCCTGCCTCTTACTCCGCAAAGTGGATTATTTTCCTACAGCAACGCGCTCCGGAGTGTGTCACTGCGATTGTGTCACTGCGATTGTGTCACTGCGTTTGTACCTCAGCAACTTCCCGACAGTTTCACTGTTTCACTTATTAATGAACACGTCGCATATTTTAATGGTTTATAGTCAGATTTAATGTGGAGCATCTGAGAGACGAGTTACTTCCTATTCTCACTGACATCATAGTCTCTCTCTCTCTCTCTCTCTCTTTCTGTCTCTGTCTCTCTCTCTCTCTTTCTGTCTCTGTTTCTCTCACCCTCTCTCTCTCTCTCTCTCTCTCTCTCTCTTTCTGTCTCTGTTTCTCTCACTCTCTCTCTCTCTTTCTGTCTGTTTCTCTCACTCTCTCTCTCTCTCTCTCTTTCTGTCTCTGTTTCTCTCATTCTCTCTCTCTCTCTCTCTGTCTCTGTTTCTCTCACTGTCTCTCTCTCTGTCTCTCTCTCTTTCTGTCTGTTTCTCTCACTCTCTCTCTCTGTCTCTCTCTCTTTCTGTCTCTGTTTCTCTCACTCTCTCTCTCTCTTTCTGTCTGTCTCTCTCTCTCTGTGTTTCTCTCTGTTTCTGTTTCTCTCTCTCTGTCTCTCTCTCTGTCTCTTGCCCTCTGTCTCTCTCTCTCTTTCTGTCTCTGTTTCTCTCACTCTCTCTCTCTCTCTTTCAGTCAAAATTCAAATTCAGATGAGTTTACAGGTCTGATGTATTGTACAATGTTTTGCCAAAGCTTGTATATGGGTAAGAAATAAAACCTGAACAGAGAACAAATCATAAGATTATCAAGTGAAGAAAAATAAATAAATAAATAAATAAATAAGACAAAACAACAACAAAAAATACAGTCTATGGGCTATGAGTGAGTGTGTGAGTGAGTGTGTGAGTGAGTGTGTGAGTGAGTGTGTGAGTGAGTGTATGAGTGAGTGTGTGTGTATGAGTGTGTGTGTATGAGTGTGTGTGTATGTGAGTGTGTGGTGTGTGTGTTGTGTGTGTGTGGTGTGTGTGTGTGTGTGAGTGTTGTGTTTGAGAATAGTGTTGAAGTTCACGGTTCATCTGACTGCTGCCTTTAAACAGTGGAGATCTGAGAGCTTTTTTTTTTTTTTTTTTTACGATATTTGTTCTAGTTTTTATCCAAAAAGCAATAATACAGAATAAAAATAATAAAAAATTATTTAAGCAAAAAATGAGAGTCCAGTAAAAATTCTATTTATTTACAATTTATTCATTATTAATTTTTTTAATCATATCAAATTAAAAAGAAAATATTAAACAGCAAAAATTCTATGGCTGATGTTTTTATTTAGAATTTGATCATTGTTAATTAATATTAATATATATATATTTTTTAATAATTAAAAATAAAAATAAAAAATAATTTTCACCTTTGGTCTTTTTAAAGTGCTCTCGTTTAGGAAATAAATTGGGATTACAGTATATGATTATGGTTTTTTTTTTGGTATTATTTAAAAACATCATGTTTATTGTTTGTTGTTGTTGTTGTTGTTGTTGTTTTTCCCTCAGGGAGGACTTTCCGCCGCTCCGGCTCGAGCCGTCTCAGCCGTGAAAAACATGAACCTCCCGGAAATCCCTCGTAACATCAACATCGGAGACATCAACATCAAAGTGCCGAGTCTGTCTCCGTTCTGAGACGATCGGAATTCTCTCCGTCCTCGACACTGGAATAACGTTTTCCATAAATACTGTTTTCTTGAATTTAATTTACATTTAGGGGCCAAAACATTCCGAATCCACGAGCAGTTTTATTTCTTCATTTATTAAACACTAACGAAGCAAAAGACCGCGAGATTCAGGATTTCATGACGATAAAAAAAAAAATTGTCAGTAACTCGTTAGCATCGTTTTGTTACAAATTTTATTAGAAGTTTATTTTGTGATTATTTACGTAGCAAATGTAGGAAATTCTAATAAAACGAAGAAGACGTCTGAGTTTGAGCTGTTTATCAGTCGCCACTCGTTAATAACACGCTTTATTTATACTGAGATGATTTTGTTCGTTTATTTAAATGTTACACTTTTTTTTGTCCTGATGTTGATTTTTTTTTAGTTTGTCATTTGTTTTTTTTGTGCTATTAAAATTCAGAACTCTGTAGTCCTAATTTCTTTCTCAATTTTTTTAAACGTTGTTTATTTTGAGGGAAGAAACAAAAAAATCCAACAATAATTACAAATAGCCGAATCCCTGAAAAAATCCGATTAATGTTGTATCGGTGTTGTGTTTATAAAGAAATGTGCCGTCTTTAAAAACAGATTTATTTCACGTTATTTCCACGTGTTACTTTATTTTTATTATAGCTGTTCAATGCGTCTCATATTTATTTATTCACTTTTATTCAGTTATGAACGCGATCCTCACTCAGAGATTTTGTGTGTTAATGCGCGCTGTCGCTTAACGACGCTCCGTTACGGGATTTGAAAATAAATGTCGTTCCTTTAGTGTTACTCATCACACATTACTGCACCAGATCCCAGTAAACTCTGGGTAACGTGATCCTGTGTGTCTCCATGTCAGATTATACGATGAAGATGCTCTAAAGATAGACCTTTAAAGCCTTTAAAGATAATTACTTTTCACACTCTGCTCACGTACATCGCCGTTATCGTGTCTGTAGCCGTGCCGTGGGTCTGCCGTCGTCCTGTTGGTGGATTTTAGACGAGCGTCATAGCAGCGCTCACACTCTGAGACTTTAATCACTCATTTATCGTTGGCCGTCTTTGGTCGCTGAATTGCATCAGGTTCTGAGCTCTAACAGCGCCGATCTCAACTCGTGACCAGAGAATCCTTTTAAAATGTGCGATTTTTCACCTGCAGCAACTGAATCAGGCTAAAAATCTTCCAGTGTAAAGCCTCCGTAAAGCTCGCAACTCCAAATTCCCAACCTGTGACTAGCAAAGCGCAAGGAAGACGACACTGTAACCTGGAATTCCTACAGGAAAGTGATGTCATAATGGCGCAAAATGGCCGCTGACACCGTCAACAGTAAATAAAGCAAAACTTCTCCACTTTTAAAGGAGATTATCTTTAGTCTTATTTTCTCTTAAATACAGACACATGAGTTTAAATCTGTAAAATTCACTGTACAGATCTCTGTTTTGAGAAGGTAAGATTTAACCTTATCGCAAACTTTAAACTTATTTTGCTAACAGAAGATAAGCGTGTGTGGATTTATCCGAGATCAGAAATGACGTCGTAGACAGAAGAGTTCCAGCCTCTCGAGCGGAATACACGTTCACGTCCAGGTCACGTTTCACTGGAATAGAAACCGCTTTAAGAAAAACATCTGGACACATCCTGGACTTTTTAATCATTCATTTCTTATCCAGCATAAAGTGATTTAACGTGAAAAAAACTAAACAGTGAAACGTTACTGAACATCTGAATGTTTGAATACATCATTTTAATGGTTAAATTTTATTTAATTTTATTAATTTATTATAACTGTAATCAAACGCTACTTTAGCTTTATTCTCTGTAAAACTGCTCTTTCATGCCCTTGTTTTACCCTCAGCGTTTACAATCTCACTGACATCTTTAAAGATAAGAAGCTATTAAAGGTCACGAGTTATCAGATAAACATGTGCAGCGTCTCTTGTGACATCCCTCATAAACAGCTTTATGCGAGATCTTTTTGTTAGTCGCTCGGCTTTGAAACGAGGACATGGAGCACTTTAGTGCTGGAAGAAACACAATCCGATAACAATTTTAAATATAAATGTCTCCTCTCTCAACTTGTATGTAATAAAAGTTAGAAAATGTATTCTTCAATTTAAAAAATATTGTTTGTTTAAAAAAATAGTCTTTTTCTCATATCCTGTACATAAAGATTAAAATTACTGGCATCCCTGAACAATTTAATAAACTATTTAAACTAAAGGAAAAAAAATTGTTTTTTGGTCGTTTTTGATTCTAAAACCAAGAAACTTTCATCACCATGACAACACCACTAATTAATGGCTAAGATCTGTGGTGTTAATTAACACTATTTTTAATTCATGGCCACTAATACACAATTAATAATAGTGCATTAATAAAGTTATTAATTAATAATAATTTGGAGCTTCTCAGCTAAGTGACAGGGAGTGAGAACTCTGAGAACCTGAGCTGGAGTTCTGCGTGGGTTCTGCCAGAACCTTCCACTGATGGATGTTGTGTGGATGGTGTTGAATAATTGGAAGAGATGATGACGAGGTGATGGATGGAGAAATTTACAGAAAGTTCATTATGAAGTAGGCGGAGCTTCAGGCATCTTTTTTTCCATAATTCAGTTATTTAAAACCTCCATTTATTATTAGTGAGAGAGTTTTGACTCTGTAGCTAGGCATGATGGGTAAATGAGCACCAGGAGCTTAAAAAGAGCCCTCAAAAGAGCAAAGTGCTGGTACTGCGTATGAGAGAAATGAAAATAAAATGGGAATCGCACAATAAACGTTTAATTTTATTCTTGAATGTTGTTTTTTTTAAAAAAAAGAAATTCTATTAGATCAAATCTCGAAGCCTTTAGATGTAGAACCTGACAATAGAGTGTCTCTCCATCAGAAATTAATCCAAATTAGAACCTTTTAGAATAACAAAAACCCTCAGCGATACAAAGAACCCCGTACACACAGCATGTGAGCCCTCGTTTCGGTTCTTCCCTGAAACCAGCGAGCTTCATTTTCAACAAAACTAACAGCCGAGGCTGAGCTCAGAGTTATAAACCTCTAAAACTTTCAGCTCTGTAACTAAGCTGTAAAATTAAATCACAAGATGTTTTGATCTGATATGAACGTTTTCATGTAAGAGGTTTAATAAGACTGGGCACATGACCAGAGTCATTCAAGGCTTCACCTGCGAAAGAAAAGGTTCCGCGTTGGATTTAAATAAATATATAAATATAAATAAATACATCACAAAACGTGTTAGAATACAGACACATAAACCACTCAGTGAGTTACTTTCACCAGCCCAAAGTTTATTTTCTGATAACGGCAAGTGTTTTATTCCTCATATACCACAGCAATTTTCCCACAATTACCATTTTCAATTGTACTTTTTATCTGTTTATAGTTACATGTACTGTTAGCTCAAGTTAGTTCCTGTTGTCACTTACGTTACAGCAGCTATAAACACTCGTTCCCTCACCAGCGTCTCTTTATTCTCTCTCTTCAAGTTAATAAGAGAAAAATAAAACGCAGCTTGTTCCGCATGTTACTGAGAAACCGCAAAGAAGCGTAAACTCCTCTGTCCTGAAGACGTCAGAAAACTTACAGTTACAGCTTCACCTCTGACTGTTACAAAGCGCTGACACTGGAGACTCCTTCCATCAGTGTTACATAAACACATTTCTCCTTACAGAAAACTTCACCATATCAACGTTTTTTTAATCAGTTTATGTGGAGCGTCCGCTGCACACGTCCCTGTGAATGAGCTGTTGCTATAGAAACGATAACGTATCAGAACGAGTGCATTAATATAAACCTGCGCTGCTGTCAGAGCTGCTGTTATAGAGAACTAATCAACACCTTCTGACCAATCAGAGTGCAGAACTCAGCAGCAGCGTGGGATAAAACCACAACTAATATTTTGGTGAATATGTTTAAAGGGTTTATTATAAGAACAGACTGCGTTCATATCATTCTAACACACGGCTCAGTGTAAATATATAATCAGCTGCTGATAGATTTCTGAATTATAGACATTTACGCTAATTTTAACACACTGTTGATTTGAATTTAACAAAATTAAAAGTTATATGAAGTAAATAATCAATTCTGTGCTCTTATTATAATTTGGATCAATATTATTTTTAAAAAAATTTAATCAAAATGCGAGTTACTGTGTGTTTTTAAATGATACAATCCAAATCATGGACTGATTTTCGCAAGAATAAAGTTTGCAGAACATTTATTTTTTTAAAAAAACCTACAGCTTGCACCGTGAGACGTAATATGTAACATTTATAGCATGTAGTGACATTTTTTAATTTCAAAACTGACTGTATGTTAGGAAAAGCCCTGAAATCCACTGTTAAACATCAGTGATGCTCTGAGAACTGGTGGTCATTAATTCCACAGCCTGGTTGCCTCTGCCAGGAGGTTACAAATCAGCTGTAATGTAAATGAACCATCAAGACGACAACTCGAAACATAACTCATTCCTGAGTTGCTTTACACTGAGCTAATAAATAGTTTAACATTAAGATTTATTTCACTTGATTTGTCACCTTTGGGCTCCTTAAACAATTCTTTACTTTACTTTACTTTATTTATAAAGCACAATTAAACACAACAACAGTTGACCGATGTGCTGTACAAAGATAAAAATAATAAATATAACAAACATGAAGTTGAAATATCCAACATGCCTCAGCTACCAATTTACGTATAGTTAAAAACCAGAGACAAGAAATGTGTTTTTAACCGAGTTTTATAAAGAGATAAAGTGGAAGCTGCTCTGACATGCAGAAGATCAGCTTTAATTCTTGATATAAGTTAATTGGCGATGAATCGACACGGGGCAGGATATTACTGCATAAATCATTAACGTCGTTTACAAGGTAGAGCAGAATAAACCCTATGTTTTAGAGAAAGGCAGCTCAGTTTATTTCACGCTCTCGGTTTACTGGAAAGTTCACCCGTCATTACTTTCACTGTGACGTAACACGCCTCTTTCTTCAGCCTGCCGATGCAAATAGATAAGATCAAGGAGGCTAGATAAAGCTATAATAGCTACAACAGACAGAGGGGGTTTTATTGAACGTTTTAGACAATTATTCATTTAATTGGACGGCACATGAAGTACCGTAAAAGCTGATAATACATCAGGAGATGTTTCATGAACTTTGTACGACACATTATCAGAGTTTTTCTGTGAAATGAAAGTTCTTTAAGTTGTAGAAGAACTCCAACACTGTGCCATGTATGAACTCTAAACTTAAAAAAAAATACAAATTGTATTAATTTCTTTGCCATGAGCATTTCTGATCCTTGACTTTCTTGATCAGGCATCACAAAAAACAAAGAACTCTTTCAACTAGAGCTAAGAGGAAATATACGTAAAACCAGAACACGTCCTCCTCATTTCGAAAACCTCTGGATGTCTTCTGAACACGTTATTACCTGAATGGCTCGAGCGTGCTAAGCTTCTTCCTGTGAGTTTCACTTAGCAGAAATCATAGAACCTTGGAATCTGGAGGAATTTCTGCCTGCCTTTTTTGGGATGATAATAATAATAATAATAATAATAATAATAATAATAATAATAATAATAATAATGTCATCTTAACTGGGGTTAAAATCTGAAAGTGCTTTACATAAAATACAAAAAATACATATTAAACAAAGAACAAAACAAGGTCAGAGAAGTTAAAATATAAAAAAAAATTATTAAAATTGAAAAGATTAAAAGCAAATCAAGGAGTCACAAAGTACAACGATTATTAAAAGACAACATCAATAAAACAATCTACAGGCATTAAGTGAAAAACTCAATAGCTGTATCACGGTAATTAACAGCATTTTGATGACGGGGCAATGAATAATCCTGGTTAAACACGTCACTGATAAACCCTGATTAAAAAACTTTTATAGAAGTTCCTGATATCATGTGAAACACAATTCCTGTGTTTAGGGGCAGCATAAAAAACATCTACACTGAAAAAATGGATCAAACCTTGAATTAAACAAAAAAAAATTGTGTCAAGTTGTTGCAGGTATTTTTTTGTTTTTCTCACCTGAAAATGTTTTTTATATATAATGTTGTAAGACATTTTTTTCATTTAAGAAAAAGTTAAAAAATTAAGCTGGAATGTTTTTACAGTGTTTTTAACTTTGATCGAAGGATAATTGTTTTCTGTGTGCCACTGGCTGAACTGTGATTCATCCTAGGAATAGAAAGTGCTTGAGATGTTACACTGCTTCAGAAGATCTGTAAGATCTCCAGCTCTGAACCATTTAGAACCTTATACATCATTAGCAAAACTGTGTAGTCGAAAAGAAACTTAATATGGAGACAGCGTAAATTGAAATTGGAGAGATGTGATCAGACTTTCTTTTGATTAGATTCATCTGCACTTATTAGCCAGTTTATTAGGTCCATGCCGGTCTGTAGCCCACCTGTTGCTTTGTGCAAAGTATTGGATTTGTGTTCATTCAGCTACAGGAGCATTAGTGAGGTCAGGCGCTGATGTTGGGATGTCGAGGAGGTCTGGGGTGCAGTCGGTGTTCCAGTTCATCCCAAAGGTGTTCAGTGGGGTTGAGGTCAGGGCTCTGTGCAGGACCCTCGAGTTCTTCCACTCCAACCTTCACACACCATGTCTTCAGAATCAGAATCACTTTATTTTGTAATGCTACAGTATACAAAGACGTTCTATACACAAGTGTACATCCACCTTGTGGTGACAGTTTGGGGAAGAACCACATATGGGTGTGATGGTAAGGTGTCCTCATACTTTTGGCCATATAGTATATGTAATTTCTATACAAGTAACAGCTACAATCTTTTCTAGGATCTTAGAGATAAAGGAGAGGTTTGATATTAGAAGGTGCACTGAGATCAGGTTTTTAAAGCCCACACAGTGTGAATCATGACAGTTTATATTTGCTTTTATTCTAATTTCCACCAAGTTACCAGTGTCAAAGACTGCCTCAACTTTATCTTTAAAAATCAAGCTTTCACAACCCTGAGTTGCAAGGTTTGGTACATCAGTGAAAGGTTTACAACTTTAACTCCTTAGCATAAATGGACTATGGCCTGAGGCAGGTAACAGAACCAGACCAGGGCCTGAGACAAGCAATAGATCTTTGCCAGGGACTGAAACAGATAAGAGAACTGGACTAATGGCCTGAAACAGGTACCAGAATTGGACCAGGGCCTGAAACATGTAACAGATCACCAGATCAGAGCCTGAGGGAGGTAACAGAAATGGACCAGGGCTTGAGAAAAGTACTGAAAGGACTAGGGCATGAGACAATTAACAGAACTAGACCAGGGCCTGAGATAAGTAACAGAACTGGATCAGGGCCTGAGACAGGAAACAGAACTGGACTATGGCCTGAGACAGGAAACAGAACCAGATTTGAGTCTGAGACACCTAACAGAACCAGACAAAGGCCTAAGTGGTGACAGAAAAAGACCAAGCCCTGACACAGGAAACAGAACTGGACTATGTCCTGAGAGATGTAAGAGAATTAGACAAGGACCTGACACAAGTACCAGAACCATGTCAAAGCCAGAGACAGGTAGCCGAATCAGATCAGAGCCTGAAGGTGGTAACAGAACGGGGCCTTTTGAAGTATTTAATGTCAACCTCAAATAAGTTTTGAAATATTTCACAATTATACAATACAATTTCACGTAAGCCTAAAGCAGAGAGGTTTTTTTCAGAATTCCAGTGGCCCTCTTTTTCAGCTGACTCCTCAAATTCATGTTAATACTTCATAGTGTAACTCTTCATCCTTGTCCAAACGGCCTGGTGTGACTCTGCCAGATGCCCTCTGAACCTGTGGCATTGGTGGTTACTGTGTGTTAATAGATGATTTATTAAATCTGATGGGAGGAGGAACCTCTGAATAAGAAGGAGTGCAGATATTCACTCCACTTGCTCCCACTGTCAGTTTCCAGCACGTCTGTTCATCATGGGTAAAGGGTTCTTTATTAGTAAAACGGTCGGGATCGTCGGGATCGTGTTGGGCGCTGGAGCTGTGGCCACCATCATTGCCCTCTCTGTCGTTTACTCTCAAGAAAAATCCAAAAACAAAGAAGTAGAGGTAAAACCCACTGAAGCAACAACAACAACAACAACAACAACAACAACAACAACAACAATCCAGTCAACCACATCAGCATCCAATGAAGTGTGGGATCAATATCGTCTCCCTGATACTCTTACCCCAGAGTCTTACGATGTCACACTATGGCCACGTCTCAAACCAGACGCCACAGGCCTCTACATCTTCACAGGAAACTCCACCGTGGTGTTCAAGTGTGTGAAGGAGACGGATCTGATCCTGATTCACGCCAACAAGCTGAACCTGACGGCTGATGCCACACTGAGCACGCTCAATGGCTCTCCTGCGCCGTCCATCACGTCCACGCAAACCGTCAGCAAAACCCAGTATCTCGTTTTTCACTTGAGTGAGAAATTAAAAGCAGGAGAGTGGTACAAACTCCACACCGAGTTCGTCGGGGAACTCGCCAATGATCTGGGAGGATTCTACAGGAGCGAGTACGAAGTAAATGGAGTTAAGCAGTAAGTTTTTTTTTTCTTGTATAAAGCTAAGTTTGGGAGATGTGGGAAGACTGTTTTGTCTGGATGATTCTTACAAGTCTTCCACATAAAATGCTTGCTTCATTCCTTTCATCTTGTCTCGTTGTCTTTTTTTTAAATTTGGAATTAGTTAGTGAAAAAGTAGCAAGTTAATGTTTTAAAGTTTTGTATTGCTGCTGCTTAAGCTTTTCCTTCCACTAGTTTGAAACTGTTTTATTATTTATTTAACTTTTTAAAAAACTAGTGAAGAAGAATTTTTAGGCTTTTTATTGCACACTCCTCCAAAGATAATTCTAGGTACCTTTCTGTTTATTGCAGTCACTGCTAGTTTTATACTTTTTGCTGTTTTCTGTATTTTGAGGTAATTATAAATGGTTATATATATTTTTAGCGTGGTGGCCACGACACAGATGCAGCCTACAGATGCCCGGAAAGCGTTCCCTTGTTTTGATGAACCTGCAATGAAAGCTGTTTTTAATATCACTCTGCTGCATGACCCAGAAACCATCGCACTTTCCAATGGCATGGAAATTGGTACGGCATTTAACGATATTTTATTATTTGTAACTCACTAAATGTGCTTGGTAAAAGTCAGAAATAGTGAGTGTGAATATATATGTATGTATGTATGAATGTATATACTCTTTCCATTGAAACTGCAGATTAATAATGTTAAATGATGTAAGTAAAATGCAGTCAAACTGGCTTCATACTTACAATTTGCATATTTGAAGGTTAAAGTTATGATTAAGGGCAGGATTAACATTAGTACCTTTTATTATTACTGTTCATATAAAATATATCTCATTACATGGCTTTAGAATTTGTCCAATCTTCCAACGTGATCAGGATGTATATGATCAGTAGATGTGAAAATAATTGTTCACTTATTCATGTTTTTTCGCCTTTTTTTCAGAGTCAGTTAAAGTTATTGAAGGCGGTGAGACGCTCAATAAAACACGATTTGAATCTACCGAGAGAATGTCAACATACTTGCTGGCGTTTATTGTCAGTGATTTTGAAGCGATTGAGGAAATGGAAGGCGAAGTTTTGGTAATTGAATTTTTCTGTACACTATTTCGGTTTATTTTACACATTACAGTTGCATTCCTCTGAATCAGCAGGAATTCTGTTTCTCTTTTTTGCTGCACAGATTCGTATTTTTGCCCGTAAGGAGGCCATCAATGCAGGTCACGGACAATACGCACTGAACATCACGGGCAAGATCCTGACGTTCTTTGAAAAGTATTATAATGTCTCTTACCCACTTTCCAAATCAGGTGAGAGATTAACACAGACTGCTGATCAGTGAAGAGGCTGCTGTATAATTTTAACGCTGAATCCTCTTAAGGACATTTATGTTTACTAATTTTATGTTTAGAGTTAAAATAATCCCCAATTTATCTTTTATATTGCTCAAAAGCGTATTAGCAACCCAGTCTTACAACAAGCGAAATCTCGATCAGTAAACAATATTAGATTCTTCACCAGTGATATAATGTGTCACATTCTTTGAACCTGTGATTTTATTGTCTATAACAAATCCCCAGAATGAAATAAATGACGATGTTGAAATGATTCGTGCAGATCAGATAGCTCTGCCGGACTTCAATGCTGGTGCGATGGAGAATTGGGGTTTGATCACGTACAGAGAAACAGCTCTGCTCTACGACAGTGAAGTGTCCTCTAACGGGAATAAAGAGCGAGTCGCCAGCATCATCGCTCACGAACTCGCCCACATGGTACACACTGCGCTGTCCGAAATGATTCTCGACTTTTAACCACTCCTCCTGTTTACTTTACAATTCATAGCAACAAAATTATAATAAAAACAGCTTAAAATCACTAAACTAGATTTTGTTCCTCGTAATGATGGTCTACAGAAACAGCACAGATGCAAATATCGTCCCAAAAGTCTTAAAAAAAAGATTCCACATGAACGCCACACTCTTTTAGGGGCCGTTTACATGACAACGTTTTATGCGTTTTGCCTGTTCGTTTACACGACAACAGCGTTTACACGACTGAAAACGCATATTTTTGAAAACGGGTTTCAAAGTGCAAGTTTTTGAAAAGCCGCCGTTATCATCTCCATGTAAACATCCAATACGGGAATCTTTGCAAACGGTGATGTCATGCGCGTGCGTAGTGCGTGTTCGTTCGGTATGCAGACATGCGCAGTACGTGTCTATTGTAAAGGCAAGCGCACATGTAATACAGCGGTTTTGGCCGTTATCGCGGATGTGTGTAAACGCGAATCGTTTTGAAAACGTTGTCGTGTATACGTGAAACTTTTTGAAAACGCAAGAGAAAAACCTTTCCGTTTTTGACTACATCGTTGCTGTGTAAACGTAGCCTTAGACAAGATTTGATGTTTCATGTTCATGTGGTGGGATCTGTGAAAGAAGGCTTAGCGGTTGACGCAAAGAGTAATTAAAGTGTAATTAAAGTATAATTAAAGAGTAATTAAAGTATAATTAAAGAGTAATTAAAGTGTAATTAAAGTATAATTAAAGAGTAATTCTATTCAGTTACATTCATCACCACATTTGATAGAAATGTCGAGTTAACTGTCATTAACTGTCCATATAATAAAAAATTTAACATCCACAGTGTCGCTCGCTACAGCATTAGCGACTGTTCAACTGTTCATTGGATTTGATTATTTAAACTGTGAATATATCACATGTCTAATTTCTCATACTGAAAAAGAAAAATTCATGAGTTTCATTTGAATGCATCATATTTAAAAGAAACAGGTGCTGAGACTGATTAGAGGGCGTGGTCAGGGCGTGGTCAGGGCGTGGTCAGGGCGTGGTCAGGGCGTGGTCAGGGTGGTTTTTTCAGATGTAGTGAGTAAGATGACTGCATAATAATTTAAACATTTTCATTTTTTTTAAAGGAACATTTATTATAATAATTTTGTTGGACCCAAAAAAGAAGTTTGGAAATTTTTTTTTTTGCAAAGTTACGAGATTGTTGTTCCTCATTTTCTTTTCCTCGCTCTCTCAGTGGTTTGGGAATCTGGTAACTATCAAATGGTGGAACGATCTCTGGCTGAACGAAGGTTTCGCCTCCTACGTTGAATATCTCGGAGCCGACAATGCTGAACCTGATTGGAATATTGTAAGTCATTCATGATAATTAATAAATAAATAAATTAATTAATTAATTAAGCTGATTTTTATTTTTTAAATTTCCAAATCAGGACCAGGAGTCTGTATGCAATACCAGGACCTGCTATTATTTTATCAGTCCAGTACTGTGTTCTGATTGGTTGATAATATATAACACGCAGAAGTACACTTCATGGCGCGCTCTATACGTTTTTAATGACGCCTTCTTTCCCCCATCAGAAAGACCTGATCGTACTGTACGACGTGCACAGAGTTTTCGCCGTCGATGCTCTGGCCTCCTCCCACCCGCTGTCCTCTAAAGAAGATGAAGTCCTGAGACCAGAGCAGATCAGCGAGGTGTTCGACGCCATCTCCTACAGCAAGGTAACGCACCAACCCTGCCTAAAACTCCACCCCTTATTCTAACCCCACCCCTTATTCTAACCCCACCCTCAACCTAACCCCACCCCTTAACTTAACTCCACTCTTCAACCTAACCCTGTTCCTCAACCTAACCTTAACCCCACCCCTCAGTATAACCCCACCCCTTATTCTAACCCCACCCCACAGTCTAACCCCACCCCTTATTCTAACCCCACCCCTCAGTATAACCCCACCCCTTATTCTAACCCCACCCCTTTATCTAACCCCACCCCTTATTCTAACCACACCCCTTATTCTAACCCCACCCCACGGTCTAACCCCACCCCTCAGTATAACCCCACCCCTTTTTCTAACCCCACCCCTTTATCTAACCCCACCCCTCAGTATAACCCCACCCCTTATTCTAACCCCACCCCTTTATCTAACCCCACCCCACAGTCTAACCCCACCCCTTAACCTAACTCAACCTATTAATCTAACCCCATCCCCAAACCTAACCCTGTTCCTCAACCTAACCTTAACCCCACCCCTCAGTCTAACCCCACCCCTTAGTCCAACCCTACCCACAGTATAACTCCACCTCTCATTCTAACCAATCTTAACAATTTTTACTTATTTACAATCATGTGACCTTGCTTCTATAATATAGTCTATGCATAATGTGTGTGTGTGTGTGTGTGTGTGTGTGTACATGATTTCTGCCTCTAGGGGGCGTCGGTGTTGAGGATGCTCTCGGATTTCCTGACTGAAGCTGTTTTTGTGAAAGGCCTCACTGTAGGTTCCAGCTTTTCTTCTTTTCTTTTTTTCTTATTTTTTTTAGATAAAATTAGGCTTTATATTAAACACAAGCAAAATAAAATTCTTAAAGGTTGACTTTACAATTATTCTAATTTCTGTTAGCACAGCTTATCTTAGCTAACAGTGATAGTTAACAGGCTATGTAACACGTTATTAGATCACGTTATACGTTCTACATAATCTACGTCTAATAATAAACGCAGCGAATCAGTGTTAATGTATCGGGTGGATAAAACGATCTTTGTTGCTCCTTGACTTTTGAATTAAAATTTTGAGTGCTGGTCTTACGCTTTTTCTTTAATTTTCAGTTTCTCCTCATAAGCATAAGCATCAAAAGATCAGGTAAACTTTAGCCATGACGGCCATTTTGTCGCAAAAAGCAGCTAAGCTGTTGCTGACGAAGGAAGTGGCTGCTAGCTAGCTAGACATAAACAACAAAATGTAGAAATGAACGCAAATAATTATAGTTTATTTACAATATTTACAAATTACACCCACAGCAGCTCCGAGCAATTCCCACTGGCACTGATACGCTTAAGCTTGAGGTGTCAGTTATGTTCGTTACTGTTTCAGTGATTGGCAGCTGGTTATGATGTTCCGCCTCTTTGGGGCCAATCATCATTAGGAGAAGCCGTGTGTCCAGAGATGGAACAAATGAAGAACCTCGCTCTCATTAACTCCTTAACTAAAAGCCTGTTGTCCAGTGAGCGTTAATCTTTCACCTGTGCTATGCAACTATTTTACCTGCTGGATTAGCATCTATCATACAACATCTAACATCTAAGTGGATATGCTACACCTAGGCTAATTGCAAAGACATATAGTATAACAAATACAGCTAGGAATTACAATACAACAAGCTACACACAGCTGCGAACAATGTTTAGGGGCGGAGTCAAATCGGTAGGCGAGGAAAGCAGGAAGTGTTTATGACAAATACAGAATCATTTTTTTTTATTTCTTCTTCTTCCCAGAGCTACCTCAATCACTTCAAGTTTGAAAACACGGTGTACACAGACCTTTGGGATCATCTCCAACAGGTGAGATCTTCCACCCTGCAGTAGGAATTTTATAACGGTTGCATGCTGTTAGAGTAAAATAATCAACTAAATCAACTAAAAATATCAGGATGATGCTAAAAAAATGTTAGAAAATGTTCTAGAAAATTAATCAATACCTTGTGACCAGTCAGAATCCGGAATTCCAGAGCGCTTTGGTGTAAAATGAGATACACTCATAGGAAAAAGGGTTCTTTAAGAGTTCATTAGATCATTAAGGGTTCTTATCTTTCTGATACGGAAGTCCTCTGTTTGCAGGTTCAGCAGAGGAGGAACCAGGAAGCTTATTTTGGAGTATTTTGTAATTAACTGTGTGGTGTGTGGGGTTTGATCTCTTTCAGGCTGTAGACACCACTGGAACGATGCTCCCTGCGAAAGTTAGTGACATCATGGACCGCTGGGTTCTTCAGATGGGTTTCCCAGTGGTGACGATTGACACAGCGGCAGGAACGCTAACTCAAAGTCATTTCCTCCTGGATCCTGAGTCTGTCATTGACCGACCGTCTCCATTCAAGTAGGCCAGAGTTCAAACACATCAATATTTCATTTAAAAAAAAATAACAAATGCACAATTTACCCAGATGTGTGATTTAGCCCTGAATTTATATATGGAACATGCGATTGTTATTTTTCTTTTAGCTATGAGTGGTTTGTGCCTATTCAGTGGATGAAAAATGGAGCTCAGCAGAACACCTTCTGGATGATGAACAAAAACAGTAAGCATCGGAGCCAGATTAAGGATAAAAATACGCTGCATAACACTGAAAAAAGATTCAGTCGTCCAGTAAATATGACAAAAAAATCTGTGATTTTTAGAATAAATTATTAGAATTACTTAAAGGTTTTGTACTAAATGAATTCATGTAAATATGTAGCTAAAACCCAAAGTATATATTTAACTTACTTTACCGGGTTAAATTGGGAAAAAAGGAGTAATGTTTACTGGAACTGATTGGACTCTTGCGCATGTGCAAATCAACGACTTCGGACCAGAACAGGACCACGAGGTTGCTCCAGCGCTCATTCTGTTTCCATCACATATATTCAGTGGCAAAGTTAAAATTAAAACAGAAACAGAAAGTTGAAATGAATACAGTAGTATAAAGTAGTACTAAAAAAATATAAAATATCCTCTTTTTAGCTGAAAACAGTGAGATGAAAATTTCTGGTTCTGATTGGCTGGTGGCCAACCTCAACGTGTCGGGATACTACAGAGTGAACTACGACATGGGGAACTGGAACAACCTGCTGCAATTACTCCAGACGTCTCATGAGGTACCATCAACAGCATAAAACAATCAGAATAAGTCCTGAACACACTCAACGTCCTCTAGACTGAACACCAACAAACACTGTGGGAATTTCTAGAATGTTCTCGTCTATTATTACCAGTTTAAACTTTGGTGTTTACTGGAGTATGCTGATGGAGCATATTAATGTTTGCTGGTAAATGAGGTGTTAATTTATTGTTTGATGAAAATGTTGGTGTGTGATTGTGAATTTTGGTGTTTGTTTGTGCCTGTGTTGGTGTTTGAATGATGTTGTTGTCTTTCAAGAAAGAAGTTTATGGATGCCGCAGGTTTTTTAGGTATTTTTGTGATGTTTGCTGGTGTCTGTTGGTGCTGGAGAATGTTGGTGTTTGTTGGTGTTTGAGAATGTTGGTGTGTGTGTGTGTGTGTGTTATGGAGAATTTCGATGTTTGTTGGTGTGTGTGTGATGGGGAACTTTGGTGTTGGAGAATGTCGGTGTGTGTGTGATGGGGAACTTTGGTGTTGGAGAATGTTGGTGTGTGTGTGATGGGGAAC
>CM075009.1:27934128-27953149 GCA_037576675.1 Pangasius sanitwongsei
GGTGTTGGAGAATGTCGGTGTGTGTGTGATGGGGAACTTTGGTGTTGGAGAATGTTGGTGTGTGTGTGATGGGGAACGTTGGTGTTTGTCAGTGTGTGTGATGGGGAACGTTGGTGTTTGTCGGTGTGTGTGATGGGGAACGTTGGTGTTTGTCGGTGTGTGTGATGGGGAACTTTGGTGTTTGTCGGTGTGTGTGATGGGGAACTTTGGTGTTTGTCGGTGCTTATTGGTGTTTTCTAGACAGATTTTTTTTTGGGAAGAAAGTTGCGAATGTTTCAGGGATTTTTTGGTATTTACTGGATGTTGGTATTGGTTGGTATTGAAGAATTTTGGTGTTTGATGAAGAATGGTGGTATTTGGTTGGAGAATGTTGGGGTTTTAATTGGTATGTAATGGTATTTGGTGATGACTAATGATATTTAGCTGGATAATGTTTGTGTTTTTATTATATAATATTGGTGTTTGAGTGTGTGATGCTGAATGATGGTGTATGTTGCGGAATAGCAATATTCAGTGGAGTATCTTGGTCGTATTTCTGTATTTATTGGGGTTTGGTACGAAATGGTGCTGGTGTTTGAAACATAATGTTGGTGTTTATGGGAGAATGTTAAGTCGCCAACTTAACAGGATTATTTTTTGCTCTCTGCTCTTCTTTCTTGGAGCTAAAATTAAAGAATTTTAAAGACTGAAATAACAATCTCAGTGATACTTAATAAATTGTTCCTTTTTTCCCAGAGCATTTCCGTGATTAACCGAGGTCAGATCATAGACGACGCTTTTAATCTTGCAAGGTGAGTATTGAAAGGCTGCATATAAGAATACATCATTTAAGTTATAAGTTAATCATTTAAACACAATTTGAATCCTTTAGTGCACTCCTCTATGTGTTATTCATTATCATGCCTATTGCCATCAATCAGCCAATCAGAATACACGCTCCTGCACTGATATTGGTACAGAAGGATGTCATTTGCATATTTAAATGTCATTAACAGGGCGAGAATTATTCAAACCACGCTGGCTCTGAACACTACAGTGTATTTATCAAAGGAGAGAGACTACATCCCCTGGAAATCAGCACTGGACAATCTGGACTATTTCTACCTTATGTTTGATCGTACGGAGATTTACGGCTTCCTGCAGGTCAGTTTACACATACGGTAGAAAAAATATGTACTTAATAATACATAAAGTGTGTGCGTGTGTGTGTGTGTGTGTGTGCTGTTATAGTAAAATATGGGGTGAAGTGGTGGTGTGATGAAGTGTCCTTCATCAAAATTACTTTTAGTATCCTGAGGTTGATTATTTTCCTATAACGGCTCATCTGTAAGTGTTTTATTTCTATAATTTTCCAACGACTACAGTTTTCAGTTTTATTTAAGAATGACACTGTTGAGGAAACGAGTCAGTTCCTGTTGTCGCTTACGTTACAGCAGCTATAAACAATCGTTCCCTCGCCAGCCGCTCTTTATTCTCTCTCTTCCAGTTAATAAGACAAAAAAACCAAATCTGTTCCGCATGTTACCGAGAAACCGCAAAGAAGCGTAAACTCCTCTGTCCTGAAGAAAAGTTACGGCTTTACCTCTGACTGTCACAAAGCACTGACACTGGAGACTCCTTCCATAAATGTTCAATACATTTCAATTACAGAAAACTTCACTATTCAACAATTTTTTTAAATCCGTTTATGTGGAGAATCTGCTGTGAATGAGCTGTTACTATAGTAACGATAACGTATTAGAATGAGAGCATTAATATAAATCTGTGATTTTCAGCTGCTGTTATAGAAAACTAATCAACACGTTCTGACCAATCACAATCCAGAACTCAACAGCGCTGTGGCACAACACACACTAACAGGCTCCTCCCCCAGCCCACCTGATTCTTAGTGATGCACTTTTCTGGTCACAAGCTTCAGGATCCTGAAAGTTAGTTAAGTGTTTTGTCTAAAGAAGTTGAATGGCTAGACGAATAAATGCGATACTTTCGTCATTTACCCATGAGCTCTGAAGTGTGTGGTTGGCCGTTTGATGTGTCAGTCAAACATCTGCTTCCTGTATAAGTGGGCGGATCTTAGTCACACTTTACGAGACTAAACGTAGCAGACTCTAGCAGAAGGTTTGTGAGACTTCAAACTTCTAAGGCAAATTCGTAAAAAAATATATACAGAGTCATTTGATGTATAAACGTTAAGATGGGGGTGGAGTTATCGTGAGGGGCGGAGTTTGCTTTCATTCAAATTTTGTGCTGTTGAGGTGATCATGTGACGTCTGTGTTCTTCAGGCTTACACAAGGCAACAAGTGGAGCCACTTTTCCTGCACTTTAAAACCATCACTAGCAACTTCGCAGAGGTCCCCACCGGTCACATGGATCAGTAAGTCTCCCGTGAATTTTACCGTAATATAATTATAATAGAATTATTTATTTTATAAACTATATGCTTATATGAATTTAGTTTTTAATCTTAGCTCTGTCTCAAGAATACATCATAGTTTCAGCCATTTGGCTATTTTTAGGTTTATTAAATTTTTAGTTGATGCAAAACTACATTAATTTTTGTCCATAAAAAATATTTTTTGTCTATTTATAAATTTTATTGTATTTATTGAATTCTAAATCAAGCACCAAATCTGCAGGGGTCCATTTAATAAAAATTATTTACATGTTTTATTGCATAACATTAAATAAATTCATCCTAATGAGTGCGTGTTTTCAGGTGTTATATTATATTTTGTTATATTGGCGATATATCACAATTGTTGACTTTTTTAGTTATCGTTTCATTTCAGGTGTGTGTGTTAGCTGTGTTGTATTGTGTCCTGTTGCTCAGGTGTGTGTGTGTGTGTGTTTTACAGGTATAACGAGGTGAATGCTCTTCGCATGGCCTGCAGCTCTGGAGTGGAGGAATGCAACACTCTTGTTCAGAAGTGGTTTGAAGATTGGATGATTAACCCAAGCATCAACCCGTGAGTCTTTTATTATTTTTTACTATGAATCTAAAATGTACCAGTTTATTTGTTCATGTTTTTTTCATGTTTTGTTCATGTTTGTATGCATCAGATTGGAGTTTATGTGTGAATATTTTCCTCACGCTCTCTCCTTCAGGATTCACCCTAACCTGAGGTCGACTGTGTACTGCCGAGCCATCGCTACAGGGGGCGCCAGAGAGTGGGACTTCGCCTGGTCCATGTTTCAGAACGCCACCATCGCCATTGAGGCCGATAAACTCAGAGCTGCCATGGCGTGCAGTACCACACCCTGGATCATCAACCGGTAACGAAAAAAAAATAAAACAATATCAAACACTGAACATTCCCTTTAAATCTGTCATTTAAAAACATAAAGAATACGGCACAACCGCGACTCCGCTAGAGGAGACCGTCCATCTAAAGTCAGAGTGCGGGTAAAGACAAACAACCAAGAGGATAGGGCTGAAATGATACTACCACCACCGTGCTTCACAGTGGTGATAATGAGTGTCTAGCGCTTTCTAACACTGGATTTAAATACTCATGCAACACACTGTGTATCTGTCTGTCTGTATATCTGTGTGATTTTTAAGTTATGTGTCTGTTGTAGGTATCTGAAATACACACTGGATCCGTCAAAGATCCGTAAACAGGACGCGACGTCTACAATCATCTACGTGGCGAATAACGTGGTGGGTCAGCCGCTAGCCTGGGACTTCATTAGAGCTAACTGGGAGTACATCTACAGAGAGTGAGTGTCTCTGAAACAAAATGCACAAACCAATAAATAAAACAGAGAAATATATAAACACCTGGACGGAAACGATGTGCGTTTTCTTGTGCAGGTACGGCGGGGGATCGTTCTCCTTCGCTAATTTAATCAACGGCGTCACCAAACGCTTCTCTACTGAGTTTGAACTCAAACAGGTAAACACACACACACACAATAAATAAATAATGTAAATAGTAGTAATTAATAACATAAATAAACACTGCTTACTGTTACCACCCCGAAGTTGATTATTTTTCTCTAACAGCACGTTCCCAAGTCCACAATCACTGGTTTTTATTTATTTAATTACATTTAAAGTTAGTTCCTGTTGTCGCTTGCGTTATAGCAGCTATAAACACTCGTTCCCTCACCAGCGTCTCTTTATTCTCTCTCTTCAAGTTAATAAGAGAAAAATAAACGCAGCTTGTTCCGCATGTTACTGAGAAACCGCAAAGAAGCGTAAACTCCTCTGTCCTGAAGACGTCAGAAAACTTACAGTTACAGCTTCACCTCTGACTGTTACAAAGCGCTGACACTGGAGACTCCTTCCATCAGTGTTACACAAACACATTTCTCCTCACAGAAAACTTCACCATATCAACGTTTTTTTAATCAGTTTATGTGGAGCGTCCGCTGTACACGTCCCTGTGAATGAGCTGTTGCTATAGAAACGATAACGTATCAGAATGAGAGCATTAATATAAACCTGCGCTACTGTCAGAGCTGCTGTTATAGAAAACTAATCAACACCTTCTGAATAACCCATAATATCTCTCTCTCTCTCTCTCTCTCTCGTCTGTTTGATGTTGCTGTAGTTGGAGCAGTTCAGGAAAGATAATGAACACATCGGATTCGGTTCTGGTTCCATGGCCATCGACCAGTCCATCGAGAGGACGAAGGCCAACATCAAGTGGCTCACACAGAACAAGGACGAGGTGGAGGCGTGGCTCAAGGCAGCGATTATATAATAAACACACTCACACTCACACACACACACACACACACACTCTCTCACACACACACACACACTCTCAAACACACACACACAATCACACTCTCAAACACACAATCACACTCTCTCACACACACACACACAATCACACACACACTCTCTCTCACACACACACACACAAAAATGCTCACACACTCTCACACACACTTTCACACACATAATCTCACACACACTCTCAAACACACAATCACACTCTCTCTCTCACACACACACACACACACACACACAATCACGCACACACTCTCTCACACACACACAATCATGCTCACACACTCTCACACACGCTTTCACACACACACTCTCACACACACAATCATGCACACACACACACTCACACAAGCTTACACACGCTCACGCTCCCACACACACACACACTGGTAAATGAGACAAACTGATTTATTTATTTGTCACATGCTGAAGTCTTTTTTTTATCCAGTGATCATCAAGTAATTGCTTTTGTGTTAAATGACTGACACATTGAAATCTTCCATTTCTGTTAAGCTGTGGAATCAAATAAACCCATTATTTTTCTTTTCAAAAGTATTTGTGTATTTATTTGCCATAATCACAGGATTTACATGCAAAAAATGTAAGTTTTTAAAAACCTTATTTTATATTATTTATATTTTATTTTTAAAAATTTTATATTTTATACTTTCTCATGGAATTCATGTTAGAGTTCTGGGATTGTCGTGGGAATTCCACGCAGCTTCATGGAGACTCCAAAGAGATGCCATGATATTATTAAAAAATGAATAAATTCAATATGAATTAATTTATTTATTATTTATTATTTATTATAAGCCTGTGGGTCTCATCTGATAGCTGCAACTGCTGTGTTTATCTCACAGAGCTCAGAGATTATCTTAGTCATATTTAAGAAAGAGAAGAAGAAGCAGAAGAAAGTTAGGCGTCCTAGTGCAGGCGAGGTTTATAGGATTATTACTATTAATAATAATAATTAATAAATAAATCAATAAATTATATCAGCAGGCTTAAATATAGTGATATATTTCAGTACAACACGTGATATTTTTGTCTCCTGAAGCCTCGTTTTTCACACTTTTATTAAACTTTAAAGCATTAAAGCAGCTTTGTTGGATTTTGGGAATTATGGGAAAAGAGACTTTTAGGGTTCATTCCCTTTTTATTTTGAAAAAAATGCAAATGAGAACACTGCAATACAAAACTTTAAAACAGTAAACATTAAAAAAAAAGCTCTGTCATATTTCTGCTTGTTTTTCATCATTTCAGATTGATTCAGTGATTAAAATTAATAATTGACCCTGAATGAGTCAGACGCGTGTCAGTGATTATCGTCTGTGTTACAGATTAGTGCGTAAAGTGTGTTAAAAAATAAACAATGTACAATTCCACCTAAAAAAAAATAAAGTAGTGAGCGCAGGAAAAACACTGCATTTAAGATGTCAACTTGTTTATATTTCACCGTATTTAACGTCTCTGGCTGAATTATAGAGAACATTGTTTATACATCAGGTTCAGACTCGTCACAGCCGTATGGGTTTTTTCTCAATAATGTTAATTAACGAATTCCTAAAACATGAAATATCTTCAAAACTACACTTTCCGACTCTGACATTCTACAAGTTTGTAGAAACGTGTAATCTCCCACAAAAGTGTGTCTGTTCGATGTCACACCCGTAACACTGATAAACGGTGGCGTATTTAACATCTCCGCGTCCTCGAGAAGCTAAATGACAATAAATGAATCCTAAACTTGTCTCTGTGGCTGTGAGCGTAAATGTCACGTCTGTAACGTCGCTCCAGTATCTGATTAGTTATTTAATCCAGTAGGACAGAAACTACCCAGTGTTTTTCACACAGATTGTTTTGTTTTTTTACATTAAATTAAACATTATTTTCTCCGGAGGAACACAGGACACCATTTCTCTCAGCCACGTAGAACGTTTCCGAGGTTGCGGTCAGTACCGAGAAATTACACGCAAGTGAAATTATAAATAATGTGTTTAAATCTTACTTAAGTCCAAGTATCCATCTGAAACATGCACTCAAGAGAAAGTCAAAAAGATGCTGCTTTAAAATGAACTGAAAAAGTATTTAAAAATGTATAAAGTAAAGTTTGAGCTGCTGAAATGAAGTTATCATCATATGAAAAGTAACTTTGGTCTAAAATTGTTATAAAATGATTTTAGTTCTAAAGCAACTGCAGCATTTTGCCTGAGAACATCATTCAATCATTCAGTCTGTAAGTTTGCAATATTTACCATTAGCTAGAATGTGACCTGCTGCCTAGCTGAACCTGGCATTAGCCAAAAAAATGTAAACTTAGTTAAATACAGCCAGTTAATTTTGGCAAATTAGCGAAACTCAGCAACACCTCACTGCACTTTTTCAAATTCGACAGAGATCACGTCTTCCAGAGGAGCAACGGAGACGCATCGGTTTATACGAGACTTTGTTTACTCCAGCTTATTGAAATATCTTACTGAGGTAGGGCCAGGACGCTCATCCTCAACTTCCACACACACACACACACACACACACACACAGTGACAGCGCTAACCACACCGTGTAGCATGCAGTAGCTGCTCAATCATAGAGGCAGTGATGCAGAGCCCCAGCGTTGTCAGGTGAGGAAAAGCTGAAACAGATGCAAGTGCAGTTTGACGTTTTATTGAAGAAACAAATCTAAAACAGTGTCCAAAAACTTAATCCGAAAGGTCAGGCAGAGGTCAGGCAGAGGTCAGGCAGAGGTCAGGCAATCAGCAAACATCAACACTGAGGCAAAATCCAAAATCACAAACGAGAGGCAAACGACGTCAGAACCAGAATAACAGTACAGGAGAAACCACGGCTTGAGATGAGCACCGAGTGCTGGTCTGCAGCGAGTGACTGTTCGTGAGGCCTTTATAAAGGATGTGGTGTTGTGTACAGGTGTGTGTGATTACCGATCAGTGGAAGTTCAGGGAAGTGTAGTCTTGGGCGGCCATGTTTGCAGGCCGTGGTGTGTTCTGGGAAACGTACTTGGTTTCGGACGCGGGGGTTAACCTGCTTCAACTAACATTAATCTTCACAACATCCTCATTCACAACTTTACACATTTTAAATTCTGCTGAAATTCTAACTCTTTTGAGTCACCAACAGTTAAAGAAGGTTGTTATATGACAGATATATTACAAGCCGAGGTTCTGTCGGTTTGCTCGTGTTGTGCATTCGCGGGGCAGAGCGCTCGCTGCCCCTCTGAGCCTCCACTGAGTTATTATTACATGCCCCATGCTCGCACTATGAACATTTTCACTGGAGGAGGAACAGAGACAACAGTAAACGACAGGGTTGCCAGATTGGATGAGTATAAAATACTCTGCTGTTGCCAAGTTCTTATTTTTTGTAGTAAATGATCTGAATTAAATGTAATACATTTATGTAGAAAGTGCAGACAGTGTGTCTATAACACACAGAATTATTTCTGTTTTAAGATGTATTGCAAAGATTAGGAGAGAAAAAGGGGGATTAAGGAGTGAATAATGTCCTCACATCAGAAATACGTGTCATTCCTGGTTAATCATATAATGATAAGACAGTCGAACAAACGTACGTCTAAACCCACGTAAAACAAGCTGCTAGTGTAAGACAAGTGCGATAGAGTCTCCACGTCATTTTGCTTGAGGTTATGTGTTTATTAATGTCGATCTGCAACACCAACATCTACAATCGTGAGCTGCTGAGAAGCCTGAGCAGGAGAAGGTCACTGCATTGGCGCTCTAATGATTGGACACTAAACTGAAATGATTGGATGCTAGTCTGAGCCGGTGTGATGGACGTGTCGCGTACAGTCACTGGCTGGATGAGAGAAGAAATCTCCGAGATTTTTTTAACGAGGACTTTGAAGGTCTGAATAAAAATATAAGGAGCAAACTGTTTATTTTTCTTGGAAATGTTACTAAATAAGAGTTCAACTTCAATAACACTCAAGTAAAGTATAAATGCACCAAATTAATACGTAACTATAGTAACAAAGTACAATTGCTGAAGTGT
Source organism: Pangasius sanitwongsei (assembly GCA_037576675.1). Lineage (NCBI taxonomy): Eukaryota > Metazoa > Chordata > Actinopteri > Siluriformes > Pangasiidae > Pangasius > Pangasius sanitwongsei. Next base: position 27,942,900 of record CM075009.1, read on the forward strand.
TGTCCACCCCCTGGTGGCCGACGTCTGTAATGACGCCTGAGACAGACTCCGGGTAGCTTCCCAACTCGGAGCAGGAATACAGCGTGTGCAGCACAGCTCCAATTCCTGCTTTACATCTAGGGCAGTACAATATTTATTTCCTTTTAAAGTAGTTTTATGAATAAACAAATATTTATTTTCTATTTAAAATGTGTGCCAAGAAAAAATAAATAAATAGAACTAAAAAAAAAGCTCTTTTCTGAGAACAGTTTTCCTGATTTCATTTTCAACGCGTGAGAATAAACGCTGCTTTAAATTCCTCCGTAATTAACGCAGCGTAATATCTGGACGTGTCTGATTGTGTTCTCACACTCGGGACTAGCTGAGAGTTATGGCTGTGCAAACACACAGTAAAGTGTAATAAATCATGTTTATTATGTGGGACTGATATAGCAGTGTGTCATTCCCACAGACGCTAACGCACGCTAGGAGACGAGCGACAGAGACGTTAAACCTCCAGACGCTGATCAGTCGAGCGTGTGAGTTTAGAATCATTGTAAAATGGCGAAATGTCACTTCAGTGCCATGTGCATCATCTGCACCGTGGTGTCCATCGTATCCGTGTCCATCCTCGTTGGCCTGTGGACGTTCCAGTTTCTTTCATTTGCTGACCGCACCAGATCTCAGACCGGACCGCCGGACAGCTGCTGTCTCCCGGAATGTCCGCTTCCCGTTTCTTACGATGTCACACTATGGCCACGTCTCAAACCAGACGCCACAGGCCTCTACATCTTCACAGGAAACTCCACCGTGGTGTTCAAGTGTGTGAAGGAGACGGATCTGATCCTGATTCACGCCAACAAGCTGAACCTGACGGCTGATGCCACACTGAGCACGCTCAATGGCTCTCCTGCGCCGTCCATCACGTCCACGCAAACCGTCAGCAAAACCCAGTATCTCGTTTTTCACTTGAGTGAGAAATTAAAAGCAGGAGAGTGGTACAAACTCCACACCGAGTTCGTCGGGGAACTCGCCAATGATCTGGGAGGATTCTACAGGAGCGAGTACGAAGTAAATGGAGTTAAGCAGTAAGTTTTTTTCACTTCAGAAAAGTCGTATAAAGTTGCGATTCGGAGACGTGTGACACGTTTACAGTTTTTATCGTTCATTTTGGCTGTTTCATCTGGACAAATCTTACCATTTTTATAGCAGCATCGTTTATTTTTGCCTTATAAACTGCTTACTTTTTCACGTTTGGACGTCTGGATTATTGGTCCATTATTATGACGCTTTGTACTGACGCTGACCTGCCAAGCTCAAGGTCGTGGGAATCGTTTCTATTTGCTCTCTGTGTGTGTGTGTGTGTGTGTGTGTGTCAGCACTTCAGCAGCATCAGTGTGAACGTTCAGATATAAACACTGCTGTGAACAAAAGTTCCATAAAGGTTTAACAATCGTTTTGTCTTTAACAGTCAAATCCGCCTCACACACACGTGTGGAATCTTCCCGTGTTTCGACGAGCCGAAGACGAAAACTGTTTTCCACATCACGCTCGTGCAGGAGCGAGGAACCTCCACCTTCTCCAGCGCAGAGGAAATCGGTATATAACACACTGTACATCACTGCGCACGGAGCACCAGTGATCAAATACCGGAGGTTCAGGATCACACAATATCAAACACACACCATCACACACCGTCACACACTGTTACACACACCATCACACACTTGCACAAACTTACACACACCATCACACACTTACACACACCATCACACACTTACACACATCGTCACACACTTACACACACTTACACACACCGTCACACACCTACACACACCGTCACACACCGTCACACACTTACACACACCGTCACACACTTACACACATCGTCACACACTTACACACACCATCACACACCGTCACACACTTGCACACACTTACACACACCATCACACACTTACACACATCGTCACACACTTACACACACCGTCACACACCTACACACACCGTCACACACTTACACACACCATCACACACTTACACACATCGTCACACACTTACACACACTTACATACACCATCACACACCGTCACACACCGTCACACACTTACACACACCATCACACACTTACACACACCGTCACACACCTACACACACCAACGCACACCGTCTCACACACATGTACACACATGTACACACACCTATACGTGACGTCACACACCGTCACATACCTACACACATCACACGTCACACAACAACACACACCGTCATACACATTCATACACCATCACACACTGTCACACACACCATCATACACCTACACACACCAACACACACCGTCTCACACACGTACACACATTTACACACACCGTCACACACCATCCAACATTCACAATCACACACCAAAATTCTCCGGCTTTCTCTAAAACACCGGCACTCCACATCCAACACTAACGTTCAGCATCACACACCAGCGCGCAGGGAGGATATCTGCTAACTTCTGGACTGTGCGTTTTATCTCCTCTTCTGTGTTTTTAGAGAAATTAAACACCAGCGCTGACGGCACCGATGTTACGATGAGCAGATTCGAGTGGACGGGGATGATGTCATCAGATCAGCTGACTCTCATCATCACAAACGATCAACCAACAAACACCAAACGAAAGCGTAAATTTACTCCGATGTAGAGTTCGGAGAGATGAGAGTGAACACGTGTGATTAGGATAAACGTAATCTCCGACTTTTAATCATTTTAAATTGAAACTAAAAAAAATTAGGCACATTAAGAAGACGCAACACTACACAAAAAAACGTACACTTTTAGTTCTTACTAGTGTTTGATATCTGATGAACTTTATGAATTATCATCTTTACTCTTTACTGTTTATCTTTGCAGTGACTTTTTTATCGTTTATGTTCAAGTTCTTGTCATTTTCAAGGTCTCTAAAGGAGCAGGTTGGAATGACGTCATTTTCACCCCGTGTGTGTAAAAAAGTGGGAAAAGACACAAGTCTCCATGTTTATTGTGCGTTAGCAGTGAGCTAGCCAGCTAACTGTGCTGAGTGCTGAATATTTACCTCAGAACAGTGAGCTGTAGAGTCAGTGTTATAGATTTAATTAGCGAACACGTCTGTATGTTAATGAGCTACAGCTAGTGTGTGTATATACAGTGCGTTAGCGCTGATCACAGTATAACACTAAACACTCACCATAAGACACTGTAGTGTTCGTTACTGATAGAATCATTAATATAATCATCTATACAATAACTATAATTAACATGAACTACCACAATAAACTTGTGGAGATTGTTGTAAGGGTTTTCTATTATTTTAAACATCAAAATATTTTTAAAAAAAGTTCTGTAACATTTTATGCCTAAAACGTCTTTTTACCTCAAATGTTTTCAGCAGTAAGTTTTATATCCCATTTTACCTTTAACTTTATACCTGCTAAATACCTTCATCTGAAGTTGTATGCCATTTCTGATTAATAAAACCCTCTAAAATAAATAAATACATCTGGAAGTTTTATTGTAATTTATGTCAAAAGATGGAGCCTGATGCAAATCCACCGACATGTTTAACTGCAGACATTAGAACAGCAGGTGCTAAATAATCAGACAGAATAATCATCTCATCGTCTCATTATTTATTAAAACATTTAATGAAACTTTGCTCTTTAAAGTTTTGTACAGAAAATATCATTTGTGTGGATTATTTTAGCAACATGAGCTGTTAGTGGTGAGGGGGTGGAGGGGTGGAGGGTGGAGGGGTGGATGGAGGTTAAGGTTCATTTAGGTATCAACTTTATCATAAATATTTTCCTTAAATCAGATTTTACTGAGATTCAAAACAATCAGCTGGATCCAAACACACAATCCGCTAATCGCGAGGTAAACGCTCTGCTCCAGCTCTGCTCCAGCTCTGCTCCAGCGGGGACGTTTTTACCCGTAGGGGGCGCTGTGCCTGCCAGGAGGTGGATGGTCCAGTCTCACGGTCAGTCAGGAGACATCTGACAGGCTTTGAACTTCCTGAAACCTTCAGCTGGGTCGCATTAGTGCTCAGGAACTTTCTCTTCACTCTGGGTTTCGGGGTTTCGGGGCTGACGTGGTGCGACGTCGTAATAAACACACGAGTGTAATAACATCATACACACGGAGACACGCTGTGAACATTTATTATTCACACACACACACACACACACACACACACACACACACACACACACTGCACTCAACAATACTGGACCACCCTGAATGTGAGGACCACAGGGTGCATCATGGGAAATCGTCTCTGTAAGCACAGTTAGCACTAATGCTCAGTAACACACACGTGAGGATCGTGATCTCCTCCTCATGAACTCACACACACACACACACACACCTGAGCAGTCGTGTGTTACCTGTCTCAGGTGTGCTGTGGAAGCTCTAATCTCTAAAGCCTGTTATCACACTTCACTTCCTTCTGATTGGCTGTTCAGAGGGAGGAGGTGCTTTGTTCTGATTTGCTCTTGGTTGCAAGGCTGCTGCCCGTTTCTGATTGGGTGTCGAGGATCAGGATGCGAGGGAGTGGCCTGCTTTGCTCCGTTTTGATTGGCTCTCGGCTACAGGCCCCGCCCGTTTGTTTCGATGGTGAGGGAAGGTGGGCATGAGCTCCGGCTCGCACGCTGCAGACACACACGACATACATATGAGACACACACATCATCATCATCATCATCATCACACACACACACACACACACACCTTCATCACACACACAGACACACACACACACCCCATCATCATCATCATCACACACACACCTTCATCACACACACACACACGCATCATCATCATCTCACACACACACACACACACACACACCTTCATCACACACACACACGCATCATCATCATCATCTCACACACACACAGACACACACACACACACACACAGGCACACCTTCATCACACACACAGAAACACATCCATCATCAAACACACACACACACACACACACACACACAGAATCATCACACTCACACACACATACACAAAATCACCACACACACCACCACCACCACACACACACACCATCACACACACACCCACATCATCATCACCACCACACACACACACACACACACACACACACACACACACCATTACCACCACACACACACGCATCATCATCTCACACACACACAGACACACACACACACACCTTCATCACAGACACACCTTCATCACACACACACACCTTCATCACACACACTCACACAAACACATCCATCATCACAAACACACACACACAGAATCATCACACTCACACACACATACACACCATCATCATCACACACACACACACCATCACCACCACACACACACACCACCATCATCACACACAAACACACACAGACACACACACCCACACCATCACCACCACACACACACACGCCATCATAATCACACACAAACACACACGTACACAGTCATACTCACGCAGTGGTTTCTCTTTGAAGTACGAGCTCTCCAAACAGTCCTTGGCCAAGGCCCTAAAAACACACACACACCATCATCATCATCATCATCATCATATCTCTCTCTCACACACACACACACACCACCATCATCATCATCATCTCTCACACACACACACACACACACACCACCATCATCATCATCATCATCATATCTCTCTCTCACACACACACACACACACACACACACACACACACACACACACACACACACCACCATCATCATCATCATCTCTCACACACACACACACACACACCATCATCATCATCATCATCATCATCTCTCACACACACTCCATACAGTGAAAGACTTCATGATGCTCATAGAGAATAAAAAGATACCTCTAAACTAAAATTAAACTTGTGTGTGTGAGATGATGATGATGATGGTGTGTGTGTGTGTGTGAACGCGTGTGCATGTGTGTGTGTGTGTGTGTGTGTGTGTGTGTATACCTGCGCTGGGGGTTGTACATGAAGAGCAGGTTGAGGAGGCGGAGTCCAGCCTCTGACAGCCAGGTGAACTTGTTCTTCAGGTTGTTGTATGGCTGTTTCCTCAAACTGTACTGACCCACCAGGGGGAGCCTCGAGAAGCCCTACACACACACACACACACACACACACACACACACACCTCAATAAAACTCAACAAAACTTTAAAATAAAAACATCACACAAAATTTTTCGCTCTGTAACTGCGTACCGGCCAGATGTTCTCGTTTGGTGTTCCCAACAGCTGCACAATCAGATCCAGCTGTTGGATCTCTGAACTGCCCGGCAACAAGGGCTTATGGGCCAGGAGTTCAGCCAGGATACATCCCACTGCCCTGTGCACGCACACACACACACACACACACACACATACGCATACATGTGCATACACACACGCGCACACACGCGTGCACACACACACACACGCGCACACACACAATCACTCTAACGGGCTTAAACCGGAGAATATGTCTTACTTCACCAGCAGCGCTTGTTAACAACCTGAAGCATGTGTTTGTATTAAAGAACAGCACGTCATACTTTTTATCCATTTATAGTTACATTTAATGTTCAGTGAAACGAGTTAGTTCCTGGTGTCGCTTACGTTACAGCAGCTATAATCACTCGTTCCCTCACCAGCGTCTCTTTATTCTCTCTCTCCAAGTTAATAAGAGAAAAATAAACGCAGCTTGTTCCGCATGTTACTGAGAAACCGCAAAGAAGCGTAAACTCCTCTGTCCTGAAGACGTCAGAAAACTTACAGTTACAGCTTCACCTCTGACTGTTACAAAGCGCTGACACTGGAGACTCCTTCCATACATGTTACATAAACACATTTCTCCTTACAGAAAACTTCACCATATCAACGTTTTTTAATCCGTTTACGTGGAGCGTCCGCTGCACACGTCCCTGAGACCTGAGACCTGAAAACTAATCGACACCTTCTGACCAATCAGAGTGCAGAACTCAGCAGCAGCGTGGGATATGAATATTATCAACAGTTTAGTAGTGTTTTATTCACTTTAAATAGAGGCGGGTCGTTAGTAACTGATCGTTAGTGATGAGTAGTTAGTAACTGATCATTAGTAATGGGTCGTTAGTGGCGGGTCGTTAGTGGCGGGTCGTTAAGGGTGGATCGGTAAGTGGTCAGTCAGTGTGTGGGTCGTACCACATGTCCAGCGCAGTGGTCTGTGTCTTGCTGCCCAGCAGGAGCTCAGGTGCTCTGTACCTGCACACACAGGAAATGAGGTCACGGCTGTCGCTGATGTCATCAAATTAAGGGAGGGTTAGTGCTGAGCAGTGAAGGCGATGATGTCACACTCACCATAGTGTCACCACTTTAGGGGTCATGGGCTGCTGGGGGACGCCATATACACGTGCCAGGCCAAAATCCGCTACACACACACACACACACACACACACAGGTCAATAACACAAACACCCATGTTTTATGTATTATACATATATGTGGGCGTGTGTGTGTGTGTGTGCGTGGGCGTGTGTGTGTGTGCACGCTGACACTCACCGATCTTCACACAGCCTTTATCTGTCATCAGCAGATTGGACACCTTCAGATCCCTGCAAAGACAGAGGGCGTGTCAGAGACAGAGACTGTGGGCGTGTCAGAGACAGAGACTGTGGGCGTGTCAGAGACCGTGGGTGTGTCAGAGAGCCAAAATAGTGGGCGTGTCTCTCACCTGTGCAGGATGAAGTTGTGATGAAGATACACCAAACCCCTGAGCAGCTGCAGAACGATACACTTCACCTACACAACACACACACACACACACACATAACAACAGTCAGTCAGGTGCGTGTGTGCGTGTGTGGAGAGGGCCAGTCAGGTGTGTGTGGGTGTGTGTGTGTGTGTTTGTGTGTGTGTGTGTGTGTGTGTGTGTGAGAGCTTACCTGTGCCTCTGAGAAGGGAGACTGCATGTTCTCCAGGAGGCTGGCCAAATCCTGCTCACAGTAACTCATCACCAGAAACAGACTGCAACACACACCCGCATGTGTACGCACACACACACACACACACACACACACACAGACACAGACACATGCGTACACACACACGTGTACGCGCACACACACACACACACACACACACAGACACATGTGTACACACACACACACACACACACACACAGACACATGTGTACACACACACACACACACACACACAAATTACTGGTGATATTTCAGTTGTGAAGAAGCTTCATGTGATGATATCACAATCAGATGTTATGGGAAATTAGGCAGCTGAGAGATGATGACTGTGAGTGTGTGTGAGTGCGTGTGTGAGTGCGTGTGAGTGTGAGTGCGTGTGTGAGTGCGTGTGAGTGTGTGTGTGACTGCATGTGTGAGTGTGTGTGAGTGCGTGAGTGTTCCACACCTCTCTAACTGACTCCCCACCACCACCTCCTTCAGCTCCACGATGTTCGGGTGTCTGAGCCTGAGGAGCAGCGTGATCTCTCTCAGACTGCTGATAGGGATCCCTACACACACACACACATACACACACACACACACACACACACACACACACATACACACACACACACACACACACACATATACACACAGTTTATAGTTTAATCAGAACAGTGTCTATGTGAGCAGATGAAGAATACACTAACACACACACACGCGACTCACCGTCCTTCTCGTTATCCATGCGCACTTTCTTAAGGGCCACGATCTCATGTGTGCGTGTGTCACGGGCTCGGTCTGTTTACACACACACACACACACACACACACATTCACACAGATATACAGGGGTTTTAATATATTTAGTAAAGTTGTTGGTGTCACAGCGCTTAAGGTGTCCAGACAGCGCTGAGTTCACGGTCAACACACATGTGCTGTCATTAACGTTGTCATTAGTGTTGTTATTAATTGTTATTACTGTTAGGCATCAGCTGCTCTCATATTAGATCGTGTATAAAGTGTGTGTGTGTGTGTGTGTGTATAAAGTGTGTGTGTGTGTGTGTATAAAGTGTGTGTGTGTGTTTGTAAGCAGGTCAAACTCACACACAATGCCATATGTTCCCTCTCCAATGCGGTTCAGCTTCTCAAACTCTTTGACACTCCTGCAGTTCCCCAACTGAACACACACACACGCACACACACACACACACAGCTCTATACAGAACTCTCACATCTGTCCACAGCTGTACACACACTAACACACACTGCAACATATCAGCAGTTTTAATAAAATTACACTCAGATATAACTGGACAGACAGACAGACAGACAGATAGAGAGATAGATAGAGAGACAGAAGGACAGAGAGACAGAGAGAGAGACTGAACTATACTTGTTTTCATATGTTTTTATATGTTTTCGGTACTGTGGTCGCTCATTATTACTAACCAGCACTAGCACTAGCATTAGCATTAGCAATAGCATTAGCGTTAGCATTAGCTTACCCGCTCGGTGTGTGGAACAGTGAAGCTCCTGCTGGTTTTGAGAGATTTCAGCCTGATGGGCTCCGGTTCAGGATCCGCCGCGTTCTCCATCTGATAAACATCCACACTCCGCATGCACACTGCAACACAACACCGCTAACACATTAGCACGTTAGACAGTTCCGCGCTTGGATTAGCCAGTTTGAAATCTCGCGAGATGTTACGTGGCCGAAGAGTTTCGCGGGATTTGGCTGTGAGGTCACGTGGTACCTTGGCCACGCTGTCTACATTTTTATAATGATTTTTATTTATTAATATATTTACACTTTAAGTGTGAAGGGATTGTATATTAAATATGAATATTAATCTCTGACATATTAAACATGTTTTACGTGTCAAAATAAATTAATTAATAAATTAATTAATTAATTTGTGTGCTTCATTTTGTACAGAGTATAAACAACTTTCCTCTCAACTGTAAATAACATCTACAGATAGGATAGATAGATAGATAGATAGATAGAGAGAGAGAGAGAGAGAGAGAGGATAGATAGATAGATAGATAGAGAGAGAGATCACCCTCACGGCTATAAATCCTTCTCTATCATTTACTGTAAATATGCCACTTATGCACTTCTGGTTAGATGCTAACTGCATTTCAGTGGCTTAGTACATGTACTTTGAACAATGACAATAAAATTGAATCTAATCTAATCTAATCTAATCTAAATAGATAGATATGTAGAGAGATATATAGATATATAGATAGATTAGATAGATAGATACACTATATTACCAAAAGTATTCGGTCACCCATCCAAATGATCAGAATCAGGTGTCCTAATCAC
>CM075009.1:27956151-27966151 GCA_037576675.1 Pangasius sanitwongsei
AATGGGATGGCACTTAAGTTCATATGTGAGTCAAGGCAGGTGACCGAATACTTTTGGTAATATAGTGTATATAGATAGATTGAAATAGATAAATAGAGTGAAATACCTGTGTGGATCTCTCGGTGATGTCATTTTGCGTGCGTGTGTATGTAATCGTGTGTGTGTATAGTGTAATGGGTGTGTGTGTGTGTGATAGTGTGAGTGTGTGTGTGTATAGTGTAATGGGTGTGTGTAATAGTGTATACTGTGTGTGTGATAGTGTGTGTATAGTGTGTGTATTAGTAGTAGTAGTGTGTATAGTGTAGTGTGTGTGTGTGTGTGTGATAGTGTGAGTGTGTGTCTGTGTGTAATAGTATATAGTGTGTGTGTGTGTGTGTTAGTATGTATGTGTGTGTGTGTGTGTTAGGCCCTGCTGATGATGAAGCCCCTCCCCACGATGACGGGGTTGCCCGGCCGGCGCTCTCGGTTAGCCTCCTCTATGGAGCGGCCGGTGCTCGGCGCCAGCAGGTTCTCGCGGGACGGAGCCGTGATGATGATGATGGGCGGCGCCGGGCCGCAGGAACGAGATGAAGATGGCGGTGACGTGACGCTGTCCAGCGGCTGCGGCGGAGAATCAGCTTCATTTACTGTAACAAACAGAGTGAACACGCAGTGCAGTGACTAAACAGTGTTCATCACAGTAAGGTCTGTGTCTGTCTTAGTGGGGGGGGGGGTACTCCACTGAACACTGAACACACTGCCTCAACACTCAACACTGAACACACTGCCTCAACACTGAACACACTGCCTCAACACTCAACACTTAACACTTAACACACTGCCTCAACACTGAACACTTAACACACTGCCTCAACACTCAACACTTAACACTGAACACACTGCCTCAACACTGAACACTTAACACTTGACACTTAACACACTGCCTCAACACTGAACACACTGCCTCAACACTGAACACTTAACACACTGCCTCAACACTGAACACTTAACACACTGCCTCAACACTCAACACTGAACACACTGCCTCAACACTCAACACTGAACACACTGCCTCAACACTCAACACACTGCCTCAACACTCAACACACTGCCTCAACACTCAACACACTGCCTCAACACTGGACACTTAACACACTGCCTCAACACTGGACACTTAACACACTGCCTCAACACTGGACACTTAACACACTGCCTCAACACTGAACAATGAACACACTGCCTCAACACTGAACACTTCATGCACTGCCTCAACATTGAACACTGAACACTTCATGCACTGCCTCAACATTGAACACTGAACACTTCATGCACTGCCTCAACATTGAACACTGAACACTTAACACACTGCCTCAACACTTAACACACTGCCTCAACATTGAACACTGAACACTTCATGCACTGCCTCAACATTGAACACTGAACACTTAACGCACTGCCTCAACACTGAACACACAGTGACATTACTAAAGATGTTTTACTAAAGATACTAAACAGAAAGGTTCTCTGGTCAGATAAGACCAAACTGTACATTTTTTGGCCTTGGCACAAAGCAATATGTTTGATGGAAACCAAAAAACCCTGAAAACACCATCCTGAAGCATGGTGATGGTAGCGTCGTTTTGTGAAGATTCTGTTCCAGTCTGTGAGACACTTGAGACTGGGGGCGGAGCTTAACTTTCTAACAAGTCTTATGTAATTTCTAATTCTAATTTATGCAATCAACAAAGGTCTGCTTTTTGTTTTTGTTTAATTAACCTGTCACACTGGCAGATTTGCTGATTTATCCTGTACAGTGTGTGTGTGTGTGTGTGTGTGTGTGTTAAATTGGATTACGTTTAAGCTCTGGGCGTCGACAGAACAGTGGCAGTGTTTAACCCGAGTTGACCCTCCATGACAGAACACACTGACAGGAACATCACTTCATAATCATCATCATCATCATCATCATCAGTACAGCTAAAAGTCTTACACACACACACACACACACACACACACACACTGATCACCATAACATACACTAACTATAACACTGACACACACACACACACACACACACACACACACACTGATCACCATAACATACACTAACTATAACACTGACACACACACACACACACTAAGACAATGGAATATACATAATATACATTAATAATGTTCTGATAATCACTTATACAGTCTATATCACTATACTTTACTGTCATTACTGTAATATCATAAATAATAATAATAATAGATAAATAACTACACAGCTGGATTACAACGACGGGACATAGTGTTACAGTTAGAGATAGACAGACACGTAGAGAGAGAGAGAGAGAGAGAGAGAGACTAATCTAAGATATAAATGAATGTGTGTATTACCGCTGTGTGGTGTTGAGCTGCTGGCTGCAGAACCCATTCCCCATCAGAACCTCAACGTGTGTCCATCACTCAACACTAATCACTCAACACTAAACACTCAACACTAATCACTCCCTCAGTCACTCACTTGCTCGCACTAATCTCTCTCTCCGTCTCTGTGTGCTAATCCTGGGTTTAACACTTCCCCTCATACACTTCGTCTAGACTAAGTCCCCTCGGCCATGTTATATTCCATTACTCCTCTCTTTACTCATTACTCTCACACAGTGAAGTCCATTCTCAACGCTACTCTGATCAACTACACCGGTTTCTTTAGATCACGTCTGCAGACTGAGAGACCTGAGGCTTCTTTTCTTTTCCTAATGAATTGCCTGTTCATTTTTATGTTTTTTTTTTTTGGATTGTTGTCTTGTTGCAGGACTCACTGGTGTTTCAAGATAGATGTTTTTTTCCACTAAAAATAACTGTATATAGCATGTTTTATACATATATAGTATTTGATTTTATTTTATTTATACTTTATTTAAATGAACTCCAATATAGTATGGATATTTACATTTACAAGCATCACATGTATTTACGCTGTTCATGTACAAATAAGCAGATCAACAATGAAAATAAGTACCTTTCGATTAAACAAACAAACAAACAAACAAAAGATATCGTTGTTGACTGTTTACTAATTTCTATTACTTCAGTTGTTATTCTTCACCTGTAGATGAATATCATGTTTAGGAATTTTAATAATAATAATAATAATAATAATAATAATCGAGTTTTTCTATAGTTACTTCCTGGACCTGATTGACGTAAGGTCACGTGATCGGGTGAAAGGTTGAGAAGGCGGAAGTGAACAGACTGCGGCTGTGGATCAGAAATAAACAAACGCTAACATTAACAGTGTTCTAGTTTATTATTCACGGACACAGACATGGACGGTGAGGATAGATTTTTATTTTGTTTTTTTGCTTATAAATTGTTATTTGTTCAATATTTAGATGTATTTTGACATAGCTTAATCGCTGTGTTAACTAAAATAGCTAAGTTGGCTAAGGAAGCTAGCCTGCTAAATGTTAACTCTGTCTGATTTTAGAGATTTTATGCCGAATTATTATATCATGTGATAAAATTAAAGTTATCTGTCTCTGGCGAAAACAAAAACACTTCTGAGAGCAAAAGAAGCGTTTACAGATTTCAGTAAGCTGTCAGGGTGCCATTACTTTAGACACTGTGGTCCACTTTGACACATAGGGAGTTATTTAAACTCAGCATTACTCAGCAGGACTGTTAAAGTGCCCTAGCTAGGGAGCCTATTCTCCTAGTGAGCGAGATATGAGCCCTAGATTCCTGACTGTGGAGTCGCGCTCTGAGCTCTGAATAATCATCACCTGGGCTTCTGTACAGAGCGTCATCTAGAGTGTCAATCATCCTAACATTACATTTATTATATTTATATATTTATACTTTTATACATTTATACAGCTTCTGTACAGAGCGTCATCTAGAGTGTCAGTCATCCTAACATTTATACTCTTATTATATTTATACATTTATACTTTTATACATTTATATCAACAAGACATTCAGCCTCAGCTGCATTAATTAACTGTATTAATAACAGGAACAGAAACAGTAAAATAGTGTAAGATGATATTAATAGTGGAAAAAATAAACACAAATAAATATAATGCTATAAATTCTAAATTCTAATTAATGTAGTTAATTTTTATGTTTTGGATTGTTGACGTCAATATTTCAATATTTAATTTTTAACATTTATTATTATTTTTATTTTTATTATTATTATTATTATTATTATTAATGATATTTTCTCTCTTCACAGAAACACTGTTCCAGTTAAAGGTACGTCACACCTCAGACTGCCTCAGTGTCAGAGCGCAGGAATGTGATTATAATGATTATATTAACGTCAGGGTGTGGTCAGAGTGGGCGGAGCTTAACCTAATTTAAATAAAAGAAAACAGGATTAAGACGGACTTTACTGTCACCTGTACAAACACGGCACAGAGAATTCTGCTCCTTCACATATCCGGGTGTGTTAGGAAGTTTTCTGGCTCACAGACAGAACTGAACGATAATAATAATAATAATAATAATAATAATAATAATAATTAGTAATAATAATAACTGAACATCACAATGCTGTTACAATTCAAATAGTGAAGATAAATCTTATGAAAAAATGCACATAAATTAAATTTCCGATCCGTAACGCAGTGATGTGCAAAAGAATATCTTTTTAAATGATTATAATAATATTAATTTACATAATAATAAACTATAATGTAATTCTAATAATAATAATAATAATAATAATAATAATAATAATATTTTTAAACATGTATTTAATAATATTAATTGATAAGAATTAATATTCAATTAAGAATTATGTAGAACTATAAATTTATAATAAAATTGCATTTTAATTTTTTTTAAATAATAATAATTATAATAAACTATATATATATATATACACGTGTGTGTGTGTGTGTGTGTGTGTGTAAAACTATGTGTATGTATTTTGAAAAAAAATAAAAGGTACTCAAAAATTAACTAAAGTGAAAAATATATGTTTTTATCTTTCCTGGCTCTGTTCAGTGATAGATGGAGTGAGAGGAACGTTTAATGATGTGCATGCGTGTGTATGTGTGCGTGCGTGTGTGTGTGTGCGCGTGCGCGTGCGTGTGTGCGCGTGTGTGTGTATGTGTGCGTGCGTGTGTGTGCGCGTGTGTTTGTGGTCATGTCTTTCAGTTCACGTCGAAGCAGCTGGAGAGACTGGCGAAGAAAGCCGAGAAGGACTCGAAGGCCGAGCAGGCCAAAGTTAAAAAGGTTCATTAAGTCTCCTCAGTCTCTGGCTCCTCCCACTTCTGATGACATCAGAGCTCTGTGATTGGTTGAGGGAAATATTGAGGAAGTGGTCACATTCACTAATCCTACAGAACTGCACTTCACATTTTATTAGTCTTACTATAAGCACTCACACACACACACTCTCACACACACACTCACTCACACTCACTCTCACATACTCACACACACACACACACACACTCTCACACACACATACACACTCTCACACACTCACTCACACACACACACACTCTCACACACACACACTCTCACACACACACACTCTCACACACACACTCACACATACACACTCTCACACACACATACTCACTCACACACACACACACTCTCACACACACACACTCTCACACACACACACTCTCACACACACTCACTCACACATACACACTCTCACACACACACTCTCACACACACATACACACTCTCACACACTCACTCACACACACACACACACACACATACACACTCTCACACACACACTCTCACACACACTCACTCACACTCACTCTCGCATACTCACACACACAAACACACACACACACTCTCACAAACACACACACACACACTCACACACACTCACACCTCACTGTGATTGGATGATGAGGATGAGGGCTTCCTCATGCAGAGCAGTGTGTGACCAGCAGGGGGCAGAACACAGCACTGTATAATCTCTCACCTGTGTGTGCGTGTGTGTGTGTGTGTGTGTGTGTGTGTGTGTGTGTAGGCTCTCCAGCAGAAGAACGTGGACTGTGCACGTGTGTATGCTGAGAACGCCATCCGTAAGAAGAATGAGGGTGTGAACTGGCTGCGTATGGCGTCACGCGTCGATGCCGTGGCCTCTAAAGTCCAAACCGCCGTCACCATGAAGGCGGTGAGTGTGTGTGTGTGTGTGTGTGTGTGTGTTTTATTAACATGAATGTAACAGTAATGGTTTATCATAAACATGCTTAAATTGTATTTCCACAGCGCTGCTGAGTTCTGGACTCTGATTGGTCAGAAGGTGTTGATTAGTTTTCTATAACAGCAGCTCTGACAGTAGCGCAGGTTTATATTAATGCTCTCGTTCTGATACGTTATCGTTTCTATAGCAACAGCTCATTCACAGGGACGTGTGCAGCGGACGCTTCTTAAAGTAAGGAGATGTTTAAGGAGATGACGTCTTCAGGACAGAGGAGTTTACGCTTCTTTGCGGTTTCTCAGTAACATGCGGAACAAGCTGCGTTTATTTTTCTCTTATTAACTTGGAGAGAGAGAATAAAGAGACGCTGGTGAGGGAACGAGTGATTATAGCTGCTGTAACGTAAGCGACACCAGGAACTAACTCGTTTCACTGAACATTAAATGTAACTATAAACGGATAAAAATGTATGACCTGGTAATCATTGGTAAGTTGATGTGTATCTAAGAGGAATAAAACACCATGCTGTTATAGGAAAATAATCAACTTTGGGTGTAACTTCATGACACCACCCAGTCGTTGATTTTGTGTGTGTGTGTGTGTGTGTGTGTGAGATCAGGTGACTAAGAACATGACCCAGGTGACCAAGGCTCTGGATAAAGCTCTGAACTCCATGGACCTGCAGAAGGTATCAGCCGTCATGGACAAGTTTGAGAGTCAGGTCCAGAATCTGGATGTACACACTTCAGTAAGTGCGCACTACACTTCAAGTGCACTACTATTCAGTACTCATCCCTCTGTCAGGACGGAGAAATCTGTCCATCCTCACGACGGAGTTATTGCCAGAAACAGTTGTTTGAGAGCCAAGTGTTGTGAGGTTTACGTGTGTGTGTGTGTGTGTGTGTGTGTGTGGAGGTGATGGAGGACTCGATGAGCTCAGCCACCACGCTGACGACGCCGCAGCAGCAGGTGGATGATCTGATCGTGCAGATTGCGGAGGAGAGCGGGCTGGAGGTGATGGATCAGCTCAACCAGCTTCCTGCAGGAGCCTCCGCCCTCGGAGAGAGTTCAGTCAGGACACAGGACAGAGAGGACCAGCTGTCCCGCAGGTACGTGTACACACTCACACACACACACTCACACACACTCTCACACAATCACACACACTCGCACACACACACACACACACACACACACAGGGCCTTGTTCAATCTTGTAATAAAGCTGTGTGTATATGAATCTTTGCGTGAGCCAAACAAAACTAAAATTTTCCACCAGATTTATAGAAGTTTCTTAAAGGCTGATTTTCTTCGTACTCGTGTGTGTGTATGTTGATCACGCGTAAAGTGCAAAGCGCGTTCCTGCATATAGCGATGCCCACAAAACTCCATAAAAGGTAAAGCACACAGACAGGAAAAACAGAAGTGGAAGTTATTTTGATTCACTTCTATTCCAATAACAATAATAATAATATTTAATAATAATAACAATAATAATAATAATAATAATAAGCGAGTGTTAAATCCTCCGTCAGCTGAGCTGTTTGTTTACGGCTTACGGCTCTGCGCAGACAGAGCGGCCCGTCCTCCGCTTACACGCCGCCGTCTCTTTATCATGACTGAATGATTAGTTTTATTCGCATTAATGTACGGGATTGTGTCGGCTCGCATTCTTTATTTTTATATTCTTTAATTAAAGCCAGTAAAATAAAGCGACTGGTTTTGAGTAAATGTTCTGGATGGAGCTCTTAAACAGAAACAGAAACGTCATAAACATAAACAGTTTAAACTGCACAGAATATTCCAGATAGAAAAGTGCAGATTATAGGATCTGAAGTCCATCAGGTCGAGGTTTACATCAGTGAGTCTGATTATGTGAAGTGAAGTGACGTGTGGCCAAGTGTGGTGACTCATCCTCAGAATTTGTGCTCTGCATTTAACCCATCCAAGTGCACACACACACACACACACACACAGTAGTGAACACACACACACCCGGAGCAGGGCGCAGTGCCGGGGAGCAGTTGGGGTTCGGTGCCTTGCTCACGGGTCTCACCTCAGTGGTGGTATTGAGGGAGGAGGAGACGCTGGTCATTCACTCCACCTACAATCCCTGCTGCACCTGAGACTCGAACCCACCACCTTCAGGTTCACCTTCGGGTTACAGGTCCGACTCTCTGACCGTTAGGCCACGACTGCCCCTAAATCTGCTACATTTTTATTGTTTAAACTCTCGTACGAACAATTTACGAATAAATTCGTTCATATGAAGCTCGTTGTGTACGACTCACAGAATAAATATTTTTATATTTTTAAAGACAACATAAAATGGAAATCAGCACAGTTTTCTTCCACAGCTCGACATATTTCTTGTTAGATCAGTGTGTGCGTGTGTGTGTGTGTGTGTGTGTGTGTGTGTTCTAGCAGTGAGGATGTTTAGAAGCTGTGAGATGATGCAGTGAGTGTGTGAGCGTGAGTGTGTGCTCGTGAGTGTGTGCTCGTGAGTGTGTGCGCGTGAGTGTGCGCGCGTGAGTGTGCGCGCGAGTGTGTGTGTGTTCTAGCAGTGAGGATGTTTAGAAGCTGTGAGATGATGCAGTGAGTGTGTGAGCGTGAGTGTGTGCTCGTGAGTGTGTGCTCGTGAGTGTGTGCGCGTGAGTGTGCGCGCGTGAGTGTGCGCGCGAGTGTGTGTGTGTTCTAGCAGTGAGGATGTTTAGAAGCTGTGAGATGATGCAGTGAGTGTGTGATGCTGATGTTACAGTGATGGTGGTGTTTCAGGCTGGCGGCTCTGAGGAACTGATCTTCATCACCGGCCCGTTCCTGAAGAGCTGGAGAGCGAAACTGCTGAGGATGGAGTGATGAAGGAGTGATGAAGGAGTGATGATGAGGAGCGCTCACTGATGGACTCCAGTTCTTAATTTTTATTTTATCCCCACTGCAAGATCTAATAATACACATAGACATCTCTCTCTCATACACACACACACACACACACACACACTGTACATATGTACACACGCCTGAAAACAGTCTCCCGTTGTTTACACACACACTCTGAGTGAAGATGAACGTCAGGACTCTCTTTCTTTGTGTGTGTGTCTGGGTTTGTTTTTTTTTTCCTGGAAATGCACTTCCTGTAACAAACAGGAAGTTCTCACACACACACACACACACACACACGTTCTGGCTGTAAATTATGCACACTGATTAGTTTTTATAAATTTCATTCTATCCAGGAGAGGAGTGTGTAACAGGAAGTAGCTGCACATTATTATTATTATTATTATTATTATTATTATTATTAATTGACGTTGTGAGTACTGTAACACTAATGAAACGATATGGGATGCAGTTGCTAAGCTCTGCCCCTTATTCCCCGCCCCCCCAGACACACACACACACACACACACATATGCTGGATTGTATTATCATTGTGGCTAAAGCTCTTAGTGTTGTTCAGCCTTACCGCACCACACACACTCTTCCTCTTCCTCCTCATTTATTCTCCTCTTCCTCCTCAGTGCCTGAATCAGACGTGAGCGTGCGTAAAGCCCACGCAGCACCGCGGCATTGTGGGTACGGAGACCTGTCATCAGCACAGCTCTCTCTCTCTCTCTCTCTCTCTCGCCGTGTCTGTGGGTGTTTTTATTCGTTTGTTCTGAAGGTTATTTATAACGCTGCCGCTTTTCTCTTTTGGTTTTGTACAGTTACTATGTGGGAATAAAATGTCTCTGATAACGGCTCTGTGTTCCTGTGTGTGTGTGTCTGTGTGTGTTCCTGTGTGTGTGTCTGTGTGTGTCTGTGTGTGTCTGTGTGTGTGTGTGTGTTCCTGTGTGTTCCTGTGTGTTCCTGT
>CM075009.1:27968422-27979731 GCA_037576675.1 Pangasius sanitwongsei
AGAGAGAGAGAGACAGACAGACAGAGAGAGAGAGGGAGAGAGAGAGAGACGGACAGACAGAGAGAGAGAGAGAGAGAGAGACAGGCAGAGAGAGAGAGAGAGAGAGGGAGAGAGAGAGAGACAGACAGAGAGAGAGAGAGAGAGACAGACAGAAAGAGAGAGAGAGAGAGACAGACAGAGAGAGAGAGAGAGAGAGGGAGAGAGAGAGACAGACAGAGAGAGACAGAGACAGACAGAGAGAGAGAGAGATTTTATTCTAACATGACTGATATAAGGTCCTGTTAATATTTTACATATTTTTATATTATATTTATTATTATATCATGTATTATTTTATAATCTTTATCATTAGGTTGTAGCTTATTATTATTATTATTATTATTATTATTATTAAAATAAAAATCTCGTGTTTGTTAGCATAATTATGGTAATGATGATGAAAGTGACGTCATGCCGTTCTCCTGATCGTTCTTCAGTGATGATCTGAGTGGAGTGTGTAAACAGGGTGTGGTGAGAAAGAGGAGTTAAACCCAGCGACATGGCAACCCAACCCTGTTTATCCCAATCTGGCAACCCGGCTCGGGATCCTCCTCCAGCTCCGTGAAACAGCTGCTGGGGTTCGAGAGGAGCAGCGCAGGAGAATCCCTCACGCCTCAGCCGCTCCTCTTCTTCTTCTTCCTCCTGCTGCTGGAATTCCGTCATGTGCCTTACCGGAGAGGAGAAGAACCTGAGCGCGTGAAGAAGATTTGAGACTGAAGACGGACGGAACCGGAACACCGACCAGCGCACGCGCTCGTGTGTGTGAGCTGTTAATCATATTTATTGCACTGCTGAGAAGCTGATAATGCTGTGTGTGGGCTTTAATGTGAGGGAATTGAATCCGCTGCTGTGTGTCTGATGAGATGAACGGAAACGAACCCGTTTTGGAATAATCTGGGAATAATTTGGGAATATTCAGGGAATATTCTGGGCTGTTCACCCAGGAGCGCCTGGAGGAATTCAGGGAGTCTCCTCGGATTATTTTCATTCCTCAGAGTCCGTCCCGTTTACTCAGGAGCTTTCGAATCATCTCCACCATGAGGATTATCTCCACCATGAGGAACGTCTCCACCATGAGGAGCGTCTCTGCTCTGTGCTGCCTGATTCTGCTCCCCACAGCGTTCACGCTCGCGCTCCTCCCGGACCCGGGACCGGGGGTAAACGGAACCGGGGATCCCCCGGAGAGCTACCTGCACATCGGAGATGGATCATCGCTGGAGTTTGAATTTCCTGAAAACACGAAAGGCGTGATCGTGATCTCAAGCCGGCGGCGGAGCTGGAGGCAGACGGTGCGAGTGCGCTCCTTAGAACCGGACGTGCTGTCCATCCTGAACGTCAGCGACAGCGACGGCAGGCGTGCCGGCCCGGTGAACAGCTACGTCATCAGCATCCGCTCTGGATTACCCGGAACGGCTCCGCTACTCATCCAGCTGCTGGATCTGGATCACAGCTCCGAGCCGGTTCTGATCGAAGAGCGGCGGGATTATTCCATCCGTGTGGCGCCGGGGGGCGATGGACGCGGAGACGGTTCTGCACAGCTCGCTCACTTCTCAGAGCACCCGGTTCTGTTCGCTCTGCTGCCCCTCATCTTCGTCAACAAGTGTGCGTTCGGCTGTAAGGTGGAGGTGGAGGTGCTGCGTGAGCTCCTGCGCCGGCCCATCCCGCTCCTCCTCGGGATCATGGGACAGTTCCTGGTGATGCCGCTGTACGCGTACGGCGTGTCCCGGCTGGCCGCGCTGCCCAAAGCGCTCGCTCTGGGTCTGGTCATCACGTGTTCGGCGCCGGGCGGAGGAGGCGGCTACCTGTACAGCCTGTTATTAGGCGGAGACGTGACCCTGGCCATCTGCATGACCCTAGTGTCCACCGTGTTTGCGACAGCGGCCATGCCTCTTTCGTCAGCGCTGTACGGGCGGATGCTCGGCGTCCACGCCGCCCTCCACGTGCCGTTTGTGAAGATCCTGGGCACGCTGCTGTTCATCGCCATCCCCATCTCCCTGGGCGTGTGCGTGAAGCTGCGGCTGCCGGCGCTCACACGGGTTCTCCTCGCTCTCATACGCCCCTTCAGCTTCCTGCTCATCGTGGGCGGAGTCTTCATGGCGTATCAGATGGGCGCCTCCATCCTGGCCAACGTGCAGCTCCGCATCGTGCTCGTGGGCGTCACGGTGCCGGTGCTGGGCCTGGTGGTGGGCTTCGGGCTGGCGCGCGTGGCCGGACTCGCTGTGCCGCAGAGGAGGACGGTGGCCATTGAGGTGGGCGTCCAGAACAGCCTGCTCGCCCTCGCCGTCATGCAGCTGTCGTTCCGGCGCGCCGAGGCGGACTTCGCATCGCAGGCGCCGTTCATCGTCGCTCTCAGCAGCACCAGCGAGATGCTCCTGCTCGTCATCGCACATCTCACACACAGACGATTCTGCCACACGGACAAAAACAATTCTGAGACCTAATACACACACACACACACACACACTCACACACACACTCACACTGAAACCAAAGACATTCCTTTTTTCTAATCACAGAATGAACCTTATGTAAGAGATTTGTGATATTTTTATAACACATTTGTGTGTTTTGTACATTTGTATCCTGTTTACAAATCTGTGTGTGTGTGTGTGTGTGTGTGTTGAGCTCTTGGTGTGGCCTTTGTTGTCTCTGAGAATATATGTACTTGAATTCTGTGTGTGTGTGTGTGTGTGTGTGAGAGAGAGAGAGAGAGAGGTGAATAAATCCACTTTGAAAGGGATTGCGTGTGTGTCAGTGTCTTGTACAAGTAGAGACACCATTTTGCATGTGAGTGTGTGTATGTGTGTGTGTGTGTGTGACTGAGAATGTTCGGGGTGTGTGTGTGTGTGTGTGTTCAGGAATGTGAGGGTGTAGGTGAGGAGTTAACGCACCTGGTTTTCATTATGCTCTTGGTTGTGTGTTTGTTTTTTACGGTTTTGAGGATCAGTGGGTGCGGAGTGATTTTGTGTGTGTGTGTGTGTGTACATGTGTGTGTGTGTACGTGTGTGTGTACATGTGTGTGTATATGTGTGTGTGTGCAGATTATTTGGTTTTAAGAGGCTTAGTGCCTGAATGCTGAATATTTTTGGAGGAGGAGGTGTAGGTGAAGAGGGTGAATTCAAATGCTGCATTTCCATATGTAAATACAAAATAAGATAAACACACACCACTGTGACCTTTAGAATGAACACACACCTCTGTGTGTGTGTGTGTATGTGTGTGCGTGTGTGTGTGTGTGCATGTGTGTGTTGTATTTCACAACACCATGTTGCTCAAAGGTCACAGCAGGCCATTGTTTACTGAAACTAAATGCTGAACTGATTACTGTGTGTGACTGTGTGTGTGTGAGTGTGTGAGTGAGTGTGTGACTGTGTGTGTGTGTGTGTGTGTGAGTGAGTGTGTGACTGTGTGTGTGTGAGTGTGTGAGTGAGTGTGTGAGTGAGTGTGTGTGTGTGTGAGTGAGTGTGTGACTGTGTGTGAGTGAGTGTGTGAGTGAGTGTGTGAGTGAGTGTGTGTGAGTGAGGGAAATTGTGAGAGAGCTGAAATTCCCCATGTCTTCTAGTGACTCCAGTCACACAGGTTTTTGTAGAGAATTTCAGTGGAATTGGTTTTAATAAACTTTGTACAGTCTAAAGAGTGAAAGCTGATGATGTCATGAGCAACCGACCAATCAGCATTTTAAAACCAAACAAGGAGCCTTGTTAATAAAGTTGTGTGTATATAAATATTTGTGTGAGCCAAACCAAACTAAACTTTTCCGCTGGAAATGTTTCTTAAAGGCTGATTTTCTTCGTACTCGTGTGTGTATGTTGATCACGAATAAAGTGCAGAGCGCGTTCCTGACACAGCTCATTTGCATATGGCAACGCCCACAAAACTCCATAAAAGGTAAAGCGCACAGACAGCTGGGAGCACGAAATGAGCGATCAGGGTAAAGACTGAAAAACAGAAGTGGAAGTTATTTTGATTCTCTTCTATTCCAAGTTCTTTTGTAAGTCGCTCTGGATAAGGGCTAATAATAAAAGCTGTAAATGTAATAACATTCTTATAATTTTGATAAAATTATTTTCATGAATGCCAAATAAATCCGTTTGTGTCCAGCTTGATAAATGAGGCCCCATATCAGTAACCTTATAAATGTCATTTTGAAATAAATGCTTGTGTAAAATATCGCTCTTAGACCTGCGATTAGACGACACGACTACGTTCTGTTCACGTCATCAATCAGCGTGATGCGGAAAAAAATCGGCTCACGCAAAAAAAAAACGCTTCGTATAAACACACACAGTGAGCTCGAGGTAATGAGATTTTTCTGTCCATTATCACGTTTCGTTTACGTTTCACACACACACACACACAGCTTCAAGCTTCAGCTGATAAAGACCTTATTTGTGGTAAAATGAGACACTGGATCCTTTATTGTGGCGGTTCTGGGATTTAAACTCACAACCTTCTGTGTGTCTTAACTTCTGAACTTTATTTCTTCAGAGTGTATCAGGAACATGAGTGTTTATTGAGGTCTTATCTCTTTATCTCACACACACACACACACACACAATTTTGAAAGATTTTCCATTGTGATGTCAGCAGTCAGTCTGGCGAGGAGCCAATCACAGCCCTGCGGCTAATAATTTATTTAGCAAAGCATCTACAGGAAATGGCTGACTGGTCTGTTACTGAAAACCACACACTCACTCACACACACACTCACTCACACACACTCACACACACTCACACACACTCACTCACACACTCACACACACACACACACACTGGGGATTTCAGGTCAGTAATGACAGCAGGGCTGTTTCCTGGAAGTCAGGGTGATTCTCTCATAAACACACACACACACACACACACACACACTTTTACATGTATTGTGTTCAGTGCGTGACACTTAACCCTCATTCAGACGCGTAAATGAACAGATGGAAGACTAGCGCTGAAATAAATTGCTGATGTTCAGACAAAACGATCAAAGTACAAACCATGAGCCATTTTAAGGCCCTGTGTTTCAGCGCCGCTCTCTGTTCCACTTCCTCTAACGACTCTGAAGTGCGTTATTGTGTGTTCAAGAGGAACTTGTGAAATTCTCGACCTTGACACGAAACACAAACTTGTTATTCAAGTGGCTAAAGTGGTGAGAACACTGTTGCTAAGCAACTAGATTATATGGACCTGAAAGAACACAAGCTAGCTAGTGATAAGGCTAAACATTTAGCTCCGTGTCTTCGATGTAGGATATGTAAAGACACAGTGATGTTAGAAACGAGACAAAATTATTCAAAATGTCAAAATTTCTCTCAGATATGTTGGTAAATTGCTAAGAAAAGACTCAGATTAGACTGTAATCACACTTAGCATCGACCGCTAACCCAGCGCTCATGAGTACTGTTTAATGCTGATAAACATCGACTCTTTAAGTCTCGAGCTGTCTGAAAATGTGGAAGAGTGTTTTACGTGTACATCACATGCGTGTGTATCAAAGTCAATATCAGCTTCATTTGCTAACTAGCTAGCATGCTAGTCGCACCAGTTGTTCTGTTGTTAGCTAACATGTAGTCTAGCTGTTTTCCACAATTTCCACAAATGTGAAGTAATAATAATAATAATAATAATAATAATATTTTACTAAAGTGATTTATAATGTCTACATTCTTTAAACCTTCTACACACTCATAATGATTTGCTAACTAACTAACTAACTAACTAGCATGCTAACTTGCCAGCAGTTTAGTAGCATAGTAGCGCAGATCTGTCCGTATCATAGTGATGTTGGAATCATTATACAACACAAATCTAATCACATTTTTTAAAAATGTAAAGTATTTATAAACTATAGTCAGCATTTTTGTAAAGGAAATTGACTGCAGCAAGGCATTCTGGGTAAGTCCTGCTGCCAACCTTTGCTCATTTCCTCATCTAAATTTAGCTTTTCACTGTGATTTGTACTTCCTTTGGACTGCATACAATGTTGTGTTAGGTTGCTAGCTAGATGACTTGCTAATGCGTAGCATGCTAATTGACATGTTCAGATTGACACATTTGAGCTGATAAAGCGATGGAACAACGAAGGGGACTTAACCAAGGGGACTTAACCAAGGGGACTTAACCAAGGGGAAGTGTTAATCACAAGACTGGAACAAAGCCTTAAAGTGTTAATTAGCATTCAGGCCCTGTTCAAGAAGACATGTCTTTGTTTACATCTTGCTCTGTTTCATCACAGTGATTACCTCATGAATATTCATACAGCTCTAATTATTCTAATGAATATTTATTCAGTCTGGATTCATTTGCACATGAATCCAGCAGGCTGATAAATCAGATTATACACGTAATGCATTAACTACCATTTACACCCACAGCACTGCTGCTGAATCCTGCGCTCTGATTGGTCAGAAGGTGTTGATTAGTTTTCTATAACAGCAGCTCTGAGAGTAGCGCAGGTTTATATTAATGCTCTCGTTCTAATACGCTATCGTTTCTATAGCAACAGCTCATTCACAGGGGTATGGTGAAGTTTTCTGAAAGGAGATGTTTATGTAACATGTATGGAAGGAGTCTCCAGTGTCAGAGGTGAAGCTGTAACTGTAAGTTTTCTGACGTCTTCAGGACGGAGGAGTTTACGGTTCTCTGCGGTTTCTCGGTAACATGCGGAACAAGCTGCGTGTTTTCGTCTTATTAACTACGAGAGAGAGAATAAAGAGACGCTGGTGAGGGAACGAGTGTTTACTAACTTGCTTCAATGATGATCCACAACAAATGTAACTATAAATGGATAAAAAGTTGTCGATAAAGAGTTATCATTCTTTAATGAATAAAAAAATTGTAACTGCTGTGGTATAAAAGGAATAAAACACACAGGGTTGTGCTGTTATGGGAAAATAATCAACTTAATAATAATTTGTGTGAGTGAGTGAATGTGAGTGTGTGAGTGTGTGTGTGAGTGA
This sequence comes from Pangasius sanitwongsei, assembly GCA_037576675.1. Taxonomy (NCBI): domain Eukaryota; kingdom Metazoa; phylum Chordata; class Actinopteri; order Siluriformes; family Pangasiidae; genus Pangasius; species Pangasius sanitwongsei. Next base: position 27,975,412 of record CM075009.1, read on the forward strand.
GTGAATGTGAGTGAGTGAGTGTGTGTGTGTGTGAGTGAGTGTGTGTGTGTGTGTGTGTGTGAGTGTGTGTGTGTGAGTGAGTGTGTGAGTGAGTGTGAGTGTGTGTGTGTGTATGTGTGTGAGTGAGTGAGTGTGTGTGTGTGTGTGTGTATGTATGTACGTGAGTGTGCGTGTGAGTGTGTGTGTGTGAGTGTGTTAAACTGGGTGATGGATCTCTTCCCAGTGAATCTCCTTACAATGAGCGGAACGTGTTTAAATATTAATGAGGAGCCTCATGAATATTTAATGAGCTGCTTTCACTGCTATAAGTGTAACACTATGACACACACAGCGTTAATGGATAAATCCCAGTCCCTCTCTGTTGGCTATATAGCGCACTACATAGGGCTCAGAAGGTAGTGTCCCTATAAAGGGAGCAAGGGGAAGCTGGGTTCAGTTTATATTCTGTGTTTATAGCCCACTGCGCCGTGACGTCACAGGCGTGTATGGATCTGTGTGTCAGTGCTGACTCACACACTCTTCTAATGAAAGCTGGAGATTAGGATTAACTACACAGATGTGAACATTATGACATGTTTCCTGACACAAACACACAGACACACACACTCACACACACATTGGATTTATTTTCCATTTTTAATTCACTCATAATCAAATCCGACTCTTTTTACTATTTTATTACGCGGATTTTTTTCACCAACATGGCAACCCAACTGGTCACGCATCCTGTTGGGCGGGGCTCTTCCCTAACTCCGCTGCGGATTGGATGTCAGGTCTGATCTCAGAGCCAATTAGAACGTTAGGAGGAAAGCGCGGGAGGAGGAAGCTCGCGCGAGCGCACAGCCAATGGCTGCGTCCCAAATCTCTCCGCTGTGGCACTGTAGTGCGGAACAAAGACATTGATTCGATACCTATGTAGTGCACTTAGTCAGGGGACAGAGTGTCGGTTTAAGATGCAGCCTGTGCGGTCGCGTGAGCCGGTCAGGTAAACAGAGAGCTAACAGCTGCTATAACTAATGATAATATTACCTTTATACCTTTTATACATTTATACCTTTTATACATTTTTAATCGCACAGTGTTATAATCAGAGCCAAGATGGAGGATTGGAGTCTCTCACAGTCCACACAGAGGAGAAGCTTCACATCGCTCATTGGTAATATACAAATTATTTAAAGATTAAACCTGAGGTAACTCTGTTCTCCTCAGGTGTTTTCTCCTCAGGTGTTTATTCTCCTCAGGTGTTTGTTCTCCTCAGGTGTATTCTCCTCAGGTGTTTATTCTCCTCAGGTGTTTATTCTCCTCAGGTGTTGGTGAACTCACACTTGCTGAGCAGAATGAGATGTATCTGAACTCTGTGTGTGTGTGTGTGTGTGTGTGTGTGTGATGAACACATGGATGTGTGTGTTTTCAGCGAGTCGGCTCGGGAGGAAGCGGAGGCTGCAGAGTGAGAGCGAGCTTCAGGAAGCATCCATCAGTCTGATAAACCGCAACCAGAACATCTCGGCCCTCCTGCAGGAAACAGCCGTGAGTGTGTTCATACCTCTAGTGTGTCAGCGAGCGAGTCAGTCTGTCACTGAGTCAGCGAGTCAGTCTGTCACAGAGTCAGCGAGTCAGTCTGTCATAGAGTCAGCGAGTCAGTCTGTCATAGAGTCAGCGAGTCAGTCTGTCATAGAGTCAGCGAGTCAGTCTGTCATTGAGTCAGCGAGTCAGTCTGTCATTGAGTCAACGAGTCAGTCTGTCATTGAGTCAGTCTGTCATTGAGTCAAAGAGTCAGTCTGTCAGAGTCAAAGAGTCAGTCTGTCATTGAGTCAGTCTGTCATTGAGTCAAAGAGTCAGTCTGTCATTGAGTCAAAGAGTCAGTCTGTCATTGAGTCAAAGAGTCAGTCTGTCATTGAGTCAGTCTGTCATTGAGTCAAAGAGTCAGTCTGTCATTGAGTCAGCGAGTCAGTCTGTCACAGAGTCAGCGAGCGAGTCACTGATACAGTGAGTCAGTCAGTGAGTCAGTCAGCGAGTCAGTCAGCGATATGATGAACAGTTATGTCCCGGGATGTAGCTCCCTCTATCTGTGCACTACTGAGTGCACTTGGTGACCTGCAGTCTGGACTCACAGTGGTGCTGGTGTCCGCAGGCAGGTGCAGGAGGTCACACACTCACCTGTGAGCGCCGTGTTGGAGAGATCAGAGCTAACGTGCTGCGTGAGTGATTCATCTCACACCACAGAATATCATTCACTACACACGAAGCGTGTTTATCAGAGTGTGTGTGTGTGTGTGTGTGTGTGTGTGTGTGTGTGTGTACAGAGTGTGAGCTGCGCAGGCAGGCGGACGAGCTGTGTGTCCCCGTCTCTGTCCTGTCTGTCAGGATGGTGATGGACAGACTGACGGCTCTGCAGGGAGACCGAGACTCTGCCATGATAAGCTCCGCCCACAGGGTGTGTGTCACACAGGCCACGCCCCCTCACACATCACAATCTCGATATGTGTGCATGTTGCAGTGCAGGAAATATTGAAATGCTGACTATTTTACACCTGTGTGTGGTTCATTAGAGTGTGAGTGTGAGCTGTGTGAAGTCCATTAAACTGTGTGTGTGTGTGTGTGTGTGTGTGTGTGTGTGCGCGCGTGTGTGTGTGTCCTGCAGGCTGAGCTCATCTTGTTATTACATGCGACCCGGGAGCTGTTAAACGTGGGAGTGTTTAGCCCCAAACTGTTCTGGCAGGAGTACTGGAAAAGCCAGGTTGGGGTGTGTGTGTGTGTGTGTGTGTGTGTGTGTGTGTGGTGTGTGTGGTGTGAGTGTGTAACCTGTTGTGTTCACACACAGCCTGTGCTGGAAGTGGTGTATCGTCTGCACACTGAGGAGCTTCTTCCACTGCAATACACACTGACCAGGTACACACACACACACACACACACACACAGATCAGTCGTCATGGTAACAGGAAAGCATTATCATGCCTGCTAAACAAAGGGTAATACCACTGTACAGCGGCCAACTGGCGCTTTTTGATGATGTCATCCAAATGCTCCCTTTCAGCATCCAGATCCAACAGAACAGCAGTCATCTATTGTTCTGTATGGTGTGTGTGTGTGTGTGTGTGTGTGTGTGTGTGTGGGCCCAGTGAGTCCGGTGTGTGTGTGTGGTTGGTGTCTCAGTTACAGTCGCTGTGTGAATGCGGAGTGACGGAGGAAGAAGGAGACGTGCGTCATCACATTCTCTCCAGTAAATCTCACACTCTGTGTCGCTCTTAAGCATTAAAGGTGACTGTGGAAGAGAAATAATTAACAGTTGTGTATGTTTTTGTGTGTGTGTGTGTGTGTGTTTAAGCTGTGGTGTGTGTGTTGGTCCGTGTTGGGTTTGAGGATGTTCAGGACTCCAGTGTGTCTCAGTCCTGCTGTTCAGTGCTGGACAGTATGCTCTCCTGTGAGTACCACCTCCTCCATCTATCTGTTTTACTCCTCCATCCATCCATCCGTCCATCCATCCATCCGTCCATCATCAGTTCATTGTGCTCTTGTCCCAAACCTCACACACACGCTGTGTATTTACAGGGTACAATTTCAACACTGAATCATCTCACTATAGTTGCACATACTGTACATTAGGAGAATATTGCAGACACTAAATATACTTATTTTACTAATATAGTTATTATTTTTGACACATTAGCTGGTAATTTGATGATCATTCTTGTTGCTGTGACGCTGTTCTACACGCAGCCGCACGTCTCTGTGTTGGACTTGTGCTTTATATGATATGTTTTTCTTTCCTGTTCCTAATGCAGGGCTTCTGGATTCACTAGAAAACACACAAACCTCACAAACCTCACACACCACACACTCCACACACTCCACACACACCTCACACTCCTCACAAACCTCACACACCACACACACCACAGACCCCTCACACACCTCACACACCTCACACTCCTCACAAACCTCACACACCTCACACACCACAGGCCCCTCACAGCGTGTACCAGCTGCAGCAGTTTGGTAAGTCAGTAACAGTGTAAAACATGAGTACTCACATGTCTGTTTTAATAAAGAAGGCACAAAACAGAGGCCACGCCTCCTTCACTGAGACTGACAGGCAATAAACAGAGGCCACGCCTCCTTTACCGTGACTGACGGATGATAAACAGAGGCCACGCCTCCTTTACCATGACTGACGGATGATAAACAGAGGCCACGCCTCCTTTACCGTGACTGACGGCCGATAAACAGAGGCCACGCCTCCTTTACTGAGACTGACGGATGATAAACAGAGGCCACGCCTCCTTCACTGAGACTGACGGATGATAAACAGAGGCCACGCCT
>CM075009.1:27995934-28006781 GCA_037576675.1 Pangasius sanitwongsei
TCCTGTAACAGCGGGTGCACCATGCTCATGTGGACGTTCAGGTTGTGCGCTTTCTCGAAGCGTCGCTCACACACGCTGCACGCAAACTCTAGCTCCGCCTCCGCCTTGTGCTTGGTCATGTGATACTTCAGAGACGCTCGCTGACGACACTGGAACCCACACACTTCACACCTGCAACACACACACACAGTTAAACCGGAGTTCTGTAGGTTGCTAGGTGCAGTTAGTGTGTGTGAGTGTGTGTGAGTGTGTGTGAGTGTGTGTGAGTGTGTGTGAGTGTGTGTGCGTGTGTGCGCGCGTGCGTGTGTGTGCGTGTGTGTGTGAGACTCACTGCAGTGGTTTTGCTCCTGAGTGTCTCATCTGGTGCACAGACAGGTGTTTCCTCTGTTTAAACGTCCGACCGCACTGATCACAGATGTAGTTCCTTACCTCTGAAACACACACACACACACACACTACAGGTTATACACACACTCTACATATAAACACACAACTTATACATAAACACACTACACATCTCACTCACACTCACACACACACTCTCTGTCTCTCTCACACACACACACACCTGTGTGTATGAGTTTGACGTGTCTCTGCAGGTAGCGGTCGATCATGAACACTTTGTTGCAGCCCGGATGAGGACAGGGCCGTTCCCTCACCTCCTCATGGTGCTCCTTCACGTGCTTCTGTGTACACGCATGCACACACACACACACGTACACGCACGCACACACACACACACACACACGTGAGGTTGTGTATTCCTGCACATCAGTAGTGTCAGCCTCAGTGGTGTTTATAGACACTTAACACAGCGGGATTATGTTTGTAGGAAGTGTGTGAAATTTAGTTTCAATCCTAATAATGCTCTGAGAACAGAACTGCATCTTACACATCAGCTGTGTTTGGCAAATGTTTAGTTCAGTATCATAAAAAAAACCCTGAGGGGTGTGTGTGTGTCTGTGTGTGTGTGTGTGTGTGTGTGTGTGTGTGTGTCTGTGTGTGTGTCGACCTTCATGCCGTCCACTCCTCTGTACACTGCCGTACAGCCCTGATGAGGACATTTATAGATGGTGGGCAGCTCCTCTCTGAAACACACACACACACTTTTCATGCTCCACAATGATTGTATGGGGACACACAGTGAGTGTGTGTGTGTGTGTGTGTGTGTGTGTGTATACCGCTCCGATTTGATCTTCTTCTTCCACCCGGGTTTGGGTCCAGGCTTCTTCCTCTCTTTAGGCTGCAGGTTCTTCACTTCTTTACTCGTCTTCTTAGAGCTCACTCTGAGAACGGAGATTCAGTTCAGTTTTATTTGTGTAGCACTTTAAACAGTGGACGTTGTCACAAAGCAGCTTTACAGAAATAAATTCAGGATATAAATTTCAAACATATAAATTTATCCCTAATGAGTGAGCCAGAGGTGATGGTGGTGAGGAAAAACTCCCTGAGATGATATGAGGAAGAAACCTTGAGAGGAACCAGACTCAAAAGGAACCCATCCTCATCTGTGTGACACGGAGAGTACGATTATAAATAAATGTCAAGAAAATATTAAAAAAAAAAGTCAAGTAGACTCCGCCCACACACATGCCCCACCCATATGCCCCGCCCACCCGCCACACCACTTGAGCGATCTGTCACTTGTTAGTTGTGAACTGATCTTTCAGAGGCATTATTAGAAAAATGACGTTTAAAAAGTCCAGGATGAAGGTGAGTCCACTGTCAAAGGTGGTGAGAATTATCGCGTGTGAACTCCACAGGTATCCTAAAGTTTAATCTAAAGCCGTTTAAGAGCACTGTATTAACAGCACCGTTACAGTTTAAAGAGGTTTTAACCGGCGGGAGCGAGCAGCCTCGCGAGAGTTTCACACACACCACGCGTCATCCGAGTAATCTCTCCCTCTGTGTGTGTGTGTGTGTGTGTGTGTGAGAGAGAGATGTGATATTAAATGCTTTCAAAACACATTCAATAAAATAAAATACAAAATAAAACACAAATGAAAGAAAAGCTCACAGAAACGCACCCTTTTCTTTAAGGCCATGTACATTTGAATTAATAAACATATAATAAAGCATTTTTATTACACTGTTATAAACTGAATATTTCTGTAATAAACTGAATATGACTGTAATAACAATCCTGCAGGAGCACTAACGTGTTATTAAACAGTTATTACAGTGTTGTACACAACCGCCTTTTTATATCATCATTAAAGATATCTTGCATATCTGCAAATTTAACTACTATTCTATACTCTATATTCTAATACTCTATTATATTGTTTTTAAATGAATATAAGAACATTAATTCTATTTCTAGATTTTTAAAAATTAATTTCAAGATTAAAATCGTCTTTTGTAAATTGTCTGATTCTAGTGGCAGATCATTTCACTTATTTCAAGCATTTATTTCTAGAATGAAACAAAATGATCTGTTAATACAATCTGAAAACTTAAGCTTGAAATTAGTAAATTTGTGTAGAAACAGGATTAAAGGTCTTATGCTTGTGTTATAACAATAACGAGAAATATTACGTAACTGTTCCTTTATTCCAGATATCTTTACTTGTTAAGGTTTCATTTTTTGCAGTGAGATTATCAAACAAATAAAAGATTATTAATCCCATTTCTAGAATTCTTTTCTAATTTCAAGCAGAAAAACTTTCCTGAAATTATTTACTGTAAATATTATTATATTCTCAGTGATAAATATGAGATAAATTTTGTTTATATTCGAGATATTTTCAGTTTCAGGTTTAGGTAGATTTTTGTGTCCAATCTGATTTGCCTCATCTTTTAATTTTATATCTGTTATTTTCTCTTAAAAGTATAAATGTTATAAATATTTATTGAAGTGTGAGGTCTGCGGTTGTCTCACTGTTTGTCAGCTGTAGCGTGTGTGCTGTCCTCCGAGCTGCTCTTCCTCGTCTCTTCCTCTTCCTCGCTGCAGAAATTCCTGCAGAAGGAGACGCACGTTACACACTGATCAGAACAGAGAGGTAGAGTGTGTGTGTGAGTGTGTGTGTGCTGTCGGTGAGCTCACCTGTCCGACAGGTCGCTGTCCTCTAAACGCTGAGCAGGTGATGGGATCTCGTCTCTGCACCGAGCACCTGATCATTAACGGAATAATCACGGTGAATTTTACGTCACGTACTGAGACTCTGAAGCTCTGTTCAGGCGGGATTAGTTTACGTGCTGTTGCTCTTTTCCGATTTTATTCACGGGATTTGTGTTAAACACTTCAGCAATCAGGAATTCAGAAGAGCGTGGTGTCTCAGGCTGATCAAAGCACTGACTATAATGACAGCTGCAGGTTTAATGCCACTTTATTTTCACACAAAGCCGCAATTTTCTAAATTTCAAAATAAACGAGTCGTAGCATCGCTGTCAGTTTCTTAATCGTCTAATCGTAAATGATTCAATAACTTCCTGGTTGTTCAGATCAGTAACGTAACAGCGTACGACCATAAAAACACCTCAAGAAACTCGCTCGACGTTCATTCGAGTCCATTTTGAGAAACTTGACTAGAATTAAAACATCGAGTTTATTTCAGGCTCACCATCCGGCTCTTCGGCGTGTAAGCGATTGTAGGCGGAGCTCTGTGTCTGCTCCATGTTGGTGTGGGCGGAGTTTTCCTCTCTGCTTGTGATTGGTTGGTGGTTGTGTGGGTGTGTCCCGGTGTCCATGGTGTAGGAGTGTCCGTCCCCGCAGCTCCACACCACCCTGACCGCGCCTCCACACCGCTCCTCCAGCACCTCCTGCAGGCCGGGAGGGAAACTGCAGCTCCCCGCGTGCTCATGAGTCCACGACACCAGACGCAGCAAACAGCGAGGGTCAGAGGTGATGGGCGGAGCTACAGGAGAGAGAGATGTTTTGGTTACATGCTACACCCAAACACCACGACTGCAGTCCGGTTAGTTATCAGGACTACCTCTAGGTGGCGCTCTCTCAGCACGGTCCTTACGGATTTGTTACGTGAAGTTTTTTACTTTAGTATCATTGTAACAGATGATATCCAGATAGCGGTGTTTAGGTGAGTAGCAGTTAACGTAATGTTAGTTATCTAATTAGCTGCCTGAGCTTCGCACAGTGCTGTGTTCAGGTAGTTCAGCGCTGTGTTGATTGGAGAGATAAAACAGTACTGTACCCTGTGTGTGTGTGTGTGTGTGTGTGAACACTTACAGGACTGATCTGGTTCGTCTCTGAACGGCGTCCATGTTGAATTGCACCTGAGACAAAAAATAAAGATCATCACTCTGCTGAGGAACTGCTGTGAGTGGTGGTGTTGAGTGTGTCGAGTGACGGTGTTGAGTGTGTCGAGTGACGGTGTTGAGTGTGTCGAGTGACGGTGTTGAGTGTGCTCACCTCTCGGCGCTGGTGTTGAGTGGTGGTGTTGAGTGACGGTGTTGAGTGTGCTCACCTCTCGGCGCTGGTGTTGAGTGGTGGTGTTGAGTGACGGTGTTGAGTGTGCTCACCTCTCGGCGCTGGTGTTGAGTGACGGTGTTGAGTGTGTCGAGTGGTGGTGTTGAGTGTGCTCACCTCTCGGCGCTGGTGTTGAGTGGCGGTGTTGAGTTGACGCGGTGTCTGAAGGCCTGCAGGATGCCGTGACACTGGTAGAACCGGGCGTGGCAGTCGGCGCAGATGTACGGCGAGAGCGTCGCGTCGCGCCGCACAGACACGCCCAGCAGCTGCTGGAAGTCCGAACAGAAGCGCGGTGTTGAGCGCTCGGACTCTGACCGCTCCGGCGACGAAGGCCACGTGACCGGGCCGGGCTGCGTCCCGAACGCACGCCGCAGCTTCCTCGCCGAGAAACGGCCATGACACAGCCGACAGATCTCTGTGTTCAGTCTGCCTGCAGCTCAACACACAGGTTTAATATAAACACACTCAGTAGGAGCACTGAGTAACTCCCTCACTGCAGGGGGCAGGGCACAGGGCATAGGGGGCAGGGCACAGGGGACAGGGCATAGGGGGCAGGGCATAGGGCATAGGGGGCAGGGCACAGGGGACAGGGCACAGGGGACAGGGCATAGGGCGTAGGGGGCAGGGCACAGGGAGTAGGGCGCAGGGGACAGGGAGCACGACTGAGGTGAGACCCTTGAGCAAGGCACTGAACCCCCAACTGCTCCCCGGCACTGCACACTGCTCCGGGTGTGTGTGTGTGTGTGTGTGTGTGTGTGTGTGTGTGCGCTTGGATGGGTTAAATGCAGAGCACAGATTCTGAGTATGAGTCACCACACATAGCCACAAGTCACTTCACTTCGTAAGGTGCAGGGCGTAGAGCATAGGGACTAAAGCGTAGGGTGCAGGGCGTAGAGCATAGGGAGTAAAGCGTAGGGTGCAGGGTGCAGGGTGTAGGGCATAGGGAGTAAAGCGTAGGGTGCAGGGTGCAGGGCGTAGGGCATAGGGAGTAAAGCGTAGGGTGCAGGAATACATCATTAGGGATACAGGTAACGGTGCATGGGTATGGGGGGGTAGTGGTTTTGTGTGTGTGTACTCACCAGTGTGTGTGCTCTTCGGTGTCTCCGCGGTGTGTGTGTGTGAGTGTGAGTGTGTGTGTGAGTGTTTTGCTCGTTTAGCTCGACTTTTTCTCCCCTTCATTATTTACCGCTTCTTCCTGTTTGATTAATCAGCACCGGAAACAGCGCCTTCCGTTTCCTCTCATTAACTCCACAACCCTGTAAGCACAGACGCACTCTGCGGATTTCTTCACCTGACACAGCGATTACAAACTTTATAAACTTTATAAACTGGATATTGACGCTGGATAAAAAGCAGCTCGCGGTGTTTATTACTCACACATGCACACCGAGTCGATGGTAAACAACGGAAACCGGAAGTGTTCGTCTGTAAATAAGCGTAGAAGAAGTGCAGAGAGCGCCACAGCGCCCCCGCGGAGAGCAGCGGAATTACACACAAAACAACACAAACTACGTTACAGATTATTTACTGTATTACTTTAAAAAAAACGGAAGAATCAAACTTTTAAACTTTTATTTTAATATTAAAACATGAACATACTCTATCTGACCATCTGACTGTCTGTTACTGTAATTTAGTTTTATTTATTTTGTCCTAAGAGAATGCAAACTTGCACTCTGTAATCCCTCCATGTTTGGAATTATGAATATACAGTAAAATGCTCACACTGCACAATGTTAGAATCATTCTGAGTAAAAATTAGTTTAAAAAGTTATTTTTTAAATGTAAAAATTGTAAGAAAATTTCTTTCTTTCTCTAAATTCCTTTTTCATGCCTGAAGTTTTCAGATATAATAAAGAAACAGGACTGGATGTGTATGCAGACAAAGAACTTCAAATAATCAGTTACATGAATAGTCTAATTTACATTACCCAAGAGTGTGTGTGTGTGTGTGTGTGTGTGTGAGGGAAGAAAGATAAACAGAGTTTAAATGTCTCCAAAACAACAAGATTTTATTTCGATCTGGGTTAAGACGCAAGCAGAACGTGATTATTGTTATTATTATTATATTTACAGTCATGAAACTTCAGTTCTGAAATGTAAAACTCTTTTCAGTTCTGCACGAAACTGTAGGTGTTGATTTGTGCTGACATCTGCTTTACAGAAACCCAACATCGTCATCAGTCATCATCATCGTCATCATCATCGTCATCATCACCATCATCATGGCCTCGAGGAGCTCGAGCAGGAAAACCACAAACACCTGCAGCGGAGCCACAGCTGCGTGCACATACACACACACACACACACACACTCACACTCCTCTCACGTGACTAAACCGGTATCATTCATGCTGCACCGTTCTACACGACTTAGTAAAACTGATTAGGACATCAATATCACTGATAAACAAAACCTTTATGATTGTTATAAACATTAAAAATGGAAACACTTCTCCAAACTGTATTTGTACAGGAATCAATAATACAGGGGACAATAAACATCCTGTAAGAGACGAGAAACCGGAACGCATGAGATCGAGAAGTTGGTACAATGCGAGGATAAAATGGAGTGTATATAAATAAACTGGTTTTAAGGGTGTGTCCATGTTTTCAGACTTGGGGTGGCAGACAGGGGGGCAACAGGGCACTAAGGGGTGGCAGCACATTCTGTATTTATAAACAGGACAGAGTTACATGAACAGAATTGGATTTGTTCCTGTGTTCGGAACGACACGACCTCGTGATCTGTCTCTGTAGAGATCAGGGGTGAGAAAAGGACTGAGAAATGACTCTTAAGTGAAAGTATAAATAATGTGTCAAAATCTTACTCCATTCAAAGTGGAAGTATTCAGATGACAGTGTGCTCACGTGTAAGTCGTACAGTTAAACATGCTCAGGCATTCAAAAGTAAAAAGGAAATTCTGAAATGAAGAAGGTCACAGCAGGTGATGTCCCGATTCTTCACTCTTTCTTCTACATCGATGAGTTTGTTTTGAGGCTTTAAACTGAAATGTAAATAAAATGCGAATAAATGTAGAGAAGTCTGAATGTATGTCTTGATGTACAGCGTGAAGTCGTTGTCTGGATGAGAGAAGAACAGACCTTCAATATTTATAACGAGTACTTTAATGTTTAAATAAAAATCTAAGCACTAAATAGGACATTGTTGGGAATGTGCGAGTATTCAGTTTCAGCAATACTCAGTAATGTTCACTCCTGATGCTTACAGCGCTCCAGTGATGATTTACACCAACATGAGCTCCATCTGATTCATTCTGTGTGTATAATAAATACATAAACAAACAAACAAACAAATAAATATGTACAGACGTAGGTAAATAAATGAATAAATAAATAAACCTCTCAGAGACATGATGTGAGGTCAGAGTTGGTAGAAAGACTTTCTAAGAGGACAGTCGGTGCTTGTTTACGCCTGGTTACTCTGAACATACAGAAGCGTCTGCTGTAATGCCGTGCATGTACATATGAATATAAATATAAATATAAATATAAATATAAATATATTTTAATGAGAACAGCTGTGACCCTGAGGACAAATGAGTCAAACTTAGACCTTTCTGAAAGCTACACCTTTTCCTGTTTTACCTTCTGAAAGTTCTCCTCGCTTCAGGAGCACGGCTCAGTAACATTATCCAAAATCTCTCTCTCTCTCACACACACACACACACACACATTATGATATAGTGCACAAATGTCAGTTTAATCATCAGACTAAAGTGTGAATAAGGATGTGGAGCTTCCAGATGGACCTTCAACTGCCCCAGTGAGGTGTGCAGGAATAAACGGAAATTCTCCCAGGAACACTGAGATGCTTTCAATAAATCTTTTCACTTCAGCTTTTTGGGGAAAACTGTGAAACAGTCACGAGCGCTGATTTGATGTTTGTGACTCAGAGCTGGAAGGCTCGGTGGTGCGGTTGTGTGGAGTTCTCCTCACGTTCTCCTCGTGTCTGGTCTCAGTGGTTAAGGCTTTGTGCTTTTTGCAGATCAGAAGGTTATGAGTTCAAATCCCAGCAGCACTGAGCTGTGACTGTCAGGTTCTTGGGAAAGATTCTGCTCGGCTGTATCCCGTCACAATCATATTAAGTGTGTGTGTGTGTGTGTGTGATGAACTGGTTTCTCAGTCAGATGTTTTCCTGTCCCACACTCCAGTTCCTCCTCCACCCTGAGCAGGATGAAGAGCTTACTGAAGATGAATGAAAACTCAGAGATGCTTTAATCAACAGTGACATATTACATATATCATATAAACATTTTTTATAAATATTTGAACCCAAAGGTTGATCAAGCGTGCTCTGTCTTCGGATATAAACTATTAATGTATTTATATTCTATGATTTCCTTTAACGAGTGTTCAGTACATTATCCCACCCTTTATCTCTGTCAGTAGTGCTCTGCTTTTCTGTTCTTTTCATCTCCATTTTCTCTGCGTTGCTCAAAATGTAATTTTAAGTAAAAAAATAAAAATAAAAATAAACTTCGCCAATGGTGTGTCCATAACGAGGGTAAATGTAAAGACATGCAAATATCGCGAGAGTCAAATCATTTCCGGAATTCGTGACACGGAAACATCGCGATAACTCAAGCCTTCTGCTGTTCGCACTATAGGAATGTGGTGATCTCGCGAGACTTTGAGGCGTTTGTCTCTCGTTTTTTCGATGAGTGGACAAGCTGCTGTACGGTGTGAAGTCAGAGATCAGAACCGAGCCGCGGATTAAAGACACATCAGAGTAAAGACATGGCTGTGAACTGAAGGAGAGGTGGCTGAGAGAGGGATGGATGCGAGGCTGAGCTGCGGCTCTCCGCGGGAGGACGGCGAGCTGGAGGACGGGGAGATCTGCGACGACGAGGCGGAGGAGAAGCAGCAGCCGCAGGGCGCGAGGCCTGGACCCGGACCCCGGAAACCCAAAACCTCCACACCGCGATCCAAACCCGCCGGCATGGGACCGGGGAAGGACTTCCGGCCGCCGCCGCCCTTCAGACCCGGACCCATGCTGTTCCCCGCCTGTCCCTCCGGCCCGGACCGGTTAGAGCCGCCCAGCCCCCGAACCAGCTTCTGGGAGCGCAGTCACGGGGCACTGGGCCGGCTCCGGTACCGGGGGAGGGCCGGGGAGGGCCGCGGGGACAGAGCGCGAGGGGCCGGAAGGGGCAGAAATATACACCGGAAAGATTCCCCCAACTGGAAGCGTATCCTTAATCCACAATATATAAGTGTAATGTTTCCCAGAGAGGGGATTCGACCTCACACCCTTCTGGTCAGTGCAGAACCTGAACCTCTAAAGCTCACAGTCTGTCAGGTTTAGTGATGTTTCCCTCAGCAGCTCAGAGTTTCTGATCGCGGCTGAGGATTCGAACTCATAACCTCATGGGTCGTTTAGTGCTTGTGTTAAAGAATAATACGTCGTGTTAGGTTGTGATAATTGTAATAAGTGTGTTGTCTGTTTGATGTGTGTGTGGTGTCGTGTGTACCGCTGCGTGATGTGAAGGCTTTAACTCGGTGTATCAGAGAAGCAGGGCGGCCGGGCGGCGGGTCGGAAACCCGCGTACGTCGCCTCCAAACCGGAGAACGGCGTGGACGAGAGCTTCGAGGATCTGCTGAAGAAGTACAAACAGATCCAGCTGGAGCTGGAGTGCATCCGCAATCAGGAGAGGAGAGCGCTGAAACCCAGCGAGGACTCGCCGCACAGGGAGCAGGAGGACACGCCCACCGCCGCGACGCCGCAGGCGACGGCGCGGCCGCCACAGGAGACAAACCGCCCGGAAAAGAGGGAGGAGCAGGAGGAGAGGAAGGCGTTCCAGGCGTTTAACCTCCGACCGCTCAGGCAGAAGCTGCTCACGCCTGCGGAGAGAGACGCTCTGAAAACCAAGACCACCCAGGGGGTGGGGCAAAAAGAGGCGGGGCAAAAAGAGGCGGGGCATAACGAGGAGAAAAACGAAGAGGTGAAAAAGGAGGCGGAGAAAAGTCCTGTCGAGCCGATGACTCTGAACGGTACGGTGTGTGAGGGCTAGGCTTCAAATAAAACGTCCACAACATCCACCTTTATGCCTAACGTGTGTGTGTGTGTGTGTGTGTAGAAGCTGAGGAAGAGGAGGAAGAGGAAGAGTCGTCGGACCTGAGCATCTCACTGAGCAAAGAGACCAACAAAACCCGCGGCAAGGTACACACTCACACACACACACACACACACACACACACTTACACTTACATATCTGTTCCACGATATCTGTTTTGTGCTCACGTGAAGCACCAGTTCCCAACAGGGTGAGAGAGTGAGTGTGTGTGCGAGTGTGTGACTGTGTGCGAGTGTGTGTGACTGTGTGCGAGTGTGTGTGACTGTGTGCGAGTGTGTGTGACTGTGTGCGAGTGTGTGTGACTGTGTGCGAGTGTGTGTGACTGTG
>CM075009.1:28015951-28028451 GCA_037576675.1 Pangasius sanitwongsei
ACAGCTCTCAGTGAGTACACACACACACAGCTCTCAGTGAGTACACACACACACAGCTCTCAGTGAGTACACACACACACACACAGCTCTCAGTGAGTACACACACACACAGCTCTCAGTGAGTACACACACACAGCTCTCAGTGAGTACACACACACACACACAGCTCTCAGTGAGTACACACACACACACAGCTCTCAGTGAGTACACACACACACAGCTCTCAGTGAGTACACACACACACAGCTCTCAGTGAGTACACACACAAACACAAAAAAATGCTTTTCTTTCCCTGTTGAGCCAGCACATTCAGCCTTTATATACATTGTGTTCACTGTGAATGCATTGTGTGTGTGATTGTGTGTGTGATTGTGTGTGTGATTGTGTGTGTGTTTGCGTGTAGGCGGGGAAACGGCGGCGTGTGGACCTCCCCGACTCGCACTACGCCGATCTCATGGCGCAGAAGAAGCGTCTGCAGCAGCTGGAGAGCGAGTACGCGCTGAAGATCCAGAAGCTGAAGGAAGCGCAGGCTTTGCGTCAGGCCAACGCTCCCATCATCCCCTGCGGCGTCACGCAGCCCTCGCTTCACGACCTCACGCAGGACAAGCTCACGCTCGCTAGCGACGACCCCGGCGACGACCCTGACCCAGAGGGGGCGGACACACAGCCTGCTAACGCCACCACCACAACCCGCCGCCGCTCTTTCCGCGAGTCCGGGTCGTTCACTAAACCCAACCTGAGCCACGCCGAGACTCCGGTCACGCCCACGACTCCGACCACGCCCACCGTGTCCACCAAACAGGCCACGCCCCCTGCAGAGCTGCTCCTGTTCGGCCTGAACGTCGAGGACCTGCGGCTGCGCTATCAGCAATGCGAGATGCTGCCAGACCTCCTGAGACAGGAACTTCGTGCACAAGGGGGCGCTCTGCTGGACATCCGGCCCAGTGACAGGGTGAGACTGGATAATTCCTCTTACTGGGGCTGTAATGCTAAACACACACACGCACACATACACACTTTCATGAGTCATTTTTTTTTCTTCATTCTGTGTGTGTGTGTGTGTGTGTGTGTGCAGGTCATTCAGGTGGACTTTGACCCCATGGCGCCTCAGCAGGTACGGAGCGAGCTGAAGCCGGTTCCGTTCGGTCCGTATCGCAGTCCGCTCTTGGTGTTCAGATCGTACAGGTGAGTGGACTCACTGTTTCTAGAAACTTCTGGAAAAATAAATGTTCACACCAGTGAGCACCAAAGCGACAGGAGATCGTTCTTTTTCTACGTATGCGCACGAGACCGAGCTGATGTGGTACGATGCTGTAAAGCGGCAAATCCACACGATTATCTCGAATGATTCCTTGGACCAGACCTACGGTGTGTCTGTGTGTGTGTCTGTGTGTGTGTCTGTGTGTGTGTGTGTGGTCCGACGTTTCTTCAGCTCCTCACTCACGACTTTAACTCCTACCTGCAGTTCAGTTCCCACATCAATGGAAGAAAAACCTCAACACGGTTTCATCTTATCCTGTCGTATTAAACGAGTACAGAGGCGTTAAGAAGAAAAATAAAGATAGGAAGGGAGTAGCAGAGATCGCTGGTGCGTCCGGTGAGTGTGTGGCTTGTGCAGTCAGATCGCTTTGCTAATCTAATCCGAGAACGAAGCGAATACGAAGCCGAGCGCGTAACGTCAATCACACACCATTTCCACACCGATTAGTGCCTTATTTAATTTGGCTTCAGAAGATATTTACATTTACGGCATTTGGCAGACGCCGTTATCCAGAGCGACTTATATTTATCTCATTTATCTTATTTACATACTGTATATATAGTTACTCATCTGAACTAAGAGACGACAGCAGCGTTTTCATTAGACACCCACAAAAAATTAACTATAAGTGACATAAGAGTGAAGGAGAAGTAAGACAGTGTGTGTGTATGTGTGTGTGTGTGTAGGTTCAGTCCATATTTCCGCACTAAAGAGAAGCTCTCTCTGAGCTCCATCACCTACAGCCACGCCATCGAGCCGCGCAAGTGCTTCTGCCGCTTCGACCTGACGGGAACCTGCAACGACGACGACTGCCAGTGGTGAGACACTAACACCTGAACACCGTCTCCCACTCAGCATGAGTGTGTGTGTGTGTGTGTGTGTGTGTGTAAGTCTCAGACTGTGTGTGTGTGTGTGTGTGTGTCTTTCAGGCAGCACATGAGGAACTGCACTCTGAATGGAAACCAGTTGTTCCAGGACATCCTGTCCTACAGCCTTCCTCTGATTGGCTGCTCAGAGGAGAGCTCCACCAATGACATCATTCGATCTACAGGTGCAGCTTTTACACTTCCTGTTTCCTGTCGTTGTCCTGAGTGGAGTCACTGCTGTGTGTGTTTTACTGTAGTGCTGATTGTGTGTGTGTGTGTGTGTGTGTGTGTGGAACAGAGAAGTACATCAAGAAGCTGTTTGGAGCGAATAAGGACCGGATGGGTTCGGACCAGAAAGCGGTGCTGCTCGTCAGTAAAGTCAACGAGAGCTTACGGCACGGTGAGACACACACGCACGCACGTGCACGCGCACGCACACACACACACACACACACACACACACACACACACATAGTAGGAAATGTTTCTGGAACAGTGACCAGTCACTGCCATGTGATCACATCATCAGCATGTTCCTATGACTAAACAAGGTTTCATAAGTTTGTGTGTGTGTGGGGTGCAGTGCCACCATTTACCACTCACAAACAGAGGAGGAAATGGAGACCAGAACCACACAGAACCTCGCCCGACCCCAACACCACGGCTGAGAGCGAGGAGGAGAACATCACCATACCTTCTGCTGCTGAGGAGGGTCAGTGACACACACACACACACACACACACACACACACACACACACGCACTGGCACTCACACACACACACGCACTGGCACTCACACACACACTCACACGCACTGACACACACTCTTAGGGGTCACTAATCAGGAAAAGGGACAGAACACAATTCAGTATAATAATATTATATAATATATATAAAGGGCACAGATCCAGACACACACACACACACACTCTGACACGGGGACTCGTACTGACACGGGAACACACACAAACACACACTCTGACATGCTGACACACACACTGACGCGGACACAAGCACACACACGGACACACACACGCTGACACACACACACACACCGACCCTAACTCTGACCATAGCATGGACACACACACATACTGACACACACACACACACTGATGTGTGTATATGGCGGTGAATTGGATGTGATTTGGTGAGGCTGTATAACTGTAAGTCGCAGCGCCACACTGAGGTGACACACGTCACTGCATCCACACTGACATGAGAAACGGGCCTTTATGATCACATGACCACAACAGCAGCAGCTGATTCGTTAAGCTTCAGGTGTTTAACAACTAACACTTAACTCTGTGTGTGTGTGTGTGTGTGTGTGAGAACAGACGGGTGTGTGCCGGAGTGCCGGTCCGTGTCGGATGTGTGTGTCACTCAGGACGATAAACGGTACTTTGACAGCGAAACAGACGACATTTCGAATCTGGAGTACAGCGTGTTAGACAGCCCGAGAGACAGACAGCTGTGGATCAAACTCGCCTACAGATACCTCAACCAGAAAGACACGTAAGAGACACACACACACACACACACACTAAAATTCACTCATTCTCATGTGTATGCAGGTCGTATCGCTAACGCGCTCTTTATTTCCTGGGCAGCGCTGTGTCGGAGTGTGTGGACGCTGCACTGAACACACTCTCGCGCGCTCTGGAGGATAACCGCGAGGACGAGGAGCTGTGGTGTCACTACCTCACGCTGTTCTCGCGCCGCGGCAGCGCGGACGACGTCAGGGAGATGTGTGACATGGCTGTGGAGCACGCGGCACACTACACTGTGTGGTGGACTGTGAGTGTCTCTTTCTCACACACACACACACACACACACAAAACCACACAAAATGTCTCAAACAGTTTCAGATTATTAACCAATGTTGTGAAATACACGACAGTTAAAGTCCAGTCAATTATCAAGTTAAATACAGTCTGTTAAATTTCTCTTTCACAAAAATAAATCAAACATGAAAATTCAGGAAAACGGTTTGTGTGTAGCCGGCTGTTTACATCACGGTGTCTGACATCAGGTTTTATATTTCACACTCGCCGGCTTCTTTTAGTTCCTACTTTGTTTTTTTCTTTTCTTCTCCCTGAACGTTTTTTACCGGATATTTTTAATATCCACATCCTCCATTTTTTAACTCACTCGTATAAACATACTTTGCGCTTTGTTACCCACAATTTAATTTGTCATATGTTTTTGAATATTTGGTTATATTTTTGATGAATCGTAGTGATTAAGTTGTGGATGTTAGGGGTGCTTTGATGTCGAGACTGGTATTGGGTTTCGGTCTGATATCGTGCTCATTTACTCCGAATCGTACGATACGAACATCCGATGCTGTGAAAAGACGACAGGAAGCGACAGCGCTCAGATTGTGCTCTTTCTTTCGGTGTCTTTCTTTCTACAGTAAATTAACATGATAGAACATTTAAAAATAAAACTCTGTGAGGAGTTCATCGAGCGGCACACGCTTGCCAGGCGAGTGAAAGTAACAGCTGTTAGCCGGCGTGTTGTTTGTGACGATCAGCTGCTGTCGCTCAGTGACAACGACGGATTCAGACACGATGGAAAAACAGAAACGCACTTTACTTCTAGCTGTACAGAAACGCTTTTCCGGAATGAAACAAATCTCACTCGTCTCCACTGCAGTCTACTCCATCCACGCTAACTAACGTAGCTCGCTAATGCACTTCATTTAAAATCAACTCGCTAACGTTGTAAGGATATAATTTTCTGTATACAGTGCATGAACACACACCTGTGCGCTTTTAATGGCCAATATTTAAACCGGAGAAACGTAAACAATGTTCGTGTCGTCCCTGACTGATCAATACTCAGGAGGTTCCGTATTTCCGTATCGGTACCGGTACCGAAAAACATCCCTAGTTAACATCAAAGGATTTCAAAGGGGACATAATGCTGAAGTGTGTGTGTGTGTGTGTGTGTGTGTGCTCGCACAGTACCTGAGCATCGAGAGCTCTTTTGATGGAAAAGATGCGGTGTGTAAACGGATGTTGCAGTTCCTGATGGATGCTGCAGAGGGCGCTGTGGAGGAGCGCTCATCATTTCATCTGCTGGAGACGCTGCTGTACCGAACGCAGCTCAGTGTGTTCACCGGCCGAGTGCACAACGCCCAGCACAGTCTGCAGGTCTGTCTCTCACACACACAGCCTACTGAAATGAGATGAGATGAGAGTGTGTGTGTGTATAAACTTTATGTCCTGGTTCAGGGTGCGCTGATGTCCGAGGGCGAAAGTGCCGTGTCAGGACGTCTCACTCTGCGTCACCGCTGTCTCGCGTGGCTCTGCCACATCCACCTGTGTGAATTTGGGACGCTTCCGGAGCACCTGTACGATCCGGCTAACTCGAACCCGTCCCGGATCGTCAGCCTGGAACATTTCCTCTTTCCCTGGAACTCGAGTGAGGACGTACGCACACCTCCTGAACGCCTCATCACGCAGTTCCAGGGTGAGCCTCCGTCCACCGGGCTACAGCTCGCACCTCCTCCTGCATCCACCAGTGAGTGGGAAGTGTGTGATGATGGTGGTGTGTGTGTGTGTGTGTGTGTGTGTGTGTGTTGCCCTGCAGATGCGTTATCGAGGTGTGTGGAAGAGGGCGTGTCTCCAGCTGAACGGACGCTTGCGTGTCTGCCGCTGCACCTCAACCTGCTCCACCTGCACAGAGTTCTGGGAAGGTAAAGGCACTAAACACACACCAGGCTGGAGAGCAGCAGCAGTTTGTTCCATGGTGTTCCTCCACCAGGAGGCGCCGTCTTTATCAGATTCCCCAACCCCAGCTATCTCATATCGCTTGGTCAGTAGGCAGAACTTCCTCCTGCTACTCACGCAAGCAAGATGGGAAGAGATCAGCCTGATGGAGGCGCTACAGAGCGATATTCTGTGGAGTTTACGGTTATTTCTTGGCTGAAATCAAACAAAAATGACTCATTTGTTCAGAAAATGTGAAGGAAATCTGAGTTAGGAGAACATGCAGCATCGATATCAGTGTTGTGTGTGTGTGTGTGTGAGACAGGCTGAAGGAAGCGACTGCACTGTGTGAGAGCACGCTGGCTGTCGTCCCTCACTGCTGCCCCCTGCTGGCGATCCTCAGCGAGCTGCACGCTGCAGGCGGAGACGCAGAAGAAGCAGCGAGTGTGTGGCTGCGTGCACACAGGCTCCGCCCTCACGACGCCCGAGTGTTTTACAGTCTGTGTAAATGTCTACACACACAGGTGGATAAACACACATCTGTAAACATTAACAAACTTCACACACGCACACACACACACACTTTACTATAATGACTTCAGTAACCATTGTGCGACGCAAATGCATGTTAATGCAGAAGTGAATTATAAACTGCACTGATTGTAGCCTGTGTGTGTGTGTGTGTGTGTGTGTGTGTGTTGTAGGAGAAACCTGGTGAGATTGAGACGCTCTTCAAGCAGTTTGTGTCGTCTCTATGTGACGGTGTTCAGGAAGATCTCCATCCTGCAGTGGTCTTACGGTGAGCGCCGGAGCAACTGTGTGTTTTACTGTGACGTTATTCAGCTACTGCGTTTCTTTACGTTGTTGTATGTGTGTTTTTCCGCAGGCACTTGCTGTGCATCCCGTCAGAGGACCTGCAGCACTCTGTCCCCTCGCTCCCTGAGCAGCTCCAGGATCAGCTCCCCTACCTGCACCTCACACACAGGTGAGTCACCTGGACCTCGTACTGACCTCAGATCTGTTTCTGGACTAGTAGTGCATAGTACATGACACTCGTGTGTGTGTGTGTGTGTGTGTGTGTGTGTGTGTGTGTGTGTGTGTGGGGTTGCAGTTTCTGGCAGTCGGTGCGAGGCAGTGCAGCTGAAGCGGTGGAGGCTTTTGAGGCGGCTCTGGGAGCCATCTCAGATCTGGAAGTGGTGAAGAAACTCTGGCTTGAGTGAGTGCAGGAGAAAACACACACACACACACACACACACCCTGGTCTTTCTAACCCTATATAAAACATGAGTGCATGCTACAAATTCAAGATACATGCCTCTAGGCTTCACAGAAGAAAACCAACACTGCATATAGCGTTCTATATGACAACTACATAAAGTCTGAATGGTCCGGTGTTTCTAAGATCTCTTGCAACTCAGGATGAGTCCAAAATGTCTTGAGTCAAGTCCAAAGGCCCTAAGATACAACTACAGTAAAGTCCCTGATCTGTAACTCAAATCAAGTCCTGAAATCCTCCAATTCTACCCAGCTGGAGTCAGAGACAGTTCAAGCCCGTAGCGCCTAAACTGTCCAAAATTTCTAAACTGCTACGAAAGTTGAGTTTAGAATCCCCAAGACGTGACTCAAGCCGGAGTAGATAAAGTGATCTGTAACTCAAAATGAGTTCACTGCTACCAGCCAGATTCCTTCTGACGCTACTCAACTTAAACATGAAGTCTTTAATCAGTGCGCAGTTGCGTCCAAAGTCCCAAAGATACGATTTCAATACAAATAACTGTGAAATGTCAAGTCCAAAGGTCCAAGAGAAACTCCAGTCAAGTCAAACATCCTGACCTGTGAGTCAGATTGAGTCCAAAGCCCATAATCAGTGTCAGGTTGAGTCCCTAAGCTGCTACTCGAATCGGGTCCAGTGTTCCAGAGTTGTGATTTGAGTTGGGACTCAGTCCAAAATGTCTGGGACAAGTCCAAAGGCCCTAAGATACAAATCCAGTGAAGTCCCTGACCTGTAGCTCAAAATGAGTCCAATGTGACTGGTCTAAATTTCTTCTGACGCTACTCAACTTAAGTACAAACTCTTTAATCAGTTACCATTTAAGTCCAAAGTTCTGAAGATGTGACTCAAAAATTCCAAATGGTGACCCCTACTCGGAATTTGTGCTCTGTATTTAACCCATCCAAGTGCACACACAGTAGTGAACACACACACACACACACACACACACAGTAGTGAACACACACACACACACACACCGTGAACACACACCCGGAGCAGTGGGCAGTGCCGGGGAGCAGTTGGGAGTTCGGTGCCTTGCTCAAGGGTCTGACCTCAGTGGTGGTATTGAGGGTGGAGGAGACGCTGGTCATTCACTCCACCTACAATCCCTGCTGCACCTGAGACTCGAACCCACCACCTTCAGGTTCACCTTCGAGTTACAGGTCCGACTCTCTGACCATTAGGCCACGACTGCCCTGCCCCCTGTGCCTTGCCCCCTGTGCCCTGCCCCCTGTAACTCGAGTCAGTATTACGAGACTAGAGTCTAGAATTCCTCGGATTCTGCTTGACTGGAGTCAGTGACGGTCGAAACCTAAACTGTGTGAAATTTCTAAACAGCTAATAAAGTCTCCAAAGTCCAGAAGTGTTGTTGTTTACCTTGAGTGTGTGTAGGACTAGCACATGTGTGTGTGTGTGTGTGTGTGCTAACCGCTGTGCCTCTCTCCCCAGTTATCTCCTCTTTACTAGCAGTAAGCTGGCAGCCCGAGATCTGCGTGTGTTCAGTGATCTGGTGCAGCGCTGCCTGAACACGATGCCCACCAGGACCACCCTGCCATACGACAGCGCCACCTACTGGAGCTGCTACAGCTTCCACAACCAGGTTCTCCCCCTCACACACACACACACACACATCCCTTCTTACTGCCATTCGCTTTAGCTGACCTTCTACTCTTCCACGTCAACAAACATTTTAGCTTCCTCTTTTTCTTGTTTTTTTTCCTCATCCTTTGTCTGACTTCCGAATAATTTCCTCATGTATTAATCATGATTTCGCTTCACTCTTTTTCATACATTGTATAATGTTTTTTTTATTAGTGAGATCTTAGCTGGCTTTTGGGCTAAGCCTTCTGGGTTTGAGGGAGTTGGAGGTGGAGGTGGAGTTGTGGTTCCCTGCTGGAAAAATGTCTAATCTATCCATGACGTCTAATCTCTCTGAATTACTGACTCCATATCTGCTTGCGCACATCCTCTGTTGGTTATCATCACTGGTCCCGTGGATGTGTGTTGAATATTTGGATGTGAACGTGTGTGTTGCAGGTGATCTCCTTCTATCTGAGTTTTCTCCCTCCGTCGCTCCACTCGTCTGCGTTGGAAAGATTCAGACACGCGATGCCGAGCAACATCGAACTCAGCCTCAGGTATCACGCAGCCAGCCTTTGGGAGCCAGAGAGTGCGCCCTCTTCTGGTGGTTAGTGGTGGGACGGGGTGTTCGTTATAATTACTGTGTTGTCACTGACGTGTGTGTGTTTGCAGAGTTCTGCAGCAGGAGTGGAGCGACGATAACGAGGAGTACGTGAAGCTGCAGACGCGCCTGATGACTGCGACGGTTCCCACCTGTCTGTCTGTCTGGAAGATGTGAGTCCACATCACCACACAGTGTTTGTCTTCATGAGGTTCAGTGTGATTCTCACGTGCACATTGGGGGCGGGAACAGAATCCGATTGGTTAAAGTAGACAGAAGTTCCTTTCTGTGAGGACACATTGGTATTTCGTTTTTTCGTTTTTTCAGGGGGAAGTGCGTCCGCATCTTGTCTTTCTGGGGAGGAGGTCGTGTCTCCTGTTGTCTTGAGGATTATCTTTCGGAAGGACAGAAGTGTGTTCCCTCCTCTTGTCTTTTCTAGTGTCTCCCACTTCCTCTCGTCATTCCAGCAGGATTGCGCAGGTCTAATCCTTGTCCTTCTTGTCCTCCCTGTCGATCATCAGTTGTGTCCAGTCTTCTCATCTTTCTGTGAGGACTCCAGTGTCTCCAGTACTTTTGTCTTTCCAGCGTGAGGATAGTGCATCCTGTCTCTTATCTCTCGAGAATGTTTCTTTAACTTTCCTACCTGTTATCTTTCCTGGAGGATGATGTCCACTGCCTTGTTCTGGCAGGATGGTAGATCATCCCGACTCGTGTCTTTTCTGAAGGATGTTAGTGCCTTCTTCCTCTTTCTTGGAGGACGATGCTGCTGCTGCTTCACTACACTTGAGTGCGCTGTGTATTTATTGTCCTGCACTCGTCTCACACTGCACTTCATGCAGTCTTGCGTACTGCTGTGTTGCACCATGGTCCTGGAGAAACGATGGGATGTTTCGTTGCAGTGTATAAAAGCTGTATAGATGAATGACAGTAAAGATGGACTTGACTTGACACGTGACGTGGCAGTGTCTCGCCTCACGTCTTTACATTAGGATGTGATGATGGAAGTCCGTCTCACCTTTATAGAGTTCATTAGATTTATTTTTTCTCTCCTTGGTCAAAAATGTTGTATGTGAGAGACACATTAAATCTGTGTGTGTGTGTGTGTGTGCGCGCGTATGACTTGTAATCCGCTGTGTGTGTGTGTTTTCAGAGCGGTTGCTGTACAGAAGCAGCAGAAGGGAAGAGCTGAGGTGAGTGTGAACACAGCATGCTTTCTGTCAGTGTGTGTTCATTTTCACACGCCGATATTTCGTTTAACGTGTTTCTCTGCAGGTTCAGAGTGCTCGACCTGAGAGAAATTTAGTGTGTTAGATGAAAATAGGTGTGTGTGTGTGTGTGTATGTATGTGTGTGTGTGTTTTAGGTGCAGAAGCTTTACCAACAATCTCTTCAGAAACTGCCGCTGTGTGCTGCTCTGTGGAAAGATGTAATTTACATCCTTAACCACGTCACACGTAAATACACACTTGCTTTTGATGTTGTTTCTGACTGCTTTGTGTGTGTGTGTGTGTGTGTGTGTGTGTGTTCGCAGTGGCTCCTGTTTGAAGCCGCAGCTGGAGGTAAAACTGACACACTGAACAAACTGGTTGCGAAATGCCAGGATGTGGGAGTGAGTCTGAGTGAGCCGCTCAGTGTACAGTCTCACACTCAGGACTCGTGAAGTCTGCAGTCACTCCCTCGCTCCCTCGCTCCCTTCCTCCCTTCCTCCCTATACCCTTAAAATCCCTCTCACACACCCCTGCTAAACACACACCATCCTCCCCTTCACACATCTACCACACACACTGCAGTAGATAGAGCGGCGTGCGTGTGTGTGTGCGTGTGTGTGTGTGTGTGTGTTTGTGTGTTTGTGTGTGTGTGTGTCGGCAAGCTGAAGAACATGAACTCCAGCTAAGCAAGTGTGTGTCCTCCAAGTCGTCCTCTACGTAAGTATGGAGCTGATCACACAGCTGCTGCTGTTTCAGTGCTTTATTTTAGTTGAGTGTCCCGTGTGTGTGTTTTAATCCGATTTAATTTTGTTGCTCTGCGGCTCTGAGTTAACGGACTCTGTCTCGCCACAACGACGACGTAGCGATGTTCACGATGACAGTATTTTAAAGATGGCTTCCTTCAGCTAGACGTTTATTTTCAGCATGTAACACGACGGATGAGAGTGACTCTACAATCTTTGAGGTTGTTTTAAGGGCTTAGAAAAAAAAACAGGATTAAAAACGGCTGCCAGACAGAAGTATTGTGAGAATCGAACCTCTTCGGTGTCGGCCGTGTTTCTGGAGACTGCTCCCGAGACTGCTGAGCGCCGCCACGCGCTGGTTACGATCGAGCAGCGATCCACGACTAACTTTATCTGCAAGTGTTTTTTTTTCTTCCTTGTAAAAATATCTATTAATTAAAAGTATTCAGGAACATGCAGGAATGATTTTTTCAACTGTTTTATTTTGTAATTGAAATATGTTTCAATTAAATTATTTTGTAAAGATATTTTTGCTTTTGTGTGTTTTTTTTTTTTTTTTTTTTTTTTCCTTCGACTTCAAACAGGAATCAAATCTCAGATTTAAGAGTTGTTTCATAAAATTGTGATCAAATTCATAACCACAAAGAGTTGCTGAGGAAATCAAAGTGATATCAAGGAAATAAAAAAAAGATAAATAGAAATAAAAATGAGAAAAACATGAGAAAATCCGTATAAAAAACAATTAATAAAAAGGATCTTGACTTGCTTTTCTTTAGATGATTAGATTTTATTCTGATTAGATTCTAACGTCTTGAGTTCGTGTAACACATACAACAAGCCACTGTTTGCCATTTTCCGTTAAAAAGTAAAGAAAGAAAAAATTCCATATTAAAATTAAATAAAATCGACTCTTTGCCAGTGCAGATTTATGTTATGAACATTACTGAAATATTCTGCTCATTATTTTTATTTAAATGTGTATAATTATACTTTAGGTATTCGTAGAGACAACAAAGATATTTATTCATGAATATTTAAAATTAAAATTGTCATTAGATTCAAGATGATATTATTTATAGGAGTTATTGAAGTTTGGATTAAATGCAGATTAAATTTAAGTGACCAATTAAACATTATAATAATTATAAAAACTCCATAATGAGTATATAATCCCCACTTTGAGAACCATGGTACTTATTCATTAGGGAACTAAATCTACATCCGGATTTCTGTAAAGCTGCTTTCTGATCAT
>CM075009.1:28032767-28037767 GCA_037576675.1 Pangasius sanitwongsei
CCTAGTGAGCCAATATCAGAATGTATTCTTGATAGACTTCAAAGCACTATTGTAAGTCGCTCTGGATAAGGGCGTCTACCAAATGCCATAAATATAAATGTAAATGGCTGTGTGGAGTGTTGGAGTGTTGGGGCTGTGTGGACTGTTGGGGTTGTGTGGAGTGTTGGGGCTGTGTGGAGTGTTGGGGTTATGTGGAGTGTTGGGGCTATGTGGAGTGTTGGGGCTGTGTGGAGTGTTGGGGTTGTGTGGAGTGTTGGGGCTGTGTGGAGTGTTGGGGCTGTGTGGAGTGTTGTGGCTGTGTGGAGTGTTGGGGTGTTGGGGTTGTGTGGAGTGTTGGGGTTGTGTGGAGTGTTGGGGTGTTGGGGCTGTGTGGAGTGTTGGGGTGTTGGGGCTGTGTGGGGTGTTGGGGCTGTGTGGAGTGTTGGGGTGTTGGGGCTGTGTGGAGTGTTGTGGCTGTGTGGAGTGTTGGGGTGTTGTGGCTGTGTGGAGTGTTGGGGTGTTGGGGCTGTGTGGAGTGTTGGGGCTGTGTGGAGTGTTGGGGTTGTGTGGAGTGTTGGGGTTGTGTGGAGTGTAAGTGTTCAGGTTGTGGTTGTCCTGTGAACAGCTTCTTCATCTGAGCTGTGGATCTCCAGCTCCTTCAGAGTTCTCCTTGTCCTCTCGGTTGTGTCTCTGACTAATCCCCTCTTTACCCGCTCACTGCCTCACTGCCTCACTGACTTCAGGTGCACGTTCTCCTCGAGGCAGAGTCGCTGTTCTGTCGCATTCTTTACCTTCTTTAATAACAGATGTGATATCCAGAGTTTGGGATATTTTTTATAACAAAACCCTGACTGATATTTTTCCAGAACTTTGTCCTGCACTTGTTTTGATGGCTCTGTGGTCTTCATGGTGCTGTGTGTTTAGGTTCTAACACACACTGGGTTCTTGCAGGAACAGGAGTATTTACTCTGAGATCATGTGACTTTATTTACACACAGCTTGACTCATTATCTCGCTTCTGATGGAGGCTGAACCAGAACTAATTTGGGGGTGAATACTTATGCACTTATCCAACTTTTATATTTTTATTTATAAATAATTTTGCAAACTGGATTGATTTCCGCTGCTTCAGTATTGTGGGATGTTTTGTGTAGATTCATGACATAAAACCCTGATTAAGTCCGTTTCAGTTCTACACTGTAGCACAGCAACGTGTGGAAAAGTCCAAGGAGGTGAATACTTATGCACAACACTGTATTTTAAATTTTTTACATTTTTTTTTTGGAAGAAACCACAGCACTCAGACTCGTCCACAAGGACCGAATGATTCCACACGAAGGCAAGCGTTGATCATGTGCACATTGTGAAAGGATGTGAAGTCCCAGGTGTGTAACAGCGAGACAGGTGAAGTGTTTATAGAGACCAGGTTACGACTCTTTAGGCCGTGTTTGTGTGATGAAGGACAGACAGGTGTCTCCTGCACGCAGCCAGGTGACATCACACGGAAGTACTGATTATTCCTCTGAGCTCTTACTCTCTGATGTAGTAATCTGTGTTCACTGTGTCCAGTGTAATCAGTCTAAAGGTAAATAAACACTCTAGCGCTGCTAAATAGTGATACACTTCCTCTAATGTAAGTAAATTAAGTATTACAGTTTATAGATCATCTTATATACCTTAGTAGGATTTTAAGTTTTAAATATTTAAATGATATTTAAGGTAATCTACAGTATATTTGTAATCCAGCCGTTTGATTTTCTTGTCACTCGGTTGAACCTGCTTTACTCTGTACGTGTAAATAAAATCCTGAACATGCTTTCGAGTAAATGTTTCTCATCAGACGTGTGTGAAAACAAGCGACCACACACTCGCAGCCTTCTCACTGAGAGGAGCTGGAGTCCAAACTGCTCAAATATTAATATATTATATTATAATATTCCGATACTATATTAGTGTATAACATGATGCACTCGTCGGTTTGTGAGAGACACCAACGTGGACCTGAAACGACCCTGAAATCACTTCAGTTCAAACCTCCGAAGCCAAACGTCTCGTCGCTGAGTGAAAGTGCGCAGCGACAGCCGTGACAGCTCTTATCTTTAACACTCCAGATCTTTATATTTTTATAATATTTTCTTTTAAGGAGGGCTGAATTGTGTCAGTGTTTTGTTAAAATTAAATAAAACACGACATCTTACCTGAAAATGTACGCTTATTAATATGAATTATTTTTGTTTTTAGGAAACAAAACATCATGTTTCTTTAATAAACTAAAATGTTTGTCAGTACAGTACTGGAGACATCTGAAACTTAATCCCAGCAAAACTGAACCATCCCACGCGATTCATCTCCACATCAGGATCCTGTGATCTCCCTGGACATCTCGCTGATCTCACCTTCACTGCACGCCACCCTGGAGTCCGTAATCATAACGAAGTCCGTCAGTTTTAGCTGCAAAAACTGAAACGAATGAAAGTCAGAGTTTCCAGAAGATCTGCGGCTGGTTCTCCAAGAAGCTCCGAAAAACTTACGGCTGATTTCCTTATAAAACCGCACAAAGTGTCCCTGCATTTTTAAACAGCAAAGCGTTGTTACACTTAATATTCACTTTATGTACAAATGTTTAATTAAATTCTTTTTATAGCATTTCTTTGCATGTGCCAAGACTTTTGCACAGAACTGTATTTTGAACGATAAAAGCAGGCTGGTTTTCACTGGGAAAGTTTTATACTACTTATATATAAAATACTAATTTCGCTGATGCTTTTTCTGAAATTGTACAGCGCGATTGTAGTGTTGTTATTCGACTTAACACAGTCGGCCAATAGTGAGCGAGCGTGGCGTGTGTGCGTGACTCTGATTGGTCGACGGATTAGTGTTTGTGATGACGTGTAGAAACGGAAGACAAATCAGCTTTCTAACATAAAAAAACAAAAAACCCAAAGACATTCTGCAGCCGGACGACGCGCCGTAATGACGTCACGGAGCTCAGGTAGGAACGCCGGCATGAGGAGGGAGACTGAAGCGTGTGGTCGGATTAGATCAGATTAGATCAGATTAGATCAGATTAGATTTATTATATCCCTGAGGAGAAACACTGACGCTGCTGTTACAGTAAACTTACACAATCAAACCACACTGACGCGCAGCTACACCCAGATCTGCTTCAACAGCAGAACACAACATACACAAATACCCTACATCAGTTATTACACCACCCACACGCCCCGCGCTTAAACGCCACCCACACGCCCCGCGCTTAAACGCCACCCACACGCCCCACGCTTAAACGCCACCCACACGCCCCACGCTTAAACGCCACCCACACGCCCCGCGCTTAAACGCCACCCAAACTCCCCGCGCTTAAACGCCACCCACACGCCCCGCGCTTAAACACCACCTGAACGCCCCGCGCTTAAACACCACCCGAACGCCCCGCGCTTAAACACCACCCGAACGCCCCGCGCTTAAACACCACCCGAACGCCCCGCGCTTAAATACCACCCAAACTCCCTGCGCTTAAACACCACCCACACGCCCCGCGCTTAACCACCACCCGAACGCCCCGCGCTTAAACACCACCAAACGCCCTACACCAAGAAATTTCATGCCCCCAACACACACACTCTTTACTGTTCAGTAAGTTGACTGGTAAAGGAACTAAGGGAACTTTGTTCCTGTTCCGCTCACAGTGTGGAGATCTCCACCTCCTGCCTGAAGGCATTAACTCATACTGTTTGTGAAGGATGTGGTTTCAGTCACAAATGATTTTAAGGCTCTGCTGCTTCCTCACGGTCTCCTGTAATGTCTCCTGAAGAGAAGATGAGGCAGGAGTACTCAGGGCAGGTGTTCTTCCAGCTCTTCTCCTCAGGTTGTGGAGCTGTGATGGGAGTGATGGGAGAAGGTGGTGTGATTGTTCAGAGCTCCACTAGGGGGCGATGTGCAGCTTCTCCCGCTATAAAGCCCCAAGAGGAGAAGAAGCGGCGCTGCAGCAGCAGGAGGAGGAGGAGGAGGAGGAGGAGTTGTTGTTGTGCTTCACATCCTCTCACATCAGCTGCACTGAAAATGTTCCTCACTGAGCGCCATTAAAGCTGATCGCGTTCAGGATGAAGGCTGTGTGCTGTGTGTGGCTTTAAACAGAGTCGCTCAGTGCTGCTGCAGAAGCTGAGGTGAGTCTCAGAGCTCCACATCCGCATTTCTCTCCAGCCGTGTGTGTGTGTGTGTGTGTGTGTATGTGTATGTATGTGTGTGTATGTATGTGTGTGTGTGTATGTATGTATGTGTGTGTGTGTATGTATGTATGTGTGTGTATGTGTGTGTGTATATGTGTATATGTGTGTATGTATATGTATGTGTGTGTGTGTGTGTGTGTTCACAGATCCAGCACTAAAGCGTTTGATTATTCTTATTCAGAGTGAGAATCTTTTAAAGGCTCAGAATGAGGACTGAATGCGCGGAGAGGTGGAGCGATATGACTCAAACATCACATCGCGATACTCGCAGGCATTTCTACCAGTCACGATATTTATTCATCAGTCTGCAGGTTTACTCACAAACTGCTCCCTCAGTTCTACACCTACAAATAGTATTAATGTTAAAATATACGCTAATCGTAGAAAAGCGTATCATAATGCACTTTATCATGATATCGATATTATTTTATACCTATCACATCGCCCAGCCCTAAAACTTTATACGAAAGTGGACTCAGAATTTCCCGTAACTCGAATGTGACACACACACACATATACACACACACACACACGAACGCTCTCGAACACAGGAACATGTAGAGAAACCCGTGAAGCGGTCTTGTTCGATCGTCGTCGTACTGCTGAAGATTCAGAAGATTTCCTGGTGTTCAGTACGTCGGATTTTAGCGTACGATCTTGGCGTCTGCGGCGTCTCTGCGAAATTCACTCCCCGCCTTCCGACGAACGAACAGAAACACAACGTGTGAGGATTTGAAAGAACATCACGCAGGATTCCTGTTAAAGTTCTCACACGTCATATTTTAATTT